>CAADRB010000014.1:2211821-2423476 GCA_900708905.1 Hymenolepis diminuta | reverse complement strand
TTTTTCTCTTGGTGTGTTCTCATTATCTGCCGATTTCTCACATGTTTACATTTAAAACTAGATAAAATTAAAAGATGTACGTTACATCTCTCATTTGTTTGACATCAATGATAAATACGAGTTGAGTTATCATTCCAATTCGGTGATTCGAGTAGGTAAGGATAGGGGAAATTTTGGAATTTTCCATAGTAGGAGGCTTCAGGGCCATCATCGTTGTACTTGGTTGGACATCTGTTATTCGCAGGCTCTTTCTGCTTTGAGTTGATCATTAGATAGGGATTGAGCATTAATATCCTTTATTGATTGGCCCTCTAGATCTCTATAACGGGCATTTGAAAAGGAAAAATACTATGACCCATGCAATACAAAGTGTTCCCAACCAAGATTTAGGTATTTATGAGGTAGCAAGTAAGTGTATCGATAATCTTACGGGAAATAAAAAGTACTTTGTAAAAGGTACATAAAACTTCATAGTTGTAGTGGTCTAAAAACCCAAATATCGTACTATTCCAGCATTTTTACATTAACATTTCTGTCTCGGAGGGTTCTACTTCAAAAGTGAAATGTATTGATAACATTTGCCCAAAAATTGCCACTAAAAACATTTTAAACACTTTCTTACTATTATAGAGAAACAAATTACTAAATATAATGCATACTGAAAACTAAAGCTCAATATCTGAGTACTTATATCACAAAATAAGAGTAACATTTGCGCCTTAATAAATAGAGATTATTATAGGAAAGCAGTATACTATAATAGTCTATAACCACTGTTTGAAAATTGTTGTCACTCTCCTCTATCTGCTAATGACTGTAAGAAGATACAAATGAATAAAAGTGGCATGACCAACCATTCAGTTAAACAAACAGATCAGCAAGTCCCGTATTTCGTGGGTATGAGCTCACCCAGGTGATCAAATCATAAAATTGAGCTCTGATAAATTTTGATACTACAAAGTGAATTATACTCCTTCAGAGACAGTGGAAAACTCACTACTTCTAGAATTTAACTAAAGTAAGGGCCTTGACAACCTGACTTCAATAAATATTCTATTTCGGTCTTATTTCTTATTTCGCCTTTTCAGATAGGATTAGAATTTGTATATGATTTCACTTATTATATCAATGATGCATTTAGTCATGTTAATGAATAAGTACAAGCGATCAAGAATTAGTAGAAAAGATGCCGTCTGGTAGCTATTACTTGCTACTCAAACATGGCTATGATTTGACCTTTTAAATCGAAGAAAAATATAACTCAAAGTACATTTTAATTAAGAGAGAGTAACAAGAGTACGACAAGTGCAGTGTACTCTATTTTTAAATAAGTAGTCAAGCATTGTAGCTATAGGGATGAATATTTTGTACCCTAAATTAATACTTTTCTTAAAGAGCAGTATTTCGATGGATCCCAAAAGAGTACGATCCTTACTTTTTCAGATAAGTACGAATAATCGAAATCTTGATTCATTTTCGAAAATATGTATTTATGGAAGTATAGGGTATCTTCAATTTATTAGAATATGTATAGAGTTTGATTTATTTATTACCCACATTTAGGCAAAATTTTTTCATAGTGGAAAAGCAAAACCGTTCAATATGGATTAAGTGGAAGGGATCGAGCAAAAGTAGGTGGTAAAGTAGGGAAGACAAATAAGTCATGCAAAATTTAAATTTGGGTTTATTACTGCATGTTCTAATGTTCTAGTGTGCACATTTTGGCTTTTCAGTTCCCTGAGTGATTTCATATTTAGGAAGTCCAGAAATTTTGGACTAGTTTGTTAACAGCCAGGATGGAAATGATTAGGAGTCAACGTGATTTCAACATAACAAAGCTCAGTAGAGACCAGTTAAGGCCTACAAAAATAGCGCCTATTACTAGTATTTTTCACAGAAATGTAAAAGAATTTTACAACTTTTTTATTGTGAGACGCAACTGAAATCGGATTGACAGAATGTTCAGCAAATGATTGAAGGGAAGGGATCAAAAGTGATGCTGAGAGCAACCTCAAAGTATCAAAAAGTAATACTTTATTCGAATTTTGCATTCGAGCTGAATAATATTTACTGACTACGTAGTTCATGTTCAAAAATTCAAATTTAACTATTCGTTCGCTGGATTGCAGTAAACACTTGTCTACGATGTTCACTGCTAATTGATAGTTTTTTAGTTCAAGAATGATCAGTCTTCATTTCAAATCATTCATTGTTCAGATGGTTGAGAAGGCAAAATGGTTTTACATGATATTCAGAAGCTGCTTTCTTAGCATAGCAGGGATGCATGATCATGTAAATCGGTCGAGGATCGTCATAACAAAAGGAAAAATACCGTTTAATGGCTAAAACATTCTACTCAATCAGAGTCATAAATTAACCTTTATCAAAACCAGGGAATGGTCCAAAAGAGTGCAACAAGTACTGATTTACTCAACTTTAAGAAATTTTTCAAGGAAAAATACTGTTGTACTTTGAATTTGTAGTTACCTTCTATAATCTGTATTTTAATACATACCAAAGATAACTGAGCTTTTACTTTTCAATACTAGTATATATCTTGAAATCTTGAACGATCATATAAAGAAAATGCTTTTACATAACCATCTCGTATGAAATGACAGGATACAAAGTCCTTTTTATCACTGAATTATATCGTTTTACATGGGAGATGCTCCTGTTCAATTCCTCGGCGTCTCCATCTCCTTTCCTTCATAATTAAAATTCGTCATAGGAAACAGGCAAACAAGTTTTCTTTTAAACAGTGTACAACTGATCCTGACTGTATAGCTACTTTAAGAGGCTTGCAGCTTAACTAGTGATCTTCTTAAGGAATAAGAGGAAATAACAACCTTTCTCAAAATCAAGAATCGAGTTGGACCACAGGTAAATGGGACAGTCTTCGAAAGAGAAAGGAAGAGAAAGCAAAAGTTCGGGAATAGGTTATAAATGTTAGTGCGGCGTATGTGAACGTCCTGTGGGAAAAGAGGCACAATAAAGTATGACGGGAGGAGTTGACTGATTTTGCTTTCTTCGTTTGTTTTCGTTTAACAATTAATAATTAATAATAATTTGTTTGAGCAATAAACACCCTCATATGGCCAACCGTTTCTACTTCGCATAAAACCTCTAGCAATTGACAAAGGCCGAAAAAGTTACTCTTTTCATTAACTGAGAAAGTGGAGAATATGCTTTTATCGACTGACCACAGATAAGTTGCCCGCGCGGCTCAGTTAACGCAACACCTTTTGTTATCATCACAGTATCACATAGAGTTAAGTGTGAGCCTCTTCAGCGTTTAATAAGCTTTTACTAATAGTACCAAATTTATTTAATGTATCGACTATAGCGGTCATAGCAAGTGCATAAAACATCCCAAGCCCATTAGGGAAGGCGTTACCAATGCTTAACTTGGATAGAGGGACGATATCCTGAAGTCATTCTTATAAGAAATTCGTATTCTACCATCCAGAGGTGGCCACCCACATCATGGGATATGCTCTGGCTTAACACGAGTGCATGCTGAACACTGTGTCACCTCCGTATCAAATACATAATTCCCAAGTGCACTTAGGAAAGCATTTTCCAAGGCTTATCTTGGTAGGTAGTAGCATCATAGAGCCCCCCTGGTGAAAGACTCGAATTCCTCTAAATTATCTAGAATTAACTGGTACGATTAGCCATTCTGCTCATTGGGTGTGCGCCGATGGGAATCGAATCCGTGACCTCTGACATGACAGACGAACACGGTGATAATGCGTCAACAACTCACACCAAGTATATAAGAATTTCATTCGTGAAGATAAATAATCCTACTTACACTGACCTCAACTACCATGTCCAGATTTATTTTGAAATCTTTGTTGAATGCAAATTCGCAATGCCCATCGTCAGAGGTGATGAAGAGGTCTGGTAGGTCATTTAAAACATGCATCATTATTCAAATAATGGTCATTAAAAATCGTTGTGGCTAAAGGCCACTATATGTTCATTTACCTTAATGAGCAAAGAACCTTATTATCACCGTCATCTGGTTTTGTGGTAACCTTTTAACCCCTCGAAATAATACCAAATGTTCTAGAAGCTTGACCTCATAAATAAGGAAGGGGGACGATGTATGATGCTGTTTCTAAGTTTAATAATGAATTCGACTGACAAATACGCACATAATTGTGCGATCGAAATGTGTAGATTTGACAAGGAATTCAAAACATCCAGTCCGACGTTTTGGAAAGTGAGATGTTCAAAAGGTCTATTCTGAAATACTTCAGCCCACATTTGCAATACTCGCATCCTTACTAAGAAAGTTCACGATGGAAGTATTAGCAACACTTAGGCAGAGGCACTCTGATAAGAAATCCCTATTCAACAACCTTTTTGTCGACCGGAATTAACGGGTTAGTCGGTCACTCCCATTTTTGGACATGCGTGCCGATGAACACCAAACTCGTGACCTCTAACTTGGCTGCTGAACGTATTGGCCACCGTCCTCTATAATAGACCTGCTATTGATAAATAGACTGTCAAAATGATACAACTTCCACTTAAACTTAAATCTCAGCAAGTTGTAAATTTAACCTTTCTGGATTCAATTCAGCGCCATTGTATCCACATTGGGATTCTTTGTCCACATATTTTCATGAGAAAGTTGGGATGTTATAACTGCACTTAATTGCCTGAATGCTAGCATTTTTACATTCGAACTAATCAAAAACCGGTCATCTATTATTAGCACATTTCCGCTTCAGAATCAATAGCATTGATTCTAAGTGTTCTTAAGGATTCCTTCCAAGTTGCCTTAGTATCTAATGAATGAAATCTGTTACCAAAACGGTGTCGAATTACTATTGTTATCAAGGCTTCATCTTACACCGATCCTAAGGTAATTTCAATAAGCTTTGATACTGACCTCATTCTAGCACAGCAATGGTCTATGTTGACAACGAGAAAATTTTCATAGTGTTTAACTAGAATGACACAAGCCATATCAAAGAACGTAACTGCATTTATCTTAAATAGAAACGTTTTCGTCGGATGTGACTGTTTATATTTCGGAAATCATTAATGATTTTACATACTAGGCTTAATTACCCATATAGATTATTAACTACTTTAAGCATTAAAAAGAAGTAATCATATTAATTGCTGACTGTAACAAAAGCAGTCATCTCTTGCTCAGAAATCAGCCTATTTTGGGACTTTAAGCAGGATAAAGCGTTATCTAATTAAGTTTAAACTAATCGTATCGAGAAAAACAGTCAATTTGTAATTTGTGCAAAAAATCAATAATCCAATTTACGTGTGAAGATAAAAAATCAATTAATCAAATACTGTTAGTTCATTTTATGACTCAATTAGTACTAATCGGAGGAATAATCAATGCCCTAACATCACAATTTAGACTAAATAAATTGCGCGTTAACAGGCAATTCTGCGTACATAAAAAGATAGTTTGCTTTAACTTCTATTTACTGCTTTTCATAATTAAAATCGGCCCAGTGTTTGCCAGACTTAAAAGAGAATTGCCCTAATAAATAAGTCTGTTAAAACCAGACAATTTTTTACTGCAAATAAACTGCATACCAGCCATAAACTATGCTAAGTTTTATGGCCTAGTTTATGTATTTCAGATTTAGGATAATTCAGTGGCTATTTGAAAAGCCAAAAGGTCATGACCTATTTAATCCTAGAGACATACAATTTGAAAAGGAAACAGTTCACTAAACACGTATTTATTCAGTATAAAAGTGGGTGAAATTCAATACGCCCAGATGGGAAAGCATGGATGAGTATGCCACAGAGTGGAGATGGTAGAAAGAAAAAGTGATGGTATATGGGAAAATCTATGTACACAAGAGCAAAAATGCATCAAGTTTTTTACGAAATGGAAATGTTGTGGAGACGAAGACAAGCGTTAACCAAGGATAGAGCCACACACAAAAGAGATGATAAACAGACGTACACAAAGACGCACTAGTTTCTACACCTAGCCTCTACTTAGACTTTACAAAAAATAGACAAATATTATTAGAGGGCTTGGGAGAAGCAGAAAGGATATGAAGAAATGCCGAGTAGATTAGTGGAACACTCAATGTTCACATTATCTTCATGGAGATTCGTTGTTCTTCGCTTTTCCTACTCCTGAAGCGAAGGACGAAAAGCCGGAATTTCTACAATTAAACGGGAAATACCAAATAACGTTAACAAATGATTGACAAGATCAAGGTCTAAAACAGCAATGGCGAAATAGCAAAAAAACACCGACTTAACAAGAAACCGAAACACAACACGCCTTTCAAACTAACACTCACAATGTCTAAACATCGGCGTTCGAGAACGCGGATGGCTAAATTTGGCCCTAATTGAGCGTCATGAAAACGAAGATAAACAATCCACCACCATCACAAAGGTAAGTATATAAACACTCACCCATGCGGCTGCATCACATCCATTCCGGAGTTTGGTGATCCAGTGGGCTTTGTTGTGTCCCCACTAGGATTGACTGGAGTGTTTGTTCCTGGAGCACCACTAGGCGTACCATTTCCACCCCCATTTGGCGGTGCAGGACTGTTAGATGTTGGCTTGGACATAATGGGACCACTTTGACTGGACGCTTGCTGAGAAGCTAGAGTCTGCTGCATCTGCTGAACAGCAGCGGCTGCCATATTTTGTTGATTCTGGTGTGAGGATTGGCTCTGCTGCTGAGACGACTGGTTTTGTTGCTGACTTTGACTTTGAGACGATTGCTGTTGTTGGCCAGCCAAAGCAGTAAGGCCCGCAGAGAAATTGGGGGCCAGGAATGGACCGTAAGGACCTGGGAGTCCGCTTTGAGAAAACTGAGGTGGATTGCCACCACCTCCCGGCGGTGGTGGAAGAAGACCTGGAATGGAAGATGGCGCATTGTTTCCCAAAAGACCTGGACCACTGGGACCTCCTGGCCCATGAGGACCAGGCAAACCTCCGTTGTTATTAGACGGTCCTCCCAGACCACCGGCTGACGCGAAATTATTTGCAAGGAGTCCAGGAGGCAAAGTTAGTCCCATGGAGCCGGCACCCGCAGTTCCTGCAAAAGGTGGCATCGAGAGTACTGCAGCCATTGCAGCGTGATTGTTAAGAGCAGCAGCGTTGGCAAGAGCCAGGGGATTATTACCATGACTGTTTAAACCACTGTAGGGATTCGATTGTGCACCTTGCAAGTACTCCTTGTTGACACAATTACGCAATCCCGCAGGTCCCCTGTTAAGTACCGCACGGCGAATTTCATTGGCGGCGGCCTCACGCATTTCTCTTACACTACTCTCGCTGTAATATGCCATATGTGGAGTCACAATAAGGTTGGGCGCATCCTTCAGAGGACCTTAAAGTTTAGATGATAAATTTGGGGTTTAATTATCACCTTAACATAAATTTGGTATATTCTAAAAACAAGTCAGTGACTACCTGTAAGGAGATCTGAATCCATAACATCCAATGCAGCTGCTCGAATAACACCTGACTTGAGCGCATTGGCTAAAGCGACTTCATCAATCAAACCAGCACGAGATGTGTTGACCAAGAAAGCTCCTACAAAAAAGGGATCCCAAATATCCCAAATTTTCAAGGCTGTGTAAACATGAGACACTTACCCTTTCGCATCATCTTAATGGTTTCAGCATTGATCATTCCACGATTTTGTTCGTGTAGAGTACAATGAAGAGAAACGCAATCACTCTGATAGAGGAGATCTTGAAGATTGTAGACGCGAACAATGCCGAGGGATTTTTCAATTCCATCGGAGAGATAGGGATCATAGAAAGCGACTCGGAATCCAAATGCTATCGCACGAAGTGCAACGGCAGCGCCAATTCGGCCTTTAAAAAACGGCAAAAAATAATCAAAACGTGCACAAACAAGAATTTTTTCTTAATTAGTTTTTGTGCACAAGAGATGACAAGGCCTGACATATTGTCACAATTATGCGAGCTACACTAACGTGACAAAATAAATAAGTAAACATTAAGGACAAATATAAGAACATGAAAGCAATTAAGATTATCGCTTACCAAGGCCAACAATGCCCAGGGTGTCACCGCGAATACGAGCAGTTCCGGCAGCAGCGTCTTTCAAATGTTCTGGCCCATTGATGCGCTTGCCGCTGCGAACCATATCAGCAAGCCAAGGAGTGCGCCGATAAAGATTCAAAATATGAGACATTGTAGTGTCGGCAGCTTCCTCAACACCGTAGCCAGGAACATTGCAAACTGCGATCCCCAATTCTCCAGCGGCTTTAATGTCAATATTATCACAACCACTAACCAAAGGATTAGATAAAGATCGAGTAACATACCTTCCGATTCTCACAATGATTTTGAGATTCTTAAACTTCTGCAAGTCCTCACGATTAAGGGAAATTGAGTGCCACATTAAAGCTCCAAAGGCTTCATTCAATACTTTTTCATGAATCTCTGCCGTTCCGGACGCATCGCAAAATGCAACCGTTGCTACATCCTTTAGTAAAGGCATTTCCACCGTACAATCCCTTCCATCAAGAAGGGCCACTAAGGGTCGCGAATAATGAGGTCCATTTGGACGAGCACCTGCCATCGCTATAAAATAATAACTAATGCTTAATCACGTGGTATTTATCGCCGCCAAAGTTATAGAACTTATGCAAAAGTTCGATTATTAATATTTCATTTCAAAATGAACTTCCAAAAGTGCCGAAATTTCAAATAAAAAAGAACATACGAAAAGAGCACTGTCGGGCGAGGCTATAACGTTAGCAATGACGCAGGCGAATGACATACAAGGAGTGATATTTTCATTTTCAAGCAAATCAACCCGATGCCGGTTTCTTAGCATTAATGCTAAGAAACCTCGGCCTCGCGCCTGCGCATGAGTGCGTGCGTGTGTGAGTGTGTGCGCACGTATGTGTCCTTAGCGTAGTGCATTACATCTCGTTTTAACAACCGCCACCCCGACATCCCCCCGCCTAATCCCTAAAACCCCCTCAAAGGATAGAAAATCGAAGACACGCCGCAGATAAACCTTTAGCGAGGGTGGTGGGTAAGTGATGCGTTCGTGCGTGCGTGTGCCTCTTTATGAGTGCCTCCAGTTGGTTCCCTCTCACCCATACACATCCATCTATTTCTACCTCTCTCCCACAGAGCTGTCGCATTAGTTAACGACAAAATGTTAACTATCGTTCAATGTGTGCGTGTGTCTGTATATGGATATATGTATGTCTGTACCACTAGCCTGTTTTTACCTCACACTCCCTTATTTTAATATAACCAACACGTCCGCACTTAACAAACTTTGGCTTACGCCTATGAAAAATGGTTCTAATCACCACTTGCAAGTTTCTTAACATAAGCACCTTGCTTGCTGTGTATCGATAGGTAACTATGTTGCTCATTAAGTGTATACTTGCCGATGTAAAACTGCATTGAATTAGTCATTTCTAGTTTTTCACAGTCGTAGCAAGCTCCACATTGTTTTTTTTTAGTATTTTGGTGCGTAATAAATTTGGAACACGGGGCAGTACAAAGAAAACGTCGGTGAGATACCATGCGGCCACCTGTTTCTCTTTTGCTGTGATTAGGCACATACCAATCAGTGGAATGCATATTAGTGTAAAAGCGCAATCAAAACAGCTCCAAATTCTTATTCTGTCTAAGGCCATAAGAACGCACATCGTTGGGTGCTTTATTCTTTAGTCAACTGTTTGTTTATCTCTGTGAGGGAATTTAAGCAATTAATTAAGATTAAAAAGCAGGCAAGCCGTTGGATTAGCGAAAATGGCGTTCTTTATCATATGGAAGTTCATTATCATTACCATGGGAGTTCGATCTTATAATATTACGTATCATTTGTCACTTTATTGTTTTTTTCTCGTCAAGTATATTATTCTGTATCGATTTTTATTATTTTTCTACTTCGTGTTTTATTATGAGTTTAACTCATTACGGTTGAATAAAATTATAGGGCATTTAATCTACTTAAGAATAGATATCAGATGCTTATTTTAAAGATGAACTTTTATGAGATTTTTCTTTTTATTAAAGAACGCAATTTAAGTCTTGTTTCATCCCGCATAAAATATGTTTGTACCAGTCTTGTCGGGTAGCAGCAGAAATAAAGTAGTCGTGTACTCTTAGGTTCAAAATGCCCTATTATCATATTCCATCAGGTTTTTAACCATATTGATCATTAAACACCCCCCTCTGGGCAGCTTTATAAAGCCCCTAATATGCATTCTCTTAATTTACATATATCATGACAATATGCTAATAGACGATATGTTACTGTGGATTCGATTTACAGTGTGAAATAGTGTTCAGTAATTTATGCTGCTAAAAACCTTATTAATATGCAGCGGAGAGGAATTGTTACTAATTAAATCCTAAACGCCCTTCCCACACCTGACTTATAACTATGCCACATGTTAATCTGAACTTTATTTTAAGTTAAGTAAAGATCACTTTTATCCTTTGCCAATAAGATTTTGAAATTCTCTTATTTTACTAATCAGCCTAATCGGAATACATGAGATTTAGTTTTAAAACGAAAATTTTGGTAACTAGGTAAAATTTCGTTTTTATTTCAAAACTGGAATTAAATGAGCCTCTCCTATCACACAATTAAAAGTTAAGATGCTTATACTCAGTTGAATTCTATTTGTTGGAAACTTAATTGGCTGTACGTTATGCTTTCTTTGATATTTTAATAGAGTTAAGGATTGTCATATATCAGTAAGTATTGTTATTACCCAGGGTGGATAACGTGCTCGTCCTTGAATTCATGGCCTCGGATTCAATGCCTACGGTGTAAGTGAGCGGAGTAGCTACCCACACGGTTAAGTTTGAATAATGCAAGGGCTGACAGAATCCAAGTTTCTCATCTGAGAGTCTCATAGATGTCCCCTCCTAACACAAGATGAGCGTTCCCAAAAAGCGTGAGACTTTTAGTTTTTATTACTATCCATGGTAATACAAAAAACACAACGATATTTTTTAATTATGTGAAAAGGCTACACATGAAGATCAGTAATAACAGTGAGGAATAGAGGAGGGAGTTAAATAGTCAAGTCAAGGCGTCAAATAAGTTTTGTCTAATTTGATTTTAGACTTCATCATGTTGTCCACAATTTACTAAGTGGGTAAATGTACCGTGAACATATCTTGGGTTACGGTTTGTGTCCCTTTATCCTTAACGTCTTCAGGATGTTTGAGGAGGGGGACAATTGCTTTGATTTTTATGAATGGAGATTCGAATTCTCTTGCAGTTTCATGGTCAAGTATTTCACGAACTAGCTCTAATATGTTTGATGTCAAAGGAAAACTAATAACTGAAATTGCGCGTGTTTAACTAACCACTCCCATCTCTAATTCAGTCAAACTTTTATTTGATGTAAGATAAGATTTACAGATTTGAAGTCAGCAATTTTTCAAATTTAGCAGAGCTCATTATCATGAATTACTGTTTCAAAGTCAAATTTCCGAATTCGATCTCGTGCATGTTGGACGGGTTAGTGTTCATATTATTCAGAGCTTATTAATCCGTTGACTGAATGAAGTGGTTGGTCATTACATCCAAATATATTATCCAAGATCAGTTAACTGATACAAGCACTAGGCATGTTTATTCTAATAAACTTTAATGAGGAACATAAGAGCGTATGTTTAATTGCATAACCCATTTCGCTTGGTATTAATGTGTATTTTATTGATTAGGCTGACCTGAAATGTTCGCTAGATAGTTTTCGCTACAAAACATAAGCATTTATACCTTGTGGCCTGAATATTTATGAATGCAAAAATGTTCTATTGCTTAACAGGAATCAAATATAAGATGTGCAATGAACAATCTCAAGATCTGAGAGCCGCATAGAGCGAATGAATAATTTCTGAAGGAGGACACTTTAATGATTAACCGCAATAAGAAAATATTTCTGGTAGGTCCTTTCACCGAATGAGTACTTGAACTTATACCATATGTTGATTTAAATCTACCATGACCTTGAATGACCTCATAAAACTTTCTCAATTTTCCCCTTAGGTGACCTCAGCAGTATCCATCTGCTGCAATATCTGACCTTACTCAGTAAAAATTCACCTCAATTATGCTATGACCACTTAGATCTGCTTCACTCTGTTTTATTAAAGCTCATGAAGATTACTTTTAAGGCATTTTGCAATATAGTACGGAACGTTGGTACAATTAAATACTTTTTATGACATTCACATTGTGTTAGATGTCAGCATTAAAATATGCTTTTTAAGGTCATTTGAAATGTCATATGCCTAAAAATATATTTAATATAAGTTAAGTTAATAAGTTACTATGTCGATCATATTGGCAATAAAATTGGATAAAAATGATGTTTTTGGTGTATGCGTGGGTCAGAGGTCATGAAGTCAATGCTTATCGACACACATCCCATCATTTGGATGACCGACCGCACTAGTTAATTTTTGCCAACATGAGAGCTGGCTGAATGCGAGTTTCTAATCAAATCAGCTCCAAGATATCTTTCTTCTAACCAAGTTAAGTGCTGATATCACTTCATCCAATGGGTTTGGGAAGTAGTAGAGTCAGTATATTCAGTATCGGTTAGTCTTATTTCCAGAAATTCATTATATTTCCCTACAAAGTGGTTAAATTTACATTTTAAATTAATTTTATTTTCCAATAATATCAAATTTCCAACAAAAGTGGTACAGATTTACGCTTTGTAGTTATTCTATATGGTATTACTTGATAACTTTAATGCAATTAATGAAGGAAGATATTTATGTCCTAGATGGGTGATTTCAATACCCATTTTATGAATCTCATTACAATTCCAAATTAAAAGTTCACCGTGAATTTAATTGCATATATGATCATTTGTTTAACTAATGTTTGGAACTGCATGTAAGAAAATGTTGTCTTCCCAACCAAAAAATAAATGAAGAACCAAGGCCAACCCTTCTTGTTTCCTGCATCCAGAGTACGAATAGGAAAATTTGAATTGGGGAACGTGAACTGCTCATTTAGTAAATACTGCACAGCTAAGTTCAAAATTCAAATAAAGTAAGACCTGACTTCATTTTTTTGCACCATTTCATCCCCTCCTCTTTAATATTTACGGGACTTATTTTTGTTCGATGTCAGTTGCTTACCACAATTAAAAATTGTAAAATTTTTTGTATTACTATGGGTGATAGGAATGAACTTATGTCTTAATTTATTAACTTAAACTATTATCAACTTGATTCTGAAACAGATTGATGAAATTTGAGGTCATTTCTATCTAATATGAATTTAACCAAACAATGTAAGGAAAAAGCGTTTTATTTATAAATTAGATTGTATTTATTTTTCATTTGATTCAGGTTTATTTCTAAAAGGGTATTAACTCAAAGTGTGCTTCTTGTTTATCGTGGAAGGGCATAGAACAGAATATTATTTTGAACATTTCATGGATTTAAATTCCTTTTTTAACTACCCTAATAAAACATTTATTTTAATATTTACATTAAGGAAACGAGTTGCATAAGGAGATGTATGGCCTTCAATAATATATTTTTTGAAAAATAAGGATTTTTCTGAAACACGAGTTATGAAAGGTGTCACACCAAGATATTTAAATTCAGTCTATTGAAAAATTGTCCCTAATGCCGAATTTTATGAAAGTAGTTTTACATTCATCCTGAGTGAACCCAGCTTACTGAACTCTGCTTTATTGCTGTCTCATCCAAGCTAATGTTAAGACTGTAAGTTGCGAGGTCATTTCGCCTTCTCAACCACTTAAAGAAAAAATGAATTGAAATGGCGAAATCGACTTTCATGATTAAAAAAACTGGTCAATAAGCACCGGATATCGTAGACAAGCCTTTGCTGAAAGCTAGGAGACGAATCATGAAATTAGAATTTTGGAACATGTACTACCCATTTATTGAATATTGTTCAACCCGAATCTTTGTGTCTCCTTCTCTTCATCATATACTGCACTTACAGCAAACCGAGTTCATTTGCTCCTGAAAATTAGAAACTGAAATTGATTTTGTATTACTGTGGGGAATAATGATGTATTCATTGCCATTTCACATACCAAATCTAATTTATCTGAATGTCAAAGGAAACGAAAAAATGAAATTGCACGTAGTGTTTTTAAATTTAGAGGAGGCGCTGACCCTATTTTCATAATTTATGCTAGTTACGATTTGAACTTAGTGAAAATTAAGTTAACTTAGTCATTTTCAATTATCTCACCTAAAATTCCACCATTGTATATTGCCGATAAGGATTCCCGGGTGGATATATGCTGCAGGAGGGCTGGTGAACCAAGAAACCGCTACATTATTTCTATATTTTCCGAATTTAAGCACGATCCCTTTCCTTATAATTCCTTAAAATTAATCTCGAAAAACTCCTTTGAAATGGTGTATTTTTAAACCACCAACACCCCTCTATCTAGAGACTTATTCCTCTTGAATAAACTAATTATGACATAGATTAAATAAATTGATTCAATCATGAGGTTCATGATGTTTAACTGAATGCAGCATAAATCTAAACTTTTTGATTTAAACCAGCCATTAGAGTTGGCTTCGCACTATCGTAATTCAACGTATTGCAGCCTTTCAATAACGACATCATTCCAGGATTGCTATTGTAATAAATGACCCCACCAAACAAAAGTCATATGATTTATGATTTTATAAAATGAATTATTAGGCCAGGGCACTTTTATAGGACAATCAAGTGAAAGTTCAATTCCCACTTATTACATCGCGGTGAATTTCAAATAATTGCTAGAAAAAAGGCCCTCGATGAATTTTAGTTCTTATCCATTTACGAGTTCTATTAATCTGGATGTGGTTGAATTTCAAATAATTCCTCCCTTTTACAGATTTGATTACATGAATAGATGTGACTGATTGCCATTTCTCGTTAACTTATACCAAGCAATATTTCTGCTTCACCATATAACAACAAGAACTAATATCGGTTGACAATTATATTTGAGAGGAATCGTTTTTTCTTTATTGATTAGAAAGTAATATTCTATGAATTGAATCACTAATTTGGTTATCTGACCTTGAAAACTTGCAGTTAAAGATTCGAAGGAAATCGACTGCTTTATTCCCCTCCCCCTTCCTCCCATTTCTCAAATTCCCAATTTCGTTTTGATGCTGGTCTGAGAATGACCTCTGATATCTGATATAACATTAAGGGGGCAATTATATGATATTCAGATGTCCTATTTATAACGTCTCTTAATCGAATAAACCCATGCTATTTTGGAGGTCAGTGTTGCAGTGGTGTTATATTCGCATGTTTATAGCCTTTTCCATTAAACTTAATTTGTATATCATGCACTTTTTATATATTTATTGGCATTGCACTATGTCATTCAATCATTTTTATTGCATGTGAACCTTTGGGGTGCATATTTATTGGTTTATAGAAAAGCGCAGAGGCCGGTATGAAATGTTGAATTATGACAAAGTCAACAACTACTGTTAATATTAGTGTGACCATCAAGTCCGCCAAAAATCCGGTAGTATTAGTAGTAGCGGCTGATCATATTTCAATTTAAACAAATGTCGGCAGCAGGAAAATGAGTCAATCAGTCTGCCAGTTAGGTCTCTTTAGGTGTATCGTGTCTATTATGTGCAGCGCCTATCTATACTTAAATGCTGCAACATCATGCGTCTGGTAAGTGGAACGAAAGTGGGGTTTGTATGTACAGATCCATGCACGGATGTGTTTGTGTAGGATGCTGGAAGGGGTCTGACGTCTCCTTTCCTTTGAAGTTTGCGTCATGTAATTTTATTGCAAACTTATGGGGGATTTGTGAAACGAGATGATCCGGCTACAGCATTTCCACAGATATAGTTATGGTAAAAGGTAATTCATCCCGAATTTTATTAAAGATACCAGAGAATGAATTCATTTAGGAAATGGCTTCTAAATCAGTTGGGAAAGCGTTTTTCAATGCGCACCTGAGATAGGAGGTTGGTCTCATGACAGAGTTAAATAGTTAGGTTGGTTGGCTATGGCCCAATAGACATCAAACCCATGAAATCTGATTTCGAATTCGTGCATGTTAATTACTTGAGCCACCGACACAGACTATCACCTCCCTGATGAGAAATCCGATTTATATCTCCTATTATCATAATCCTCTTACTTAAATATTTTCCAATGATTAAATAGCTTAATTGTTTTTGTTCTGCCAAAGGTAATAATTTATGGGAATTCATAGGTGTGTCTGAGATGCAGTGCCTGTCTCATCAATTCGCATTTAGTAATTGATATGATTAACACCTCTGATCAACGGCACTCTCTCAGAAATAAAAGATTATATTTTTGTTATATATTAACAGTAAATATGCTTAAAGTTAAAGAATAAAAAATTTCAAAACGAAATGAATTATAGATTAAAACGATGTTGACTGAATTAAGTTGAGATATCTGCAACGTATTTAAATGTAATTTTAGGAGGCAAAAATCACAAAAAGTGGGCAAAATATTATAATTCAGTTATCTCATCTAGCCTATGTTATAATTGTGGGCTGCCAAATCTCATATAAGAACATTTCGCCTTTTCAACCAATGGAAGGAGAAATGAATTGACGTGGTAAGCCCGACCCTTCTTAAATAAAAATTGACCAATAGGCACTGGACGTTGTAGATAAGCCCTTTCTTCAATCTAGGAGAAGAATTATGGATATGAACTGCTCATTTAGTAAATATTGTACAACCCGAGTCCAAACCTCAAATGAAATGTGATTCTTTGATACCTTGACGTGGCTCTCATCAACTTTTTGATCCACTCCACTTTATTATTTATTAAACTTTCTGTTAACCGATTTCAGTTGCTTTTCGCGCTTAAAAATCGTAAAATTATCATATTATTGTGGATAACAATAATTTTTAATCCATAAGCAGGCTTTATCCTGCAACATTCATCTAGTAATATTTATTATTGATGAACTACGAATTATGTATATTTCTGCCGGTGCATGATTTGATACGTCCTCTACCATACGGTATTTGAGAAAATCTACTTTTAACTAGGATTTTCTCCCAAAAAAAGAACGTGTTTGGCTAACCAACAGTGGCAAATAGGAGTGTTTTATATATTAATGGAAACTGGTTCTTGTACATGTTGATGCATAATTCAACGATGCTTATTCTATTATGCTATATGATATATCACATATATATATATGGAGACATCTGAGGACACCCTTTGCACTTTTAGAAAGACAGAAAATGAAGCTGTTAATGGTTAAAACTTACGATTTCCTGTAACAATACAAATAAGCATAATGTTATCCCAGGTTTTATTCTCTATATTCTCTCTCGGCCGGGAGCTTCTTGTGCATGTATAACAATTGGAACTTCAGTGGAGTCCACGCTCACATAACCACCTATCATTGCTTCGACTGACCTTTTCATCCTCATAGAAGTTTTTTTTGTACGAGAAAAACCAAATACACTTCTCCTTTTCCGGGTGTTTCGATTTGCTTAAGAGTCGTTTTGCACGCATTAAACGATTTTCATGAATTGTTTTTATTGGCATCAACTAAACTCGCCTAAGAACGTATGAATGTATGTATCCGAGGTTTTGATAAAGAACATTCCTTACATATTGTTGTTCCTTCAGACACTTGAGGATCTTTGGCAAGATGTCGCGCATTAAATTCCCACGGTTTTCGTCCATCATGTCATCTCATGCAATCTTCTTACAAACTCAGGTGTTCTGAGCGAGTTAGCAGGGCGTTGACAATGTCCCTGTTTTCTCTTGCTCATGACGGCCAACTTAGCTTCATTGTTTTCTTTCAGCTCCTTTCTAACTTTGCAGACTATTAGAAATCTTGCAATTTCTAACTTCCTAAGTTTCGCTTTCATAGACACTATTGCAGTTACAGGATATCTTATCATTTCATCAGTTGTAATAGTATCTTTCGATATAAAAATGTGTTAATTATTATCGAGTTAATTAAAATTACAAAAATATAGGTGGCCTTAGATACCTCAGATACCTAAATATATAAGACTGTTTGACTCAATGACTTTCTAGGCGTGAAAGAAATGTACTTGAGATAGCCAGGTCAGAATTCCGTTCAGGATAGTCAACATATTCGATTCTGTTATCTATCAAGGTGCGAAAAAGATTGGTTGAATTCAAATGTACTTTTCTTGTACTTCTATTTTTTTGTCATCTCTATTGTGGGGAATATCCCAGAACATAGCTAAAATGAATAAAAGTATTTTTACTTTTTTCTTTAATTCTCACTTGAGTAACTTAAAATATTCTCACTTATCTTGCAGAATACTAACGATTTACGGACAGTTGTGACATCATTTCTCTTTATTTACCATGTATCTCTTTTTGTTCTTTGCAAAACCCAAAAATTTTTATTTCAAACTGACATAATACCAAGGAAATTAGGATTAATCTCTATAACAAATCGTCTAACCACACTACTACTTTACGAAAGTTGAGATATTTACCTTTTTTTAATAGCCCTGCACAACATTTCGAAATAAAACTAGTCGTAGTTTTACAATTCTGTCCTAATCCATGAAAAAAAGGCCGATACGAATTGTCTTTTTAGCAGCTACAACGATGAACTTTGATACTAAAAACTGGAAACATTTAGTGAGTCACTTTGTTAAATCACTTTGTTTGAACAATCGAATGTGCAAATAATATGAAAAAGGAACGATATGATTAGTTACACATGGAAGAATTTAATTTTGCGATAATTATAATGATAACAACTTGAGGAGCAAATTGAATAAATATCAAGTATTGTAATATGGAAATGCATGCGAATGGTATCGTTTGTGATTCTAAATATGCATCTAATATCGTTATTTAGGATATTTACAATCAAACCTATTCCGGACGCTAGTAATAGCGTATCTTTATTTATAAACTGCAAGTATTATGCTAGTGAAACGAGCGATTAGATAATTATAATAGATTGAAATTATAAAGGATTTTTTAAGTTTTGGTGTTTAATCTTGAGTCTTATCTCAAATATGACTATAAATGCTAGTTGACTTTTGCCACCTACAAGCATATTTTGAAGGTTACAATATGTTTTTTTCAGAATGTGGTGATTATACCTCTCCAAAAAGGTCTTTCGGGAAATGGACCAAGTTCGGTTTATTCAAATGAGGAACGAGGGTATGGAACATTTCAATCTTCATTTGTTAAGACTGTAGCGTTCAGAACTATGGGATTTGATATTTTTCCAAATTTCATGGAAAATTCCTTCCCTCATTTGAGTCTAATAACTAAGTTTTCCTTTAAAAATGTAGATAGTAACGCTATTAGAATGGATTGAATAGGTTAAAAATAATAATACTATTCATTCCACTCAATTAAAAAAATCATTTGTTATTTATTTAAATGAATTCGCTTATCTGAAACTGACAAATAACTAGATTGTGTACCTTAACAGAAAAAATTATTCCATTAAATATATTTTTATAAAAGAGAAAAACTAGTCTCTAAAATGATTTTTTTGAGAAAACATTTATTTTCGTCTTTTTCATCAAAATTTATGCACTCTGCAACGGAAATAATTTACAGTTACTCCTATTCCATTTTGATTGCATTCACTCAAATAAATAAAAGATAAAATTAGCAATAAAACACTAAAATTGAAATAAATTGGCATAAAATTTGTTATGCCAATTATCTGTTCTTCTGTTGTGAAATTTATATCCAAAAGTTCTTTAATAAATATTAAAGTTATTAATAATGACGGGTACCTAAGATGAGGGAGACTTAAAATACATGATTTGGTCTAGTAAATAAAATAAAACTCGAATGTAATAAACCAGTTAACATTTCCTTTTTCCATAAAATTATTATGTTCATTCGTTGATAGTCAACATATATTACTCAAATTTAACTAGAGAATAGGTATGTTAGATTTCCTGAAATTTAGAAGATTTCGAATTTTGGGATTTATTAATAAATCGTAATCATTATTAAGTTGAAGGTTGGAATATGGGGGTCTAGGTTCCCTTTCTTCAGGTTAATATTAGTCTACAGAGCTCCAGCGAGGGTTGGAATTCAACCTGCCAAGTATTGGGACAGGCGTACTAACTTGAAAATTTAACACGCTGAATGAACTATAGTGGGTTCTGTTATGGTAACAATACCTGTTAGCCTCATCTATCTGCTCACTGCTGTAAGAAAATGCCAATCATTCAACTATATTATCGGTCAGTAAACCCTGACTATCGTCAACACGAATTGATCCAGAATGCCAGGGGTCAAATCATGAAAATCGAGCTTGAAAATATTTAGATATTGAAAATTGGATAAGAAAACTCGGTGCTTTCAGAATTCAAATATAGTATGACTCTTGACATTCTAGCCTCATTATACACTTCCATTCGACCCTTCGTGGGACTGTCATATTAGTAACCTGTTCAGATGCTATCCCATGGCCAAGACCCATAGTTTTTTGCACTGCCAAGAGTAACAATAATATTCCTCCGGTTTTTAAACTTAAAGCAATTACCGATATACCTATCTTCTTATTGTAAATGTTTCTTTTATAATACTGGGACGTTTTCTTCTTTTAAAATATGTTAATAAGCACGAAGTTTTCAGAGAATGAACTTTACTGTTTGCCAAAATAGAATTGACTTATTCTGAAATTTCAGTTCTTATAATATTATGTTTGTACACACCTTGATTAGAGTTCAAATCGAAATGTAGAAGTGTAAAATTTCTAAGGAAAAGAACTAGCTAAATATTTTAGAGCCATCCGAAGATAAAGTTTTTATTCACTTTCTTCCCCTCCCCTTCTATGAACAATTGACAAAAACAAGAAATTGTATTGTTGTTTATATATATATATAATTTCGCAGTTATAAGATAATCAAACTCGAAACATACTTTGTTTCTTTACTGAAAAATATGAAAATTTTATATTAGGAAAACAAATTTGCTTTCGTTTAGTTCAGTTTGTAGGCGGTTGCAGTTATGGCATTATTCTTGATCATACGAAGCTACTCACAACAAATTATAAACATTAGAGCGTAGGAGGTGTTCACTCTTGGGGAGCTTGGCTAATTAGCATATTGTTGGCTTAGATTTCCTCTTAGGAGTTCATCTCATAAATATGTAGAGAGGACAATCATTTTATCTAATGTAATCTTTGAATAAGTGAAATAAGGTAGAACATCAGGACTGAGAGAATAATATACCACTATACTATAATGTAATATACTGTTATAAAGTACCACTGTAATACAAAAAGATTTTACAATTACTAATTGCGAGAAATTTAACAAATAATCAAACGGAGGGAACCAAAAATATTCGGAGAGCAACACCAAAGTGTCAAAGTCTTACTTCATTTGATTTTTGGACTCGGGTAGTACAATATTTACTAAATGGATAGCTTACATCCCAAAATCCAAATTCCGTGATTCGTCCTATACATTGCCGCAAGGGATGCCTGTCTACGATGTCCAGTGCTTATTGATCGGTTTTTAATCCTGATGGTCGGTCCTGCCACTTCAATCCATTTTGAAAAAGTAAATTATCTTACATAGTACCCAGCATATTCATTCTTAACAGGCTGGGATGAAATGGATGAAATTGCATATTGTATAATAAGCCTTTTTGTTTAAGTATGTACTGTAACGAAACTTTCTAATTTCACGCCACAGGCAATCCGAAGTAATATTGTCGATTTTAAATGCGTCACCATTGGGACTATGCAAACCAGCTCAACCTATTAAAGCATTACGATTTGTATTCGTAGAATTAACATAATAATTGCCTAGCCGTAGAGCCATAGGAGGTGCAATTAATGTCATCCATGGTAAAGCGAAAAAAGCCCTTATTATTCATGAGGAGGCGTCTGAACGCAGTCATGTAAAGTACGAAATGAAGTAGATAATGCGATCAGAGCTTTGAGTTATCTTCTTTTTCAGGAGATTTCAATATGCCGTATTCTAATGTCTCAGCTTAGGAATTTCATTATTTATTTTCAGAGCTCATTAACCGATCCATTTAACTGAGTCGTTGTTCATACCATCTCAATATATTTATTTCCAAATATAGTTAAAGCTGGATTAATTTATCTAGTGAGATTATATTATTAAATTCATCAACATGAGTGGAGTTCCGCAAATCTCCCTTGGTTATTGGGCTTTGACTCATGCATTTTTCCAAAATCTAGATGATAACAAATTACGCTTGTCACTTCAGAAAGTCAAATCAAAATTGTAGCTCGGTCAGTATAATCCCAGTGCACAAGTCCCGTTCTACGAACTCTTTCGGTTTCTTATTTTCTGCATATTTATATTCAATAAACCCAATCATTTAATATTTGGAGATGTTATATGCTCTCATATATTTGCGGAATACTTTAAATTAGATAAGATTTTTGAGATACAAGATCGTCTTCTTGGAGGCATAAAAGTACTGTTGTCACAGCTGAAAATTGCTGTAAGATTTTCTCAGTGCTATTTAGTAGGTTTTGCAAATATTGGGACTGTTCACATCAATCATACATCTTTATTCTATGAAGGAAAAAAGCGCTTGAAAGCGTATCGAAGTAGAAGTCGGAGCCATAGAAATCAAGGAAGAAATCTATAGAAGATGAGACACTGTGTGATGCGGAGTCTATTGCAGATTTCCATAGAATAGTTAGCCCGAACAATTCGAATATTGGAACGTTCTTAAATTAAATTTCTTCATTGATATGCAAATCTTTTGTCAGTTTCTTATCTTAGCGCTAATGATAACTGGTTAGTGGATCCCAATACTAATGTTTGAACTAATGTTCTCGAAATCTATTTATGCTTATCCTCTCAATGTTTAATAACAATAATGTTAAGTAATCTTGTCTGATTTCTTTATAATTTATTTGTAACAGTGGAATCTGCAGGCTTCAGTTAAATCATTATTCAAATGTGTAAAATCTTACCCAGTTTATGGCTACCTTTTAATTTATGCTGATTTTCTGTAAAAATAAATGCCAAACACTTTCTTATGATGACAAATATTTGCCACCGGGACCTCTTGTACGCAAGATGATATCCTGGAGTAAAATTAGCAGCCAGAAAATTAAAATAGAAATTAAACACATTCGCAAATTTCAGATAGTTAAATGAATGTTATGGTAAGGAAATTAAGTCAGCTGGGGAGTGGAGGGGAAAGAATTGGTCTGTCTACCTATCTAACTTGTCATCCATCACCAAATGGTGAATTAGCAACCCCATTTGTCTGAATTCCATTCTCTCCTAAATACAAAACAATTCACTCATCTCCAATGCTTGTGTTTATGACTGAATCAAAATTTCCTGTATCGAAATACTGCCTTCTGTTTATGGCCAGAGAATAAACAGTCAGTACTATGAATAGCTTGAAGATCTGTTGATTTTCCCTACCATTATTGCCTTCTATTCATGATCCTGTTGAGGCCTTTGATGACTTTCTCGCCCATTAAAAACGACTGGATTAGCTTACCCTTATAAGAATATTCCCTGTGTGAGTCAAGATTATTTGCCAGGTAATATAAGATAAGCTTTTAACTCAAATAGCGAAATATCATTTGTCCTGCCGGAAAAGAGAGCAATCATTATGCAATTTTGAGATATTATTTTTCAATAAAAACGTTAATCATATCGTATCTTAAAGGCATAAGATTAGATGACAAAACGGCCTTTTTTTGCACGACGGTGAAAAAAAACGAGTTCAAGGTCAACCGTGAGTGGGATATAGTATTCTGAATTTAAAAAAATGAACAATTGAAAATGTAATGAATTGAAAGGGTTGGAGGAAATGTATCGTGATAAAACAAGTAAAGTTTCTATTTTTAATAGTTTTAATTAGCTGAGTTCTTAATGCAAAAGAGTCCTCTTATAAGATTCAACACCTCAGAACCTAAAAACCAATTGCACTAAATAATTTGAATGTGAAACTGAAGGGAACGCATTCCGGAGATTAAAAGACTATCAATAGCATTTGATAACGGTCCTAACTGAATGACTAAAATCAAATGATTCAATTATATACCCTCAAGAATACCCATTCCCAAATAATGCTTTAAGGCTGGATCTTATTTAGTTTCCAACAAATTGTCAATACACATTTGTTTTGACTCAGTATTATTTTAGACACGAAGTGGGAGATTAGAGAGCTCTAGTTTCGAATAGCTTTTTCTTGGCTAACGAAATGGCAAACGAATTATGCGTCAAGACCGATCACGCAATTTTATAATTAAGTCAATAGGATCTGAATGTCATTGATATAGGCTCACTAAGGAAGCTTCGGAACTAAGTCCTGAATCATAAAATTGGGAGCATTGTGACGTAATCTAGTGGGCTATAACTAGTACGAAATAAACTAACGTAGATGAAATCAGAATTCAAATGAATTGTGGCTAAGTTCTCTATTTCTACTCGATCCTCTTCTCTTGATTCGTCTTGAACTGCCTTCCTGTTCCTGATGCTTCCCACGATTAAAATTGTATCTCTTTCAACTTTCATGGGTAATTATAAAACACGAATATTCGTAAATTCAAATTATGTTTAAAAAGGTGTATCATTGATACGCATGCAGTGCATTTAAATTGGACTTAGACTGTCAAAATGTCACAGAGATTATTAAAATCAATCTCTATGAGTCGTTAAAATGCTTACATACAGTTAAATGACCTTGGTATTAGTAATAGTACTACAGTTGAAAGGTCACAATTTCTAATCGGACGAGGTGGGGTTGTATAATCTTCCTTGTTGAAACAAAAGAAAATAAGAACTTGTGAGACAGGAATTAAAATATTTCAAATTCAAAATATTATAAGTTACTTCAAGAAACCTGGAATAAACAGTATGCAAATCAGTATTCCTGATAATGAAAAGCAACTGAAATCGGTTAACAGAAAGTTCAACCGGCAAAAAGGAGGGAGGGTGGATCAAAAATATTATGATAGCAATATCAAAGTATCAAAGTGAATTACTTCATTCGGTTTTTGGAATCGGGCTGTACAATGTTTACTAAATGGGCAATCCACGTTCCAAAATTGTAATTTCCTGGTTTGTCCTGTGCATTGCCGCAGGGGATGCATGTCTGCGATGTTCAGTGCTTATCGATCGGTTTTTCATCACGATGGTGGGTCTTGCCACTTCAATCCATTTTTCCTTCCTATGTTTGAGATGGCAAAATGATCATATAGGATATCAGGCAGCTTACACTATCTTGACGTTACAAAGACGAGATATCTAAACTTTCAAATTTGTAGAGCTTCACATTCTTATAAACTTATATCAATAATGCTACACATTAATGATACTATAGCCGCTTCAGCCCGGACTTAGAGGAAAAGCTTTAACTAAACTGCTTCAACTGCTTCAAATAGTCGAATTTTTAAAATTACTTCTGCTTTGGACTTCAAACGTTAATGATTTTCTTTCTATCCTTCTCAAGATCAGGAAATTTCGAATACGGTGGCTATTTTATCAAAATTTTTCCTGAAATTAATTTATAAAATACTTTCATTTTATTACAAGTTCATACCACAAGCTCATATATAATTGCATTCCGGCCTCATCTCGAAATTCATCCGATACTTGAGTATTCTTAACCCGGAAGATAGGCATTCTGTTTCAAGAGCCGATTTGTGCATACGGTTTGCGCACATATCGGTTAACATGCTCAGTACCGATTTCTCATTGAGAGCACTTGAAACGCAATCTCTTACCTTATTTTAACACTAAATCCCAACTTTTAGGTGTAACATCTTGGTAAATGCTGACTTTGATTAACATTCCCACTTGAGTGAAAGAATAGATGAAAAATTGACGAAGAATGAAAATTTTCGCCACATAAACATCGTATTGTAATAAAGCATGGCGGCAACTAGATTTTGAAATATTAACGCAATCAGTTCCGTCGTTTTGGTTGCACATTTTAGTATGACTTTAATGAAATAGAAACAAAGCCAGTAAAATAATTTTCTGACCTATTAAAATGATAACGGCATTCAAAGTTCTCCCTGAACGTACTTTAGTTAGCTCTGCGATGCTATGCAATCGTTGATAATGTCATCTATGTGCTCTTGGTTGGGAAAGGTGGAGGTGACATTAAATCAATCAACCAACAGGCTTTGAATATTCTGAACGTAATCTCACTTATAAACCTAGGGTTTTAATTGTTAATCTGAAACATTAAGACATTAAAGGATGAACCATAATCCTTAAAAATATATGAGCAAGTAAGTAATTTTAGAATATATAAAAGAAACTTGGGGTTCTAATATCGTTGCTTAATATTCCTTCTCCGTTTTGTCCCTTATTCAGATGCTTTTCATGATTCAAACTTGTGATGGTTTTTGGCAAGTTAATAGTAACACTTGGACGGACGGAAGGTATCCTCTTATGAGAAACTCACTTTCTACCAGTCTCTTTGTCTGCGGTTACCCACCTTCATTACGGATGTGTGCTGATGGGAACTGGTCACATGATCCCCGACCTAAGAGATGTCTAAATTGACCACCGAAGGAAAACCTTCTAAAGCCACCATAGATATCGTAGTCTCTGACGCGTATGTTTCAGTCAAGTCACTAGCCTGATGATGATGTATCAGATTTAGACATATTTGAAATTAGAATGAGCTCTGATCTGATGCTATGAAAGGAATGGAAAAGAATTTTATTCATAGAAAGTATTTCATAAATGCAGTTAAAATAGTCCAGATGTGGATTAAAGTTCGCGTAGGGTTTCTACTGACTAGATACGTCAAGTTGCATAATTTGGATTGCAAACAAATGGTGAGGTATGATGTAATTGTCTTCTTATTGACTTCTCTTGATATTATTTTTTAAGATCTTTTTCCTATTCCATACATATAAATAAAAAAAGGCACATGCCTTGAATACATCACTTGTCAAAAAATCTTGGGGGCAAACAGAAACTTTTGAAGTCAATTAGAAAGCAATATTTATAGTGTTACTGATGCGTAATTTATGATTAATGTGACAAGAATACTGAAAGAAAAATTGATTATAATCATATTAACAGGTCCTTTATTTGAATTCTGAGAGCATTGAATAGTCAATATTCTCATGCAGAATATAGTTCACTATGAAATGTCAGAATGTTAAAATTTCAAGACTTCACTCCCAGGCTTATGGATGGAATTATAATCTCGATATTCAGAGATTGTCGAGCGACTGATTTTTTATCGTGATTGATTATGTCACCACGTAATTGCATAACTAAGTACAGGTAGACAGCTTGACTCACATAATGCATCATTAATCCGGGAAGTTCACAATATGAATTTGTATTCGTTAATCAAGAATATATAGCAGATAATACGTTTTTCAAAAAGATAAATATAGAGTAATTACATAATCTCCAATTTCTACATATTTTACACTTGAATCACCAGTGACTATTTAGCTTTGACCAAATGTAAAGAAGAGTGATATATTTCGGAGAAATAGGATAAAGTCAAATTATTCATTGGCAATTTTCAGTTAGATGAAACTCTATATTGAATAAATAATTAAATATCATGTGATATATTAAATCTTTTACAAAAAATGTCAAATCCCTGATTTCTGATTTGTCCGTGTAGATTTAAGGAAATATCCGATCAATAGCCATCGCGATTGTTCGAAGCAGCATATTTATGCTGGCAATTATTTAGAAACAAGATTAGAACTATTGAAATAAAAAGAAAAATGTAAGCTATAATTTTAATCCATTTATATGTATTTATTTAGAAGAAGATACTAGAAAATTATTGGTTTACTGGCACTAACATTATCTGATCTGACATAAAAGTTCATTTCATAAAACGTTTTTTGAACTATAAGCAAATATTTTCGAAATAATAAGAAAATTTAATTTCTTTTTATTTATTTTTAATTTAACATTTCCATCATATTTATGAAAGTCTAATTTTTTGCGTTGGGATAGAAAAATGCAAAATTGCATTTATTTGTAGAGTGAAATAATTAAAAAAAACATTAAATTAAACTGAGAATAATAGCTAATATACAGAGCTCCAATAAACCGGAAAGCACATTCGAACAAATTTACACTTTTAGAGGAACATTTAAGCAGTTTCAGAATGTGGTTTTAATTTAAAACAAATATATGTAAATCATCGGTAGGAAATAATCTAATTGTATATATATAAGTGGGTTTTAAATTGATTAAGTAGTCGAATAACTGTTAATTTGTTGAATTTAACTAATCTGAGAGTTAAATTAATCTAATCGCCAAGTGCAATATCAGTAGATTTTATCAATATGATCTGATTTGATGTTTTCCCAGTTATACCAGATAAACTATCCACTGTATGTAAATAACCCCATTTTATACATGAGTGGCTTTGTCGTCTCAAAATGAAGATAACCTTGTCAGGACTATCATGGAAAGTGATGGCAACACTTAACTATAGTAGAGAGAATGCATCTTGGAGATGCTTTTATGAGAAACTTGCACTCAACCACCCCTCCTGTTGACTGAAATTAACCAGTGTGGTTAGCTATCCACATCACAGTATGTGCATCGCTAAACATTGATCTCATGGCCTCCGTCTTGCCAGACGTGCACGTTGACCACAGCACCACTGGCGCATAAAGTGAAGATAATCATTAGTCAAACTCTAGAAACGTTTTTTCTATTTGTACAAATTTATCACAATGGGTTTTGACATTATGGTTTCAAAACAAGCAGATGATTCATTGCATCATAGAGATAAGGTGGCTTCCGCTCCATTGATCGAGAACCGGTTAATGACAATAGACGTCATCCCGAAACAATTAAATGATTGATGATAACATCTAAAGATGTAGAGATCCTCGATATATCGAACTGCTCAAAGGATATCAAATGTTCAGAATTAGAAGTTTAATGCAGACTAGATTTAATTCCTAAATTTGACTGAAGTTACATATTATTAGCTACGCTAATTATAACCATATTTGAAATTTTGTGGCAAACCGTTGTCATAATTACACGTTAAAGTTCATTGAACAGGAATAGCTTAATAACTGAAGATACCATATATAAAGCACACGGATGTGGGAGGGTGGGGGTTAATAAGATATAATTATTAATATAAAGTGGATACAGCTTCACTGAAGTCGTTGCCTAGGTAATAAACCGTAGTGATCTCTCAAATACCCCCGAATAGACAGTGAGACTATAAATTTCTCTAATCTGCGCTATACAAACTTCGAACAAAATCCTTTATGAAATGCAATAGTTCAGTCTTATTTGTTTACATCTATTCATTTTGAATTTCAAATTAATTTAATTAATCCAAATCACTGTTTTTAGAATGAAATTTGGAAATTCTGTTCTCTCAAGGAATTTAATTAATAGTATTTCCATTCTAAAGAGGAGAAATAACATAAATTTCTCCACCTGCAGATCGATTAATACCAGTTAAAATATTACCTGATATCAGCTGAGACCTTAGCTTTTAAAATAAAAAAATATATCGAGGTGGCCTGACCAACCATCCAAATAATTAATCTGGTCCGGACTATGAGTTCGCTAAGAAATCAGAACAAGAATCCTGAAATTTGAATTTTGTAACATTAGAGGATGAAGCAGAATTCTATGCCCACTATGAAACCTGAATTCAACAATCGTATATAGTTAGATTCAGGGCAATATGTTGACATTTGTGTGCACAGTGCTAATTTTCATCGCTATTCAAACAAAATGTGGTGAAATAGTTGAATTTATTTATCCATCCAAAAAATACGCATATGCAACAAACATTTGTTCATATGTATTTGAGAATCCATGAAATCTATAACAATGGGTTTTTTCCATTCTCAACATATAAATCAAGCAAAATTACTGATGTTTTTATATAATTCTGTTGAGACAAATCGATTTTGTTGATAGAATTAGAAATTAAAAAAAAACGTTTCGATAAAATAGCAGATTAGAGGAAGATTTGTACTATTCACAGTTTTTAGAAGATCTTAAAAGAGCCCTGTTAAGTTGGAATGGCGGAAAATGGGAAATTTTGCCTAAATCTGAGACATAATAGTAGCACTCATCCACTCTTATGGATGTTCCCTTATGCTCACCATCAACACCTTGAAAAATCGGTTGTGGGATGTCCAAGAAATCTGTCATAACACATCAGAATGTCTTTCTCAATCCTTAGAGAATTAAAATCAAGTTTTCTTCTATCGTAAAAACTTGTTTCCATATTCAGAAGAAGTTGGAAAACCAATGGCTAACATTGACAGAAATTTGAAATATTTCCTCTGATTTGTGTTGGGCAAACCGAAAACTCTATGAACCAAATCGGACATTCCTAAACTTGAGACTTTAAAGCTCCGCAGTCATTTGCCCAACTATTATGGCATATTATAATTTCATTAATGAAAACATTCGCATAATTTTTCTCTGGCAGTAACACGGTCAATCATTAAGATAATTTATTCATTCTTTTATTCATCCATCGAATCCTCATTTTTGTGTCCAACCGGTTTCACGCCATACCATCTCCTTATTGATTTGTCCATCACGCAATCCAAATTCCGACAGCTGACCCAAAGTAAACAAGGTGAATATTTAGTAATTCAGCCGCAAACGATAAGCGTTACTTAGGACAAAGAATGGCAAAATAAAGAGATAAAAACTGACCTGACATCCGGCAGACACTATGCGTCCAACGCATTTCAGCTACTGCTACCTGGAGGTAGGTAAATGCACATCTAAGAAATGAGATAAGACACGAATGGACATCCAGGGATAGTGAGGAGAATGGAGTTGCAGACTTTGAACTACTTTCAGGACTCTACGAAGATGGGATTAATCGCAAGCAGGTGAAGCTATTTGCCCGTATTCCCTCTCCCGCTCTCCAAATTAGTCATGATAAAAGGGGAAAATGCCCTACGTTAAACGAAATAAACAGAAGCGCGTGCATAAGGGACCAACCTCACATTCTCCCAAGGGGAAGAAAATCAATAAACCGGACAAGTTTTTGAGGAGGTACGAAATGTTTTTTTGAATTTCTGCTTACGTTTTCTGACCGCCAAACGGAAAGGAAAATGGCGCGTTTTCTCTTAGAAAAAAGCCAATTTAGCCTCTTTACTCAAACTGAGTCATCGGTCTGATTAATCGTTAAAGTGGAGTGTAATGAGACGGTACTCTATCGAGATTAAGGGAAATCAAGTGGGTGGAACGAACTTGCGTTATGTAAATTGATGCAAGTCGCATTATAATTCACAATTCAATTGTAAGCGGAAATTTGGTTAATATTTGAAGAATTATTATTAACTGTCCTACAGAGCGGTTATTTTCATGCTTCCTCCTAGAAGGATTTGCCAGTTTATAAAATGAATTTGATTAAGCAAATACAGCATTTCATTATTGACATTGGAATAATTGTATAAGACTGCTTAATTGGCGGAGATTAGTTTTAACAAAATACTGGTGTAGTACCAGTAGTAATATAAAGTAGTCATAAATACTTTTGAGAGCTGTCTAAAACTGGATATGACACAAATGTCCAAGCAACATTGACCCATCTTGGAGATCAAGGTATAGAAGCGAGGATATCAATACAGCAAAGGTGGGTAAAATCGGAATTGATAGTGTTTTACGTTTTTGTTTGTATAATTCAAATGCAGAACTTCTCCTTCCCATTTCTTTCATCCCGTGCTGAACAATATGGCTGATTTTAGAGAACTTGATCTTGAATCTCAAAATACAAAGCGGAAATAAATGAATCAATCAAAACTGGAATAAAATAGCGGTTATAATTTAAGTGACTGTGCGACTTAGAAAAGTAATGTTCGAGGGCTCGTTCCAATTCCAGAAAAAAACCATGGAGTTTGATGTATAAGATGGCAATCGAATTATCTCGTTACAAAATGGAAAGTCAATTTCTCAGCTGTTCGATAGGGAAAATAAGACATTTTACTTCTGGTCAGTCCGGCCCAGATAATGAAGGGCGCTATCAACCCAATGTATAAGAATATTACAGAAGAGGAAGTGATTTAACATAATAGAAGAAATTAAACCGAGTACGACAGATTCAGTTTACTACCAAGGCTAAATATTTCAGCACTGCAAATGTACTTGGGATGCGTCAACCTCAATCCCAAAAAGGATGTTACGGATTTTAACCTACTTCCAAATAAATTACAGGTAGTAACGCCGAAAGCCTGCTTTTATCCTTCACAAGCAGTCGAAGATAATTTAATACAATTTATAATTTAAAAAAGCCCAAAATACCTTATGCATAGTCATCATTCCTTTAAAATAAAGACACAAAGCCATGTACTTATCTCTTTGGTTAGTTTTATCTTTTATAAACTTGTGAATGCATGTTCGTTTTGCTACTTATTCAACTTCATGATCGGCAGTGGACGGAAAATTGTGAAGTCCATAAACAAAGACAAATTTATACGAGTCTTCCAAAAAGTAATGACAAATTCCTGCCGAACAATGTTTTAATGACTTGGTGCAGTCTGAAATTTGGTACTATTTTGACTTCTAATGGGGCCTCTAAATCATGCTTCAAATGAATTCACATAACTAAGCACATAACTATTCATTCACACAAATTTAATTATGATGTAGCTTTTCTTGTCGACTGACACGGACTTTGTATTTTGTTCCTACATCAAACAAAGTTGATTAATTATTTATTCCTTCTCATACCTTTTTAATTAAGACTAAGTTGTCGAATCAAATAACAACCTATTTTTGAAAAAAAGATTGTTGACATGGGTTTTTATTAACTTATCTTCAAAAATATTAGATTAGATTAATGTAAGTTACATACTTAATCGCAAATAGAATAATACTATAGAGTTAAATGACTCCAGACGATAAGTCTCCAACCGAAAATTTGATGAGCTGAGGGTGATGTTCCTTTACGGAATACGCTTAGTTAAATCTAGTCAAACATTCACAGTGGCAATTAATTTTCCATGGTGGTATACATCGCGGAAAAAGAGGTGAGTAGCAATTGTATTCTCTCATTGAGAAAGATTTATGAATCCATTCAGAACGACGATTTAATCCAAAAGTTATACAAATAAGCAACGAAATTAAGAATATAAAAGGGGATGCTACTGCTACTAATTAAACTGTTCATTTATTGATTTCGGAATTAGACTCCTTATAAATAGAATGACAATTTCAAGAGAATATGGAAAATTAAGTCAGATATGAACTTATGAGATAATAAGGAGCACAAAAATACTAAATTAGACGGTTAAAACGCTTTCATTTCAGACGCTTGAATGACAGTGTGAGTTCGCTTCTTCTAGATGATTCCTTCCCATGGGAACCATAAATTAATGGATACTGAACTTATTGTTAAAAAATTCCCCTTGAATCTTAAATAAAAAGCATTCAACTTAGTATTTATGAATGGGAAGAAATATAAAAATGGAAATTTCTTCATAATTACAGCTTTTAATTGGTGCCTCATTACATTACATAGCCTTGGTTATGCCTATGTGATAACTTTTCTGAATGCTAATCTTCATAAGAGAATTTGTTTCCACTTGTATTTCCCCGATAGCCCATTTCATATACCAATTGCAGTAGCATCAAAGAGCGTACATCTTCTCAAATTCAAAGCTATACAAGGCCGTTTATTGATATATGCTAAGATTTAACAGTCAGCGTGAATTAAATCTGCTCAGAATCATGCGAGTTCGCTAACCCATTTCATAAGCTTTTTCTATTGCTATCAAGAGAAATGCTAACAAAATTTAATTTGAGGAGAGATAAGTTATTTTGGAATCTCTTTTGTGAGAAGCTCGCAGACCTGAAGTAGTCCGCTTAATTAGGTATGTGCATTATGCGTATATATCATGACTTCTTAGAAGATAGCTGTCTATTTTAAAAATATTGCCTATAAATTTATCCAATTTGAAAATGAAAATTTTGGAAAATGTTCCTGAATATCTTGATCATCACTAGTCTAGCAACATGAAAAAAATCCGACATAATCTTATGGAATGATATCGAAAAACGACAGACATGCACAAAGGAATACTTTTTTCAACAAATGCATACAACAGGACTTTTTGTCAGAATCTCTGGCATGGGCTGTATTTCCAATCAATGTCCTACCCAACTGTCCTCTGCAAAGGTTTTATTCCGCCTCCTTTCAATATTAGTGCTACCGACATGGTCACTTATATATTACAACACTGAGCAATATGTATTGTTTTTTGAAGCAAAGTGGAAGATTTGGATTAGCGGTGGTTTTGGGCGGCTTAACTTACAATAAAGTCAAACTATACTTTATTATTGATTTGCCCGATAAATTTGCAAATGTATCAAGATTTGAGGGAGGTTGAAAATAGTTGCAATATAACACATGGTTGTTTCACAAAACTGATGAAAAGATGCTGAGTTATTCGCTTGAGATTTTGGGTGACTCAATTTAACACTAGGGAATGGTACAAAATGCGGTTTCAGTTAATCTTTTTAGAAGTAGCGGATTTACAAGAAGACAAAGATTGGGATAAGACTGTCGAATTTGTGGAAAGTAAGCGGATTAGGGCTTTTTGAATAACATTATGGCAATGAATTCAACAAACCAGTACAACTTATGTCTTCATTAATCGACTATAAATTTAACTTTCTTTACTTGTAAACCAGTTAGACTCAGGCTCAGAACCCATAAACCAAATATGTAAATGCACAATTCATTAATTACGTATATATAATGCATCAGGAAGTACGCACAAGACCCGGAATTTTCAGGTAGAACGCGTCTTTACTAGATTACATCATAGTATATTGTGTCAGGTTAGAACTGTAAGGGTACAGATACTAAAGACCCCAGACCAAAAGTTTACTGCGTATGGAATCTCTGTCTGCACATCATTGTATATGACGTCAGAAATTGGTAGGTAGCAGTTAATGAAGGTTGAGAACTTCAGAATGAAATGCTGTGTAATCGATCTCTCTGTAACTATTAAATTGTTTAAATTAGACTAATCTCTGATTTAAGTTTTCATAAATTATAGTGCTATTGTTAACTGATGAGCAGAAAGCGCGTTTGCGAATATGTAAAGGAGCACATTTCTTTTTTCTTGAAGAATGACATCTAATGTAATTTTAAGCCGATTAAAGCTGATCTCCAATTAAATACCACACTATCAAATATCTAAAGCCATGAAGGATTTTGTGATAAAATAATACATTACTTTTTGATTCCAAGAAAGAAGCATAATGATCCACCGTTTCCTTCCCTCAACAATTTTATATTGTAAGCTTGGATAGAAAATTTTATTACAACAAATAAGATCAAGAAAAAGAAGATAGTCCGAAAAGTGATAAAGATGAGAAAATGGAAAATTTGTTGAGAATAATATCCCAGCAGAGTCCTATTTCACTTGAATTTTGGAGCCGGTTCTTGCTAATATTTACTCACTAATTACTTCACTGTCTCACGTTTAAGGATCATATTCCTCCAATCGTATCATCAATTACAAAGTCCAGTCAATTATTTGAGATGGCAAGACTTACTACTTCATCCATAAGTCGATAAAACACTAGCTCATTATAGCTTAAGTAAATGAAACATATTCTTATATTTTTACTGCAATGGGCAAGTAGATGAGATTAGGTAAGATATTTTAAACATAGCAGAACTCGCTAGAGTTCATGCGGCTATAAACAAAACTACTTTCTTATATTTCAGTTAGTTTATATTTACTGCACCTGCTCTCAGGCTACAACACAAAATTGAATGTTTAAGTATGATTAGAAGACATTTTAGTTAAATGAAATAGCAAAATATTTCTACGAAAAAATGACATTAGAGCGTAAATACTTCTGTATTTACTCACACATAGAGAGGAGACATTAATATAAATTTAGAGTAATCCATTGAAATAACTGTGCTCCTACCTCACCTCATTTTAATGATCTTTCCATTTACGTTTGCGAGTGTTATCTCATTCGCTCACAACCAAATGTAACAAACGAAGCATAGGAACGCGCTGCATTTCAGTTTGTGTACAAAAAGTGTTCGGTGTAAATAAGATCCCATTTTTGGAATTAAAATTGTCAGATTATCTCATACTCATTCCTTCCCTCACTCAAAATGTTAATATGCGCATTTGAAACATTGTGGATATTTATAAATATTTAAGTATTTTGAAAAATTTTATTTACTGAATTACTGCTAATTTTATCAAATAATCTGCATATTAAAAACCAAATGTAAAGACTGTTAGCAGTTCACTTATTGAGCGATAAAGCATTAATATTAAACATAGATATCTTCAACCCCGTTATGATAAAATCACATAAGCAACTTAAGTTCATCCCGCCTTCCTGGCCTTTTGACGAGAAATAACTTGATGTGGCAAGCCCCACTGTAGTGATTAAAAATAGTCAACAATATAGGACGTCTTGAGCAAGAATTTGCACAGTGACCTAGAAGACGAAACAAGAAATTTTATCTTCAGATTACGAAGATTTGAAATAACCGTTAAACAAATCTTGTACAACCGGAATCCAAAAATCAAAGAAGCAAGACTCTTTCAAGATCTTAACATATTTTCAACAACTTTACGATCTCTTCTCCTTTACTCCTTATACTACTACACTGTTGCCCTATTTCCTTTACCTTTTCAAGATGGAAAATATACATTTTTTCGCTAGTCATAGGTTATAACAATGTGTGCATTTATGCCATCAATTTAATTTAAAAAACAGAAAATGTTTTTAGAATAATTCATAATTCACTTCCATTATTCAAAAAATTAAGGAATAGGTTTCAGTATTTTATCAACAATATCGTGCAATTATTTTTGAAAATCCAAAAATATTTTTCCTTTTCCTTCTCTTCTTCTAATTTTATTATTTCAAGCCTTGGTGATAACATTCCGGTTGGTAATTATTCACTGAATCATGCATTTAATTAAATTAATTTAATTTAAATTTGAAATATAACATGTTGTGAGTATTAATTTAAAGAAATTTTGATAAACCGATTGACTTGTCGGCTGCGCCAGCTACTTTACTTCACGACTTTAATACATAACTTGTTGGTTAATGATCAGTTTAATTTAAAATATTAATGTTAAGTTATTTTTTATTAATTATTATGTGCAGCCGCTTGCATATCAAATGATTTCGGCGGGATTAAAATCCCCTTTTTTGAAGTAAAAAGTGACAAACCATCTCTTACGCTCCTCTTTCTCTAAATATTACTAATGCATATTCGAATTATATTGCCGTCAATATTAGCATGTAATTCTGTGATTTTAAATTACTTTGGTTAAAAGTAATAAGTAATTATTTGAATAATATAATGTCTAATGCTAAACTATGATGCTTTATTTACACGAATATTATGAAACTATGCATTATTCTCTCCAATCAACAACATCAGCGTATTTAAATTTGGGAGGGGAATGCGTTTTGGGCATCACGATGTGAGGATAAGCGCGACTTATCTTTCATCTTTTTATTGAAATGTGGAACTAGTGTTGCTATTTTATAATTTTAAAATAGTTATCAATGCCGACTGCCAGCTTTATTAACAATTGTTCGAACAATCTTCCCTTCATCTATCTTAATTTGCAAAGAAATGGTATAATTTTTCCATCGTGCTGATAAAAACTTTTTTCTTTTTGATTATATTTCACATAAGTCTTATAAGTATAAAAAACTGCGGGAGCTACAAATATGATGATAAATGAACAAGACAAGGTTCTAACTTTGACATTTCTAAAATGTGATACAAGGAAGTAAATTCTGCTGCCCTCCGCTTTACAATAATTTAACTTAGTGTTTCTATATTTTTTAAGTTTTAATTGAAGGATTTGATTAAGTTTTCTACCAAAAGCTAAAATTAAAACCAAAGTGTTTGTGAAATGCCCCTAGTTGCTTGGTTTTCCGTTTTGCTTAATGTACTGTTTTTCTCCCAGCTAAATTTGCAACTGTGCCGATGAATCTATCTATTGCCAATTATCTGATCTGCTTACAAAGGTGTTATTACATTTATCCACTTCATATTCATAAGTGAATTTTTCTTCCTTATTGGCTTTGTCGTAATGGGAAAATACTCTCGAACTCCAGTTAGATTACTTCTAATGACAATTCTTAGACTATCAATGCTATTGACCGGACAACTAAGTTGCCGTTTTATTTCCTACTGTCAGTAATAATGCTTTGAAGTTCGGAAAGAAGTTTACGTAATCTGCAGTAGCCTTCAAGATTTCCAGTTTTTTAATTTGTGATTTCGTGATAATCTGTATGACTTTCTTTAAATATAAATTAAATTTTAAAAGTACTGCCCATTTTTTTAAATAAATAATAAAATCGAATGTATAAAGCATTTTTTCCAAAAAAAAGAATCAAAGTCAGCATTTTTTCGGATTTGGCATCAGAATATCAGGTTAAATTCACATTGGAAAGTAGAAAATTTATAGCGTAATACCATATACAATTTTTGCATTAAAATGCCGATATAAGTAACAAAATCCCATGACGGCAAATACCAAGTAGGAAACTTCTATGAGAGAAAATTGTATATATGACATTCGAGAAAGAGATATATGTGGCATTAAGGAGTCAGCTTGCAAAGAAGTAAATGCATAAGCAAGAAATATCAATCTTTTGCCTTAACTAAGTCGGCTTTTCACTTTTTCTCTACTAACAAAGAGATGAAAAATTACCTTGCAACTATTTCCGTTACACGTTTAGTTCCACTATGTGGTATGTTGTATTTATTGCTGAAATATATTGGGATATAAAACATCCAAAAAATTGCATTGATATGCGAAATGACTGAAGACAAACAAAACATGCATACAAATAAAGCCTCATGAGGAACGTTAGATAAAATAGCACCAACTTCATCACAGAAAGTGCTTATAGTACTTGAATTGAGTAGATCAGGAAATTGTGGAGACGCATTTATGAGAAATTCGCATTGTTCACCCTAAATCATGTACCAGAATTAATCTGTGCAGTTGGTCATTTACATCTTTAGGTGGGCGTTGAAGAGCATTAATCTCGTAACTATCTTGTCGGTCGTGCATGTATAGTACTGTGTAAAAACCATATACGGATAGGACATATCCCAGATTAGAGGTTACGAGATCGTTACCCATTTGCACATTTAGTGATGATGATGATCAACTGCAGTGTTCAGTAATGGTCAGTAAAAAGGTGTAATGGAATGCAATTTTCCCATTAGAATAGCCTGAGATTGTCTTACACCTGCTCAGGTCTGATGAAGGAGATGAGGTACGGTTTTATTATTTTACTGTTGAAACATGTTTAGCCATCACTGAATCCTTAATAAGCATTTTTCAAGCTCTACAAGACATTAAGGGCAAAATCTTTGTATCTATTAAATTATAAATTTTCATGTTTATAGAAATTGATTGTTTCTCGGCTATCAGTTACCCCTAACAAAGATTTAAACAAAAGCTACCTAAAGTTTCATTTACTTACAACAGAATATGCATGTGGAATAATTTATCTGGTGTTCTTCTAAACTTTAGTAATATTTTTATTAATAACCAGTCCTAATACACATAAATAAATTCACTTAAACCAAAAATAGCACGACAAATGCAAGTATTTGAATATTAATTTCGAATATCAGTTAATGTAGTTCACAATTTTTAAAATTACAACCTATGCGGCTTCTTATTTGATCACTGTAGCAGATAAAGGTACTTCTTAGAAATATTTTGGTTAGAATGCCACATTTTACTGTAATTTATGACGAATTTTAAACAGAAACCATTTAGGCAACATTTTAACTGTCGATTAACTGTTTGAAAGCCAGGAACATTTAAAAATTAAGCAGTAGAAAAGACTTTCATACAATCCAATCTCAGCGTAATTTGGCCTTTAACGCATAGAGTTTGCAACATTTGGCTTGTGCTTTAAGAATAACTTGGCTTCCCCATTCTTCGACTTGAGAACATTAAACAGGTGAGGTGGTCATATGGAAAACTTCCAAAATAAGTCAATATTATGCCACATTTTACGCTCTATTTGAACTTAGTTCGGTGTATATATCAAATAACAGAGCTAAAATATTAGAAAACTGCACTTTGTTTTGGGGATCATTCCATGATAATATTTTTAACATCATAATTTCTAACTTAAAAACTATATTAGTAATAACGATAATTAATTTTCTCAAATTTAGTAAGTATTTAGAGTGGATTTTTCGCCTGCAGCGGATTAATTTAAGTCAAATTTGATTTTCGGAAGCGGCGTATGCTATAAATAGGCTCATCCTAAGACGGGAATATTTTTAGCTGCAGATTTAATTTCTTTGCCATCATTTAAAACAAAATAAGCAAAATAATGAAATAAATCCAGCTAGATATTCACTGTTATTCTTGATAATAGATTACTAAAAATTTAAGCATCAGTTTCATTGTCTGAAAATGTCTACTTCACGAAATCACTAAATTTTTGAATGGAGTTCATACATAAATCAAAGTTTTAAAGCAAGTACTTAAATCATTCCTAAGTCTCATTAGAGTATGAGTACAGCTGAAAGAGAACTAAATATCCTCCAGTGGACTACCGAAGAATTAAGATAAAAATCTCTCAGAAATCTAGGTGGTTTCGAATTATTGTGTAATATAAAATCAGGGTAAAATAGAGACTTTGGAGTTATTAAAACTAGCTTATTGTAAAGTTTTTAAATCTCACTGATATTAATGTTTCTTTTAGTATTGTAGTTCGAATTGTTTATAGATAATGGCTGACCCCTTTTGAGGTTTTAATTCCAATATTGGTTGGAATTGGGTTAGGAATACTCAAATGAATATACACTTCAGGCAAAATAAATACCAGCCTTTTGAAATAAAGTGAAAATTAATCAAATTTCTTAAACTGGTCAGGAATTAATTAAAATTAAACTTGATGGAAGGGCAGAAATGATAAACGGAGCATTTAAGAAGAACTGAGATTGGTTTTGGTAAGAAAGCATTAACATGCACCTAAAGTATGGTAACAATACTGAATCATCTTTATGTCAGTTTCATATCATTACCATGGCAGATCATGGCATGACGATGTAAATCGAGGTCACCTATCGATTAGTCCGTTGTCCAAGCCAATCATATTCTATCATAACAGACATTGAGATCCAATTTCCATCAGTGGTTAGTTCTTCTCTGGCCCATTAAAGGTCTATTATAGTGACACAAATAGATTTTAAGTTACGTCGGTAAAGAGCCAATCTGAACTAGTCATGTCTAGGTTAGTGTATGTTTTCTATTTTCTATCTCCTTGGAATCAGAATAATTGTAGTTTACCTTACAACAGGGACGACTATACATTTTAATAGTGTAATACGCTCCATATCTCATAACCTATTTCTAAATGAAATACTGCGTGAAATTAATGGTGGGGAGCATAGATAGAAAGATTTCGAAGCAAGATTCTAGAATCACTATGGACATATCGCATACTCAAATCTCAGAAAAGAAAGAGCGAAAAATAAAACTTCTATCCTGTTAGAGTGATTAATTCATTATTTTCATTGGCTAACACGTGAACTAGTTTTAGATCGGTAGTAATTTTGTTAAACCGTCCTGGCTATCCAAAGAGAAATGTATCGATGTAAACATCGATGGAATCTCTCACGGAGGAATCTTTCAAAAACTTTTAGGATACATACCAAAATTCGAACACTGGAAAATTTAAAGATACTGGAACGGCATAACCTACTAAGAAACAAGCAGACAGCCAAGAGAGTCCCAAATTTGGATTAAGTGCGGTTTCTTTGATGCGATCTGACTTTTATCCTCTGATGCTACACATCCCCTCTCCCTTTCTATCTGATTGGGTACTTCAAATGATTAGCAATTTCACATTGCTTTGGTAAAAACAGTCCGTCATGTCTAGACTGAATGTCGAACTCTCAACGGGATAATACTTATCTTTTATAAATGACTGATGTCTGACAGATAGAAAGACTAAATATTTCTTGCCCATGCTGAGTCATGCCAGATTTCCATCATCTCACAAAAATGTCAAAACGACAGAACCCATGTTATTATGATGATGAAGCTGTCATTATCAACCTGCCTGATAAACTTGTAAGATCTTCGAATAGATGATGTTAAAATTATTCATTAAATTTTACCTTGAGAAAAATTTACCAAGTATTGTCACGTTTTAAATGCTTCATTTCATCTGCCTGCTCATGACTGCAAGGAAGTGCAAGTGAATCCAAATAGTGTGGCCAACCATTTCTTTGTGTAAGTTGGTCGTGAACTCACTCAGAACCCCTGTGGTAAAGTGCTGAAAAATGAGTTTTGGAAAATTTGAATATTATAAAATGAACTTCCAATGAGAAATCGATTAACTCATTGCTTCCAAAATTCAGAATTTATATACTCCAATTCAACCATCTCCTGCTTCCTCAGTTAGTGAACTATCTAACTACTTCGAATGTTCAGATACTTTTTCTTGAATACAAATCTACAAGTTTTTTAATTAATCGCGGCAAGCAAATTTTTCTGCTCGAAATATTTCAGCCGCTTATTCTACCGTATTTGATTAATTAAAATATCTCAGGTCAATAAAGATTTAAAGAATGATAAGAGGTCAATCTATGCCAAGCCTTAAAAGAAAATTGTTTATTTCGCATTCAAAGTTATCGATTTAAACGTGCACTTTTCTCTAATTTTGTCGATTTATTGCATGCTTCAGGTAATTATGGCTAAGTAGTTACGAATATTTCACAATCATTTCAATCAAACAGACCTCATGGAAAAGTCACTAAGTCTTTTGTTTCTTAAATAAATTGAGAACTTGAATGAACAAGTGTCACTCATTACTACAAAATATCGAACTAATTTCTACTATTGTGATGCTTATTTCGGCTTTTAAATTGGTATTGCCAGCTATGTATGGGCTTCATTTCATAGAACTGACTTTTATATTAGAAAAAAAGCTAAGCAGTAATGAAAACTACGTTTTACTTTGAGTGAACTGCAGTGAGTTGTGCTCTATTAAATGTGTTATTATTGGTCCCGTCTATTCGCTGCTGGGCGTAGAAAGACATGACCAACTACGCAATTATATCAATGGGTTAACAGGTTACAAATTTAGTGGACAATATAGGGGTCAATAGTGCAAAATAAATATGAGAGAATCACTATTTGAACTGTTCCAAATTTGACCATACACATAAATCAATGCTTCTGAATTCAATAAGTCAGTCTTTCTTCATCACTGAATCATTGTTGACATTTCCCATGTTTCACACCTTATTGAACTTGTTCGTTTTTCATTTATTCTTAAGCTTCCGCATAATTAAACTTATAAGCGTTTTTTGCTTTGGTAGGGACAATAATGAAGAGTAATATTACGTATATGAAAATATTATATTCAAGCACAGTTCAATAATATAGTATATAAATAAATACTTTCCAATTAAACAAAATTTTCCACTATTCTTCAGTTGGTGCTTCTAAATCAATAAAATAAGATATGCGTGAATTTCTAACAAAGAGAGCGTGATTGATATTCATGCCAATTTCACAGAAATGTGCATTTAAATTTTGGCAGTTTTTAATGACCATTGTAAGCTAAATTCGCAAATAACGAATGTGGCATGTTAAATACGTCTCACAAATACGTTGATGAAATCTTGATTATCTGCGAATCACTGTCACACATAGTGATTCACCAACATTTAATTTCGTTTAATATGATACTGGGAGATTAGTCATGTGCTACAGACACTTTTGTGTAAAAAAACAGTCCTCATCTCTACCGGTATATAAAACAGGAGACTTCATCATGTTTACATTCTCTTAATATCATAAAGGAACTTATGATCTATAACAAAGAAACAAATGGTAATTTTAAGACGTTAATTGTGAATATTATCCAGTTGAAAAAATAATTGAAGATACATTTGATGAAAAAATGCACCAGAAGTATGAAAGTGACCGAATATTTGTGTTGCAGAAATGAAAATATTCCAGTTGATGGCGAAAGAAATGAATGCAGCACAAATGGAAAAGTGATCAACGACCAAATGCTCTATAAATATAAAGATGGAAAAAGTGCGTAACCTCAGTCTTTGAAACTTGATCAGTTTGGCGTTTGAAAAAGGCTGACAAACACAAGAAAGTAAATGCGAAAGTTCGCTCATGAAAACTGAGATCTCTTACCATTGCCACTCAAGTAGCTTCAGCAAAGCTGATCTTCGTCTAAACAAGATATCTCAAGCTCTGATATCTGAGAAGGATCTTAAAGCTAAAGAACTACAAGTAACAGACCGTGGTTTTAAGATCAAAACCAATTTTACTTTTCTGTTACTTCGAGTAATATTGCTTTAATACCTATATTTCACTGTTTCCTAATCAATTTTTTGATAGATCCTTTTATTCAAACTTAAGATATTAAAAGTAACCTCATGCATCCCTCTGACTTCCAATATTTTACAGAAGATGTAACTTTAACCCAGTTTGAATTGCAAACGAATAGTAATGGTGTGGAATGGCAAACCTCCGGTTTCTAGATATTAAATTTGAAGGGTGTGCAATCAAAAGGTCGATTAATATACATTGCCCTTGGTAGTGGCAAATAATTTGCCTGAGCATTAATAGATTTTAATCTCAAATGAGACAGACTGGACAGGTTGAATAAATACTTTCATATACTGAAGTAAAACGTTTTAAAATTGTGAAAAATAGAGGATAATGAATGATGCTATTGCATTTTTATATCATTATGCAATAGCTCAAAACAAGAGTGACTTATGGCTTATGACGAAATGCGAATACAATTAATGATATATTACATCGTTCATTGATAATAGTTATTTATAATGACATTATATTATTAACTAAGAAAATTTTGAATTTGAATGCAACTTCTAGTCGTAATTATGAATACCAGTAGGAGCAAGTTGTTTATTCAATGGTATTTAAACTTTCATAAGCTATCAAACGTGAGAGCATGAAATTTAAAACAGAGCACAACTTTATAAGACCTGCTGAAACAGAAGGATGGATCTTGTCAAGTAATACGTCATTTTACATTCACAGTCAATAAATTAACGAAATAATATCACCTGTAATGAAATATGATTTTAGCTCTGCTAAAAATCTTAGCATTATTTATGAAAACTAAGAGCAACACAACGTATTTGTTAAAATATATCACAGAGTGAAATGAAATTTTCTTTAAAAATCGAAGAAACTGAACATGTGCACCTTATCCAACCACATAACTTTGGATGTGGGCTAGACGAACTGCACTTGATTATATATCCATTAGTTGAAAAATATTATTTTTTGGATAAAATAGGCATAATTTCAATTTAAAATTTTTCAATTTTCCCTTAGAATGACAGAATGCAACCTTTCCTTTTCTCTACGAGCCACTCCAATTAAGAATAATCCTTTGAAATATATTGATTTTTGAGAAAATTAAAACAAATAGGGGACAATTCATTGAAATTATATTTCATTTGATAGTTAAAATTAAAAAAATAATTGAAAAAGGGAGACAAATTTCGGCACACATAAAAGTAGAAATAAAAAAATAATATAAATATTTATAGAAATCTCTGAATTTTCTTCCAGTTAACATGAAATAAAATCTCCAGACAGTTGTAACTTTTTCGTCTCTCCCCCTCTTGCAAACGAATTTCAACAGTGAATAGGAAATAAAATGATTATATCTGATGTTTTTTCCTATCACAGAGAATATCCACGGTGTTGCTTGCCAAAATAATATGTTAAAAATAATTCTGCTTATCCTACTCTTAAAAAGCAATAGCTTATTTTTAAATAGGCACATGTTTAGACAAACTTCAATAAATTTTGTACTCATTATAATGGTTTCAATTATAAATAAATGAAAAAAAGTCAAATTTAAAGTATCCTTGTAGTAGATTTTGGTATTAGTAGATTTTATATATTAAAGTTCTTACTACCTTTGCTGTTATTATTATGTCAGGTCCTTTTGTCTTCTCAATCATTGGGAGAACAAATTAACTGAAGTGACGAAATCGATCATCTTCATTACAAATCCGGTCAATAAGCACTGGATATCACAGACAAGCATTTGTTGCAATCTAAGGAACGAATTATAAAATATGCATCATGGAATGTGAACTAACCAATAATTAAATATTTCAAACATAGAATCTAAGAAACAAATGAATGAAAACTCTTCTATACCCCGACGCTGCTCTCAGCATCTTTCTCATTCCCGCCCGTTTAACATTTCCTGCACTTTCTGCTTAATCAGTCCCATTTGATTCGCACAATTAAAGTTTGAAAAATTTTGTATTTCTATGGACAATAATCTTAAATTTAAGCGAAACTTGCTCCACAATTCTTTCAAGATGGGAGGTTATCTATACCTGTCAAGGAGGAATTATTATATGAATGTAATAACAATATTTTATCAAGTATTTTCCACTGCTAAAATAATGCTTTATTGTTAATATCAGCTTACGAAGCTCTGCTAATTTAAAACGTTTAGCTATTTCATCTCTGCTATGGTAAAGATAATTTTATCTCAACCATCGGAGAAAAAACAGATTGTAAGGCAAGACTGACCCTTAATTAAAATACAGAAGAAAAACACTGAAAATTTTAGTGCAAGACGGGGAACGAATCATGCATTTTGAATTTTGGAACATGAGCTACTCATTCACATCCAAAAGTCAAATGAAGAAGGACTCCTGATTATCCTGAAGTCGTTCTCAGCATCTTTTTGATCCCCTCTCCTTTATCCTTCATTCGATTTTTCCTTAATCATTTTCAGTTGCTTCCCACAATTAAACGTTGTAATTATTTTTTATTACCGTGGTTAATAATAATAGTTTATGCCTGCCATGAACTTTATATTTTTATTATTAATTAGTGTTTGCGGGGATCATTTCAAGATCATAGGTGAATGCAGTCTTGTTGAAAAGATGTTAATGATCGCAATAAACGATAATATAAAATTATGTTAAAATTAAAATATAAAATCTAATTTTATATTATTGTAATTCCTGGTTTGATAACGTCAGTAAATAATTCCGTGTTGATTGACCGGTGCCATAGTTCTAAATTCACGAGTGTCATAAAATGATCACCAGTGATGTTTCACTTTATTTAATGGCAGTAATAATAGACACGACTTGTGATTTTTAGTAATGGTGGAGGAGCGGCCAATGCTCATAGATGGCCAATCCTACTGGTTTTATTATGGTCAACATTGGGGAAAGATAGAATGTTAATTTCTCATACGATTGGCAGCTGGATGTATTCGCTCTATCCACGTCAATAATTGTGACTTCCTTCGATAATGGTGTTAGGAAGTTATTACTTTTTAAAGAGTAATCACATTCGCCTAGATTCCAAAGTCCGAAGATTCTAGCTTTCGCAGTTTATAAATTGACGATAAATATTTATTCTTTTCGATTACTGGCAAATAAAAGGTTATATGCTAATCCACATTGATTCATTTTTATGGACTATATTGCTTATTACTTTGCAATAATTTCGAAATGTTTATCCTAAATATGAAAAGCCAAGTGAAAGATTGCCTTAGTGAATGGGGAAAATTGCATCGGTTTTACCCCTTTTTGCATATTCCTGCTTAACACCTATAATGCTTCGTTGCTATAAAAAGCTGACAGTTTTAAACAATGATGAATCATCTTTCCTAAAAAATAGATAAAATAAATTCGTTTTCAGAAAATCAACACAAATATGCATTAACTGAACAAAGAATAAGAAAAAATGTTGCATGCTTTGTGGGAGAGATTCGCAGTGCGTTCTCAGTATTATAAGAAAATTACAGGAAAAAATGGTACCTTTACATGGTCATAATCACTTGGTTGAGGTTAAATTAAAGTTCGAAGTTTTCACCTCCATTACAGAAAGAACGAAGAACAGTTCAGGATAATTGTTTCTTAACATATATGTAAGAAAGAGAAAGAAATTTTATATCATTGAGACTTCAAAATACTGGGATGAATGAGAAGTATGAACATCTCTAACTTTTCACAAACAAAAGTGGCTCATCTGGCATCTAGAAACAAGCCTTACAGCCATTTTAAAAATAGAAACCTCTGTATGAAAATATATTACAAATATGCAAAAATTCATTTAAAACAAAAAAATGCTACTTGTAAACCAGAATTCTTATCCTTTCTTCCCCAGTGAAAGGCAATTCGAACAAAAATTTTGAAGTGCGAAGCTATCAACTGCAGGCGAATATCTGCGGAATAAAGCGCGATACTTTTGCACTATCGACAGGATCACTGTCCTCAGGCATGATGATCAACAGGGATTTAAAATAAATAAGTTCCGTCTGTTTTAAGTCTTAAAAAAGACTTCAATCACTTTCTTATAAAATAGAAGAGTGATTGAAATGCTGTATGTCAAACTATCATCCTTAATGTTGACATCAGATTCCCAGCGAGTCATTTCAAGATTGTTTGAAAAAGAAACAGCATATATTTTTCGGGGTGAGAAGAGATCTAATATATTCAAATATTCTTACTCTTCCAAAATTTTTTCCCTCTTTTCTAACTATGCATCCACTTGTCCAATTAAAATATCGTAAAGTATCTCTATTATTAAACGGATGTCCATTAAAAAATTAAGCATTAATAAGGTAATGTCCTTTTAGAAGTACACTCCACCCTGATTTTAACATACTTTAAGTAAATCTACCGAATACACAAGGCAAGGGAACATGTTTGATTGGAAGCATGAACCTTAGATGTCACTAGTCTTTGCAGCAAATCGGAGTCACACTGAGAAAGTGAAATATAACTTCCCACAAATCACGAAGGCCCGCAATTATTATTATTATTATTAATTATCAGCCTTCTTTAGCTTCTATATTCGATAGATGATCATAATTAATGAGATAAACATCCAAAAGACAAATATGAATGTGGAATTTTTAATCCAACATCTAAGTTATTCTTTGATTTCTTTTTCTGTAAAAAGATTACTACTTTTAAGAACTGTTTGTGATAAAACGGTAATGTTATTAGAATTATGTGTTTGATTGTTTGTCCTATTTATTGAGAGGATGTTCATTTAGTAGAAATATAAAATGTTGATATTATCTCCTAAATAAAATAAAGAGGTGTTGAATTATTGTACTGTCCGTTTGACCTTCCTTTTTCAAATGATTTGAATTGCCTGATTTAGCGGATGGCATTTCACATTGCTATTTGAACTTAATCTTACCACTAATAACAAATCTTTAAACCTGTCTTTTCAACTGGATGAATTTAACGAAATTAGATTTTACTTCAATAAGGGGGAGATAGAGTGCATTGTTTCCATGTATATTTCTGATTCGTTATTATTTTCAGTCGTCTAGAATTAGAGAAATAATGACATTGCTAACTTCTTCCTCAAACTTCCAACCCACGAGAATGTCAATCAAAGACTAGTTAAATTAGGTGGTGTCTCGAACTGTCTTCGTCTGCTGACTATTACTGGAATAAATTTGGGTTTAGCGCTGCGCCATTCCTATACTCGACCCACTTCTCATGTTTGTTGCTGTTATCTTGACTGACCAGTGACCTCAAGAGATGTGATTACGCTTACTCTGCTTATTAATTGTTGAATGGCTAAGCGTTTTATGTTATTTCATATTTCAAAATTAAAACTAATTAGTTCCTATCCAGATATCTGCTCTCCGAATTCTATCACATAACTAGATTAAAGGGTTTGGATTTATAAGTGTTGAACCGATTTATACGCATGCATATATATATTTGGGGATAAGTGGAGAGATTCTGTATTATATTGAATAACTAACTTCGAGAGTATCTTCTTATTTTGACCAGTCCTCCTTTTAAATTATTCAAATTGGCCAATATTAACCAACTGATTGCTTAATAAGTCTAAAAGGAATAGTTTTGCACAAATAGAGCATTGCAAATGATTTATAGTATTACTATTTTAAGTAAATTATAAACAACCCTAATATGTCTGTTTACTAAATGAAATGTTAATCGTTAATTAAATCTGAAAAAAGTCCTATTTTAGCTTCAGTGTTTTCTTTCTCAAAAATAACGCCAAATCCCCCCTTCTGTCATTCTATATAATGGTCTTTTTTCTGTGTAAGAAATGTACTATTTTTGTCGGAATATAAACTTATAAATTTACAATGAATAATACAAAGTAATTTTAAACGATTTAAAAAAAATACACTCAGCATCAACTGCAAAAATATCAATGATCTTGAAATGTCAAAAACTTTTGACTGCTTGTCAAGTCTGTTTAGCACTACGAGTGGATGTTTGACAGGAAAGAATTTAAAACTGAAAAAAATATGAGAAAAAATGCAAATGCATAAGAATAAAAAAATAAAAATCGAGAAAAACAAATTTCATGACCAACAGTTTTAAATATCTCCTACTGTTCAATTTCAATAAGTCTTCAGGGCCGTCGGACAATATTATTGGTACAGGAATGTCATCCTTTGATCTCTCTGACAACTTCTTCCTCACCGCCTCCATTTCTATCGACCTTAATCTAGATCGGCTATCTATTAGAAGTCCATGACATTCAAGCTCCCAAGCCACAGTTCTACACACATATTCTTTCTACTGACTTCTTACCATGGGTACATAAGTGTTAATAGGATGTGGGGTGGGTGTTTATCTTTCCATGGATTTGGGAATGGCAGCTTTACATCTCAGTGAGCAGCGGGAAGCTTCCAATCTAAGTACTAAATTCTTTAGTTCTCCAGATTCACATCGGTACTATTGAACTCGAGATATTTGACTTAGCTTGCGAGCGCATTGACCTCTAAGCAACCAGTCCCTATTTACTTTCTGAAAAGTTTGTTTATTGGTTATATTTACTTTTTTATTATGAATTATCTACAGTAGGGCTAAAAAGCTTTGCAATATTTTAATGTGGTAAGCAAGTGAAATTGGTTAACAGAAAGACCAACAAATGATAAAGATGAGAGCATCAAACGTTTTTAGTGGTCAGTATTATAAAAATGAAACGATAAAATTTATATATGCATTATTACTATTTAATTTTGCGAGATACCCAAAGTTTTAAAATCACTGGTTTTAGAATAGAGTAAAATTTTTAAGCTACTATCCATCCGTTCTTAAGCTCTTTCACAAGAAACCAGATACCGGATACTGACTAGAAGCTTGCATTGAAAGAGAGATCAAAGAAGACATTTACCGCTTAGTCTGCAAAATGAAAAGGGAAAGTCAATATGCCTGAGCTAGGTACTTGAAACAAATCAAAAAAGCGACTCAGTGAAAGGCGGATAGAATCCAGTATAGGGTTGAAAACTGGAAAATTCCGTACGTAACAGCAGACAAGATTACATTTGATTACCATTGTCCAAGTAGATTTCGAACCGATATCATTTAAGGGGACAGAAATGGATACTGCTGCGTTAACCAAACTACACATCATAAATATTCAGTAAAGATGGTAAAGACAAGAAAAATGTTCGACAAAGTGAAACCTGTAGGAAATCATTATAAACAATTTGAATTGTAACATGAAGATATTCTCTGATATAAACAATGTATGCCTCATGACGATTGTTTACTATTAAAGGTATCAGCTAGCACAACTCGAGGTCATCCAAATGTTTGATATAAACAGGGAAGTAAACAAAACTAAACTGCATACGCAAATGAAATTGTATCAAAAAATACTTTAGCAGACTTGTAATATAAAACATCCTCAGCAATTATCTTCTGGCTATTCTTGGTTAGTAGAGAAGGGAAAACATAATCAACACCTTACTTTTTATGCTAGTATCTGACGTAGATACGATTCATTTTAATTTGGTTGTACGTTAAAGTGTTCAAACTGAATATTAAGTCCATATATTTAGAGATGATGTCATCAACACAAATAGGACAAACGGATATATAGTTTTAAAATTCAAGTTTGTTAAAGGGGGAGGCTTACAAAAGTTAATTCTTATCTTATGGAATGATTTCGTTAACGGTTCTGACTGCAATTGTTTCTCCCTGAAGGTTGTATTCTTTGAAATATATTTCAGTGGCGCCTATTTCTCTTCTGCTTTGTGTTTTACAGAGTGGCCTTGCATTTCAAACAACAACCACATTCACAACCACCTATCATCTTATCTATAATCAGTTAAAACCTAACAATCCAGACCATTATGAAACGAATAGTATTTTCACACTTAGTTTTTCATTTAAACATTTTTGCTATTTTGATGCTATGTGCCAATATATGTTGACTCAATTTCCGTACAAGCATTTCATTTCACTGTTGGAAAGAATTGTTTTGCTTAACGATACACCGAAAAATGTTTAAGATAGGGTGATTGAAAAACCACAGTTCTATGGAGGAAAGTGCTTGTAAGTTTATACCTAGGGAAAGGAGAAAATATTATGTTGGGCATCAGATTAGAAAATTCAACTAATTATTGAATAGCAAACTAACGGTAACTGAAAGAATAGTTTTCCTATTCAACATGATAAAGTGCGTGTTTCAAATACAAGAATTACGGAAGCACTCAAATTAAGAAACGCGTCAAGGTGCGATTATTTATGACCGAACATGTACTGTTGGTGGTTAATCGTTTGTAAAGCCAAATATATACAATGGAGAATATTTAAGTACTCAAAATAACTGCACAAGGAGACACTGACATCATTTTCGAAATGAGAATTCTGTAATTGTTTTAAACTGATTTTCTGCCGGTTTCAAAATTCCTTGTAAATTTAAAAATACCATAAATTGATCTTAAAATGAAAATAAATTGTTTGTTCGCCTAAAGCAGATGACAGATATGATGTAAACTCCTTTTTTACTTGAAATGGGTTTTCCAATTTGATGGCGTGCAAATTTCCTGCTCATCTTTCTGAAACTGGAACTAATGCATAAATTTAAGTTAATTGTATCCAAAAACGATTTACGATTTATAATATACTATATTTTAGGGTATTGATAAAATATTTTCCATGTTCATGCTACATTTCATTCATCATAAGTAAATTCTACTAGCTTCAGATATTTTAAAATCGAGCTGGCCGCTACCATCGCGCATGAATCGCAACTTAAAGAAAACGGACCGTAATTAAGAAATGGAGTATCTTTTTTCCACCCAAAGTGAATTTAGAACACGAAGTTTCAATTTGGTATGATCAAGACTAGCTAATATGACATATATGTGCAAAATCGGTCAACTCGTATATTTTAAAAGTTAACAAACCCGTGACAAATAGTCCATCAAAAACCCTCGTTTCTTGCAGGACATCGAAATACGTACCTATGATGGGTTTGAAAGAATTTATAATTGTTCACTGAACATGATCATGAAGGGCGTAAAAATTGATTAACTCCGTATCGCATAAAAGCCGCCAACATCAAGGATATAAACCCATTGAAATTGGCTGAAAATAAGTAGGTTTTTGTGTTTTTGAAGAATAGGTGACAAGGATTTTCAATTCCGTTCTCATCTTCCTGTTTTTGACGTAGGTATTAGCATCCGTCGACTACGAAAACACCTGTAACTGGAACATAGACAGCTGCATAAAACCATCTTTTGACAGTCATGCCAGATACAGGCTATCATCTGAAAATTATTATAAAATAACAAGTTCGAAGACTCTAACTTAAAATTTTTCCATTTAAAATGAGAAATATCTATTCTTCTGTTCGACTAAAGATAAAATATATGATGTAGAAATCGAAATTAATGATTTTTCCAAAATCGTCGTTGTGATTGATGTTATTATATTCTTGATGCCTTGAGAAATTTAACACGAATAAGTTTAATTGGACCTAAGTTTTGAAAATGATGGACTGAAAAGTTTGGATTCGTTCGCATTTTTGAAGTGAGGCATTTTGCAAACCAGATCAAATGTATTTGAATCAGAAAAAAATCTATATCTGGAACCAAATAAGTTGAGATAATTAGATGCTGGGACTATTGAAATTGCCATAATTACACAATGATTAGATGGCATAATCCAAAATACGCAGCCGTTGCAAACCCTATGAACTTAAATTGAGTGAATATTGCTTGCCGAGCAAAGCTGAGTTGGAGCTTTTGGTCATTCTTGCTGTTAATCCATTTCAGTTCCAATCTCACAATAACTTGTTATTTGCTTATTAATATGATAATAATCAACTTAGCTTTTCGATACCACTGAAGAAATTGCAGTTACTTCATTCATTCATTGTCGTAAAATTCATTTGTTATTTCTGGTAAAATACATCTCAGCGTGAGATATCGGGAAGGTATGAGAGATTTCGCGTAGAAGGACTTAGCGCGACAGCAATAATTATTGGACGACGATTGCTTCTACCACCCGCAAAAACGGCCTTATCTAAAACGAATAAAACAGAAGATTTTCTGATACGCTAAATCAAGAATAATACACAGAGAAAAGAAATTGGTTTACAACACACTCAGTTTCCTTTTATGAATTCATTTATCACTCCAAACGATTTTGAATTGCAAATTTTGAGAATTGTGCAGTGATTTTCGTACTCAGTTACGCTAATTTTTCTTGATTCTTAAAAAATAATATATATGTGCTTGTGGTGGATGAAATTCGTGCCTAAATATGTCAGTAATGTGTCCTGTGGAAGCACTTTGTTCCACAGATTCTTCTTCAACCTCTTTCCAAAACTCTGTTGACAATTTTCTAGAATCTGAAATGCTTTACCTTGGAGAGTCAGACAAGTTAAAAAAGTCATTCCACTTCGTCTAAGTCAGAAAAGAGATCTGTAAGACCTCGGATGTTTGGCTAGTCATAATTAATTAAAAAGATTTTGTGGAGCCGATCTCATTTTAGACAATTCTTTCTAGTCTCTAGATAAGTGAATCCAATCTGAAATTGAAAGTAGCTTCGAGTTCAGTGATATTCAATTCGTCGTATGGCGTTTAACGAGATATTTCGTTCTTATTACTTCTGTATACGCTTGAAACAATCAATTAACTCGAAATATTTCTCAATTCAATGCAATAAATGGTGATGATACCACAATTGGCTCCTTGTTTTTAGTAAAATTTACTGCCGGCCAGATTTAAATGGTATTATTCTTGTTGACATTGCAATATTCATTAAAAGTAGATAAAAAACGATTGATTCATGCGATTCTACCTGATACTCAAGAATGTTTTACATCAGTCATCCATAATTTCATTGCGCAAATTATGATCCAGTAAGTAGAGTCTTATTCCAGTTCGAGAATTCAAACTGATTTTACTGGTAAAGTATAATTAACTGCAGCATGTCAAATGAATAAGTAGACAAATGAACGAAAAACCTACCAAAACGAAAACCTCACCAAGTTAATGTGGGCGACAAAACGACGTTAAATAGGAAAGTGGGCAGTAAGCTCCATGCTACGACGCCTATTTTTCCCCTTTGTTGGTCAGGATGAAATATGAAATGAGTAAGTAAATCCTGTGAAATACTAAAAAAAATACGTATCCAGATTCTCTCGCTTTTATCACGTTTCTTAAGTGTACAGCATGCACTCATAAGTGGAATTTTTATTGGTAAATTGGATATTGCCTCTGGAGCCTTCCATATCTTTACGTAGCAAATAATAAAGTAGAAATATTAATTATCTCCACACTACTTATACGATCTTACTTTTCTTTGATTCCACTGACTGTCAATGAGGCGTTATAGCTCCACCATCCATTTTTAAGCATTGGAAAACAATTAAACCTAGGGAAAGAGAAAGAGTGGAGCAGTTAGGAATAAAAGGGGAGGGATTGTGTGAAGATAGAGAACAAGGTCAGAACTTTACTTCATGAGTATTGGAGATTCTTTAAGTTGAGTAAAGCAAATCATCTCATGATCTAACATTTTAGAGTTCAACTTGCAGGATTTAACGCCTACGTTTCTGAAAGTGTGCTCATGTCCACGCTATTTGACATGAGTCATTGATCACATCAACGGCCAAAGTTGAGATCAGCTAAAGTAGGTTTATTCATAGCAGAATTCATTCAACTGAACTCAAACTTAATTTTAATGAACTGCTGAATAAATACAGTAAGGATTTTTCAATCAAAGGGGCCCAGTATTTTATTTTTTAACTCTTCACCGAATACTGAAGAAACTGTCTTTTGGGAATGATGCCGGTAAATTCCTTTTTGTTGAATATAGCAGATGCATAAATGAGAAACTGACTATGAAACCACTCTTCTTATATTTGGTGTGCTCCCAGATGCGTGTAATCATTCTAAGTTTAGGGCTGTTTAACATAACAATGAAAAGATGTTTTAATGGATATTACAGGCCAAAGCTGGAAAAAAATGTCAAAATGCAGAAAGAATAATTAAAAGCACCGCAGAATTATACATCATATTTGTATCCTCGATACACTCAGTAAATAAATGGACTTATTATAATTATAAATTTCACTAATTTCTGAGTTATCTTACAACCGACTTCAACTTAATCAGTAGCATTAATGTCATCTTAATTGAAATTAAATCAGACAATTTTTCTTCGATTTATTAGGAGATATGTGTGACACATTGTAACAATCTTTTCTCTACCGAAATTCAAATCATCAACCGTAAAATATGGCAAAACAAGCAGCTACATGCTTTTTTGTAACTTTTTTAATATATCGAATCGGGAGATCAGAGGAATTGAAATGAAGCGGAATTAAAACATTAAGCGATTAATTTTAACTTGTTAAGGGAAAGACTTAGCTGGAGAATAAATCAAAGTAATCGAATTAGCAGAAAAAAGTGATTAATCATGTTAATTAAATAAACCTGCTCAGAGGAAATAAGATAAACACCCAAAGGGTTTGTTTTCAAGTCATTTGTTCTTGAATCCTTTCATCGATTTCCTAATTGATATTTGCAAGATTTTCTCCATATATTATACCTGATGAAGGTGTAAAAATTTTAGAAAGACCAATTAGATATCATAATTTATTATTTAGGTCTACACAGTTCTCCTAATCTGAATTAAGCATCTCGACCTCGATGAGTGCATGACAGAGCTCAAGGCCAGTAATAATGCGCCCGTTAATTTATGAGGATACTATGAACTACACTTTTCGAACAAGCAACTGTGTAGCCATAGCTCTGATCAAATGGTTTGTGGGAAGGTCAATGGAATTCAGGATTTTTACTTGATCACAGTACGCTCAGAAACGTATGTCCTGTCAATGAAGATGACAGTCTAATATGTGGTATTTCAGCCACCCTTTTCAGTTGGAGCCTCTGAAAACAGTGATCTTGTCGATAGAGTGACAATATTGTTGCCTTTTTTGTAAATATTAACATCGCTGTTTATTTGTTTTACTCAAGTTCCACTGAGGTGAGAATTTATGCTTTAGAGACCGTAATAGACATTGTTGGGCACTTTAGCCTTGACAGTCCAGTCAAACCAAAGACTTTCTTGGCATCTTGATTTGTGTGCATTAGCTATAACTTTGTGAATGCTTCCTTTCTAGTTGTTCCTGGTATCTAATAACTCAAAAGAAGCTTGAGAGAAGAGACTTAGGGAGCCCAAAGACTAGTCTGATTTTCGTAACTGAATTGTGAGTACACCTCAACAGTAAACTGACATTTACTCAACGTGTATATTACTGCAATGAAATCGAGATCCTCAAACTTCTCATCTTAGATCATATTCACTATTATCCATCGACAAATTCCGATTTCTTTTTATATTTCTGGGTTGTTTGAACTAGCGATATTAAATGATTGCTGCCAGTTCATATTAACTGACAGCAAACAACGCAAAAATGGAAGATCTGAGGATGATAATAACTGAAAATGATGTGAGGAACGGTTACATTTCAAAGGTTTCGGGAAAGGCAGGAGAAAATAAATTCTTCATTTCAAATAATGCAAATAAAATGACATAAAGGTCATTGACTTCAAATACTCCACTTCCCTGTTATTAAATCACCTCAGATCGGAATATCGCTCCAAATTCTTGAAAAAAAAATAAATAGCACACTGGATAAGGTTTCTTTTTCAATATCACATCCAGCGAGCGGAACAATCAACGGCACTGGTTCATTCTGGACTAAAAAAAGGGTAGAAGAATAAATTTCCCCTACCAGAGAGGCTTCTTACTGCTACTCCTCTTCTCGTGATGAGGGCTGAAAAACGCTTTGCTGCGTGGGTTTAGGAATTATATACACTGACTTACACCTGGAAGGCTTCCATTACGAAACCCATTCAGTTATGAATAAAGCAAATGGATTACAACGAGAGTCATGTAAAGCGGATAAGAAGATAAGCAGAATCGTTCCTATCGTTGAATTCAGTAATAATTTAATCACAAACTCTATTATCAAACTCCTCACCTTGTCCAAATTAAAAATTCTCAAAAATGTTTATCCACTTATACAGGTGATAAAATATTATAAGTTATTTATATTGGGTATAAATTAAGCAGATAAATACAAATTTCCATTGCTTTCAATAAACCTAATATACCAACTGATAGTAAATAGGGTAAACTGGAACATAAACAGAGACTGATTTTTTATTGGTCGATGGTCAGGTACTTTGATTTGAAACGTTGATAATTGGTTATCTGTTTGGACGATTAGAGGTAAATTGTAGATTTGATTATCTTTAGAATAAGAAAGAATCCAATGGATTTGAAAATAAATATTTTGATTGAATCGAACTTGAACTGGCTTGTTAAACGGGGATTATGAAATACAAGTGAAGGCGAACTTTCGAATTTGAAAATCGGTATTACGACAATGGTAACCCAGCCACCTTCAAAGCCGAGCTCCAACAGAGTAGAATACTCCACTAAAATTCGAAAGCATGTTGGCATTAAGAATAAAAAAGGATCTAATCGCAACTGAGACTCGGTTTCAAGACCGAAATTTTCAATTCCCAATTTCTTCTCTCGTTAGTAAATGCAACATTGAAAATTATACAACTCCTTGCTCAAATGGTTTTTTAAAGGTGATCCATCGCTCAAATGAATAAATAAAGGCATAATTTTCCACACCATGTGGAATTAAGAATCTTGTGCTCTGAATAATTGAAGAATTGCTAGAAGTTTCCGTTATGGACCAAATATCAAAAATGCGATTTGTAAGTTTATTTTGATTAGAGAGCACCAAATGTACTGGAGCATTATGTTTATCATCTAAAACTGTCCGATAATAGATGCATTACAAGTAGCAAAAACATTTTTTTATTTATTTTAAGGAGAATAGATATTATCTTCTCTTGAATATTTACATTGGCCTTTGTGTGCAGAGTTATAACTTGACTATAAATATAAGACCAAAATACATTAGTAGAGAATGCGTACGCGAAACGATTTTTTATTACTTTAAAGATCTTTGATTGGTTAGTGTAATATCTCCACATTACGAGTGGCCAATCAAATATCAACTCCACTCTGAGAGGCGTTATTTATCGGTTAACGGACACTTGAAAAAAATGCAATTAAAATTTGAATGTATACACTTGCATAAACTTATTGATGTCCTTAAATACGGTGATTAAAATGAATAATTCTCTATTATTTTCAGCTTGTTAATATAGATAAACAAGAGTTTAAATTAAAGGAAAACAAAATAAGAACTTCAATATTTTAATCATTTAAGTCCGTATTTGTTTTAAAACATAAGCAAAATCAATTTCGTGTCATTATTTTTCGGAGATTGATATCAGTTATTGGCTGTGATTTATTACTTGGAGTCACGGAGATACAATCAAAAGTTTCCCTGAAAAAAAGAAACATAAGATAATGCCTTCCTTTTGGTTTATTAGATAAGTTAAAGTGCAGATATAAAAAAATGAAGTTTAAGCAGCTAATCTATGACTTAGGTAAAAAATAAAAAATATTTATTTTAAGGAAAAAATAAATTATTTTAAACTAAATTACAATTGTCTTTTTCTTAAAATTTGTTCCTGTTTTAAATTATTTATTTACGAACTCCCTTGCAGAAAATTTAGCTCTCTTCGTGTTTTACTGCTCTCCTAACTAGATAAATTATTAATTTAAATTAGCAAAACAAACTTTCACTCAAAGTAGTGAGGCAGAAAAAAACCCAATGTCTTGTAGTTTTTGCCACTCGCAAAGAGTAGAGGGACAAAAAACTATCCCCTCCTTTTTTTGGACAGAAAAAAGCCCACTCCCCTCCTCCTACTCATCTTTCACGACAAATTTAATGTCGGAAAAGCGACAGCCGAGTTTTACACGCAGAAGATTAATTCAAATGCGCGCCTTAAATAAATACAAAAATTTTCATGCGAGTTGAAAAAGCGACCTCATTTAGTACCACTGAGATTCGTTCGCAGCTTTATGCTGTGGTGATTGCCTTTGCCGCTTAAATTAACAGGGAAGTCATTTAATTAACTCACCCGACCGATGGTAAATCTTCAATTGACCTGGTTGTCAAGCCATCTTCACTAATTGCGGAATCAGATAGACTGTCAGGGAGTTTTATAATAGCTTCTTCACTTTGTACTTTATCTGATAACTTGCATTTCTAAAGTAATAGTTATGAACCCCAGATCTTACTCTTACTTGGGATTTGTATATGTTATGAAGATATCCAATTCGATCTTCAATGGCTATCATAATATTGTCAACACTGAAGAACATTGACGAATCCATATTCTCTTCTGCATCAGGAATACAGTGAACCATTAATGCTAATTTTTTGATTTCTGCAAGTACAAGTTTAACAATTCTTTTTGTTGAGCGCACAGATTTTGAAAGAGCCAATTTTTCTGAATTTGCGTAGGAATACTCCCCCTAAAATCGACACATCAAAAATAAGTTGTACTGAAATACAGTTAGTATAAGGTAAAATTAAACATGCATCCAGCTCCAATATTTGCTGACGGAATTTATCGTCATTCGTTTTCCTATATGTCAGTGTATGAAGTTTCTGGTTCTTAAGGTCATCGATTTCTTCCTTCAGTTGAGAGCGATCGGCATTATTGGCATTGATGTACTCGACCGATCTATGAATTTCCTCTTCGTTTGCCTTGAACTTTACAATAATTTGAGAGACATCTTTAACACCCAAAATTTGGTAAAGCTTATTGAAAGCTTCTTCATATATCTCAATCTGATTAAGATGCGTTTCAAGTTGTAGCCCTGGATCTTCTCCTAATGTCATGTAACTTAGAGAGAAGCTAGTTATTACCTTTTTTTGGTAAGGCTGACTTCCTGTGGCGGTTCTTTAATTTCATTCTCATGAAGGTATTTAATCGGTCGATATAATTATTCATTCTTTGACGTTCTTTCACTTCTGCATCGAACGAATCTGCATCTTGAGCACTTTTTGCTGAAACCACACGGACTTTCTTTTGCAGTTTCTCTCTTTGAATTTGAAGTTTATTAAGAATATTATATACCTTTCATCATGAACTTTTAAGGATTCTGTAACTGCCTTTTTTCTCTTTTGAGAAACTTCTTCAAGATCATTTTGAAGCTTTTTCCAATTCTTTATAAATTGATCTCTCTCAACATACATATCATCTACTTCCGCTCGAACTTTGTTTATGGCAGTAAATAAAGACCCAAGTTTTTCGTTGCTCTAAAATGTGCGACAAATAACTGTCCTACTAAGTGGATTTTATTTTCCGTTCTTTCTTTGATTTTATCATAAAACTGCAAACGTTCATAGTATTCAGATAATCCCGATTTAAGAAGTTCACTAATCTGTTCATTATAGCTGTAAATCTAAAGATTTTATTGCAGGAAAATTTCGAACTTCACAATCTAATTCCAATTGTTTTTGTCTTTCACTCCTAATTTTTCGTTGTAATTGGTCGTAAAACAATACCAGTTTACTAAGCTCATCTGTTGACCTTTCGTCTCGTTTATAGCTATTAATACAATCTGTCATCGAAATCTGAAGTTTTAAATCTTCATTTTCAGCTTCTAGCACATTCATTTCTTTTCTAAAATAGCTTAATCATAACTCCAATGGACACTTGCTCATATTTATAAAATAAGGTCCTCATGCGATTCATCATTCTCTTTTTCTCACGCTCAGCCTTTCTACATTGCTGATCCAGTTCGTTATATTCTGAGTCCTGGGTAATTTCCACTTTATCTATGACCTTTTTCATCTTTAATTTAGTACATTCAAAATTTAAAATTGTGTTAGCGTCAACATATGTTCAAGGACACAAATAGTTAATAATTTAAAGTAAAGAAAACTGATTCTATCTTGTTTATACAATTGATCAGAAATAAAATTATTTGAAATTATTTTCTTGAAACTTTAATATACTGATATTATTTCGTTGTCTTTTTCCTTTTATGTAATACTTTACTCATTTAGAATTTTCATTTCTGATTGAAGGTTTCTAAATCTTTATTACATAATCTCCTATTTTCTGTTAACTTTTGCTACACTATTTTTGGCAGTATTTACTACTGTACTTAGTTTTTAATCGTTCAATTACACCGAATCAGCTCACGACTAATTATTTTGACCAACGTTAAAATGTTATTTTTGATATTTTTCATGTAAGACCTAATCTAATATATTGAAAAACATTTAAACATAAAACTGCGTTTCATGTGCACGACATATTGGGTCTAATTCTTTATTATTTTACTGTCTATTTTTGAGCTTACTTATTTCATTTATCTTTGAGGTAAATTTTTTTGCGGAAAATAGACCCAAAATAATAAAACAAAAGTCCCAAAAGTTGAATTTTAAAATCTTGTTAAGTTTTACACAAGCATTGAACAAATCTATAAAAGACAATTCTATCTTTCATGAAATTCGGGTGATGATGTTGCGAAATGAGTTGAAAAGATTCAGACAAAGGTGCAGCAGTACTAACTTGTGGCTCATCAGTGTTTTAATTCGCTCACTATAGTAAAAAATATGAATAAATTACAAGTTATACCTTTTATAGTTTTAACAGGAAATTTAATAAAAGCCATCACCGTTTGAACTACAAGTCATTACTGAATGGTAATATGATTGACTTCACAATTATATCAAACGGAATACATGGGCAATACATGATAAAGAATAAATAGAGTGAAGCATTTGGCTATTACTAACTGCAAAAAGTAGTCATCAAGCTCTGATTATCGCAGCAGAGCTTGAAATTTGATGAATTCATGATTCGAACACACTTAATTCTTTCAATTTTATTCCATTTAAAAATGAAATTGTTATCCCTCCCTTATTTTAATTCTATTCTGATTCATAATAATAGTAATAACAATAATAATACAATTTGGCTTCCTTCTTCATAATTGTAGTCTATCTCTTAGCATTAGATCAATTGCATTGACCATTTATCTAATAGATGTACACTGTAATTATTATGCCGTATTACTACTGCTTATTGCGTTGTAAAACGCTGACAAGTTATAATCATGAGCAGCGCCTAAACACGGGAACAACAAAGTAGTATTATAATGCGATTTTCAGTGAATATATTTGATGTTATTCGCGGCATACGTTAAGCTATCTGAAATATCCAAACCGTTATGATGAGAAATGTAAAACCTCGAGTGGTTGCAACTCCAGTTAAAGAGTAGAAAATTTGTCTGTCATTTAAATCGGGAAACGGTCTGTGGTTGTGTAGGATTTTTCATCAAAGAATATTAACGAACAGTCGACCTAGATTGAGGCAAGAGCTCAAAATCAATGGCAGAATAAAATTTCGGGAAAAAGAAATGTTTTCGATTTGTAGTACTTGATCACCGATGATTATGCGACTCCAAGCTACTTTTATCTTCTCACATTCAAGAGTGGTTGGATGAGATTGATTGTTAATGTATAAAATATTAACTGCTATAAATAATGATAATATAGTTCCTGAGTCCATTTAGGAAAGTGCCTTTCAATGCTCATCTTGGGTAGAGGGTGGCATCATAGAGCCCTTGTTCTGATATCTTCCATATTAATTAAATTTTACCAGTATGGCTGGCCATTCCCCTCACTGGGTGTGCGTCGATGAGAATCAAACCCATGACCTCTGACATGGTGATCAATGCGACACCGACACACACGTGCTATTTTATGTTACATTATATTCATTGCAATGCAATGGACAGGCAAATAATCAAGGCAAATGTATGTGAGTTATTTGAATTAACAAAAATCCATGTTAAATAATTGTTAAAAAGCAAGACCTACAATTCGTTATTTTAAACGATGAAATGAAATAAACCAACAGTCATGTTTCATTACCATTTTCATCAATCACGATTTAAAATAATAAAATAAGGTTATAACAAAAATGTCGATGTTAATAAATAGCTATGTACCCAAATAAAACTAGTTTGAAGTAATTAAAATTTCATTAGAGAGAGTAGGTGTAAGTAACAACTTAGCATCTGGGAAGATCGCAACACTTTTTGAAGATTGAAGCTAGCTTTTAAATACAGTAAGATTTATCAGCCCGGAATCTTGGAAAATGCTATATCTTTCGGGTAGATTTATGAAAACCTCTCTGGATAAATCAATATTTCGGAATGTTGATTAGGGAAAACGTACAATGAATTTGTCATAATTGAGATTATTAATTTCCTCATTTGCCCTCATTGTTATATCTAAAAATCACAAACATACAAACAAATACTCATGGGATGTTTCCTCGAACTTATACCGGCCATTTTGATATTTACTAAACATTGCAGACAAGATTTTCCCCGTATTTGGAGGGGGAATTCATGAAATCGGCACGTGGTGCATCAAAGCACTCATTGAGTTAAAACGTGCATTCCGAATCCAAAAATCAAATGAAATTAGACTTTTTGGTTACTCTGACTTTTTCGATATCCTTCAAAACTTCTTACTCTTATCTCTTAATGAATTTCACTGTTTTCTAGGAGTAAAAAATATTAAATTAAATTAAAATTATTAAAATATTATTAATAGTCATCGAAGTCGGTCATTGGAAGGTAGAAAATGGAACATTGCTCCACCTTTGTCCTAAACTGAATTAGATGAGTAAGATATTATTGAGAAAGTAATGAGAATTTAAAGTAATTGCCAAGAATACAAATTTCTGTGGTAATAACGCAATAAGTTAATGCATGATTATTGGGTTGGGATGTAAAATCATAAGCCATCAGGTACAAATATCAATCTCTTGTCTCTATTTTTCCATGAATACTTTTAGTACTGGCTTGTCATTAGTGCCATGCATCCAGGCACGCATCTGGTGTACGTTATTCTAGTGGTGGGAAATTCAGAGCATATATGAAATACGTGCACCGAGATGATTTATTTCGACACTGTCGGTGCAAGCTGGTACGGAATTGAAAGCTTCCGTATTTTATTAAAGCAATATTGTTCCCATCATTATCAACAGCGGTATGCAGGATATCGGCTTTCACTTTGTAAAGCAAGATTCCGCAACCCGAAAAATATGTATATTGGGGGCTGTTTTTATAGTGCAGCCACCAGTCAGCGTCAAGATTTATCCACCATGAAATTATCGGAGATTTAGAAATGCTTTGCTTTGTGACTCGATATATGCAAGATTCCCAATGTGATTAAATATAAATCCCGACGCTAAATGCGATGATTAAATTTTTTGATTTTATGAAGCGGTTTCTTAATTAGGCCTCAATAATGGTGATCCGACAGTTTCATTCAATAAATTTCGGAATAGTTACAATAGTCGATTTACAGTTCTATAATTTAATAAGCATTTTACTTTAATCTATCAGAATATTCTTTAGTTATTTGTTCGACCTAATGGGATCAATAGTGTGCATAACTTCTTTTTAATGGATTTTACAACGCCATCCTTATTTTATCTATATAACGGGCTCTGCTACTCAAACATCTTAGTGGGTATCAGATGTCGCTGCTTCTTAGAAGATACAAATGTGCTGCTATACCACTGATTTATAAGTCCAGGAATCAAATCCTGAAGTCTGAAATGTGGATATTTGGATTGTTAGTGTAACCAATCCAGAAATCAGTTGAAGTGTATATATTTTGACATTCTGATTTGTATTTTCAACCCATATTCACTTGAATCTATTAGCCTCTCTCCACATATCTGGATACTTTCCCAGGACTAAAATAGACAGCCAATTCCCTTTATAATTCGCTAACCTTGCGTGACCCCACTTCAGCATCTTAGCTGGTAGTTTTCAGTTTTGTTGTTATAATTAGTTTACACCAGAAAGGTTTTCAATGACTATCTGGGTCAATATAGACTCTCACTCCATGTTTTTGGCATAGTAATGAGTATCATAATGGAAAAGTTATCAATCATACAAATTTTAAAAACCAAATCTTTTCCATTTTTCCGTATTTTAAAAGAATAATGTAGAACGATGTATTAACAAGTAAAATTTCATTTTGATGCCGTAGTTTTTGACAAGTTGTCTATGTAAATCGTCAAAAATAATGTTCTAAGGGAAACTGTGATAAAAGTAATCGGAAAAATTATTTAAGCAAAACGTTAGAACAATCACAGATTTTGGGTAAATTTCATTACCAGCTAACCAACACAGCTATCTAAAATCCAGAAGTTAAACGCCAATAAATTTTGACGGAAGTATATGGCTAAGTTCAAGATTACACTTTTTGAGGCGGTGACTAAATAAGGGTCTGCAATTTCCTTTTGTCTCCTCATTTGATAAGTCTGTGCATTTTGCGTAAGTCCGAAAATTCGAATAGATTACTACTAATCATATAGTTGAACCAATCTTTACGAAGAATATTTAATCTAATTTACAGAGGAATAGAACGCATTAAAACAATCTGAGAAACCAAAATCTCAGATAGTTTAAAGGATATTAAATTACTTCGATCTCTAAATGCCATTCTCCTCCTATTCATCCTTCTAACCCAAACCTAGTCATCAATGCGTTATTTTACTGCGACTCGTAAAAATACTTCATTACTTTTAGCATTTGCTCTAGGGAAGAAGAGGTAAGTGCCATTTAGAAGAATGGGCGCAATTTCTTTTTCGTTCAAGTCAAGTTCTCCAGCTACGCACCAGGTAAAAAGCTAATTTCGCGTGTAAATTTAATGACCCAGCTTCCGCAGAAACACAAATGGATAGATTAGTTTGTTGAAAGGGTTTAAAATAATTCAGCCACCATGAGTATTGAAAAATTACCTTATATAGCCTTTTGATAAAACAATATATTTATGTATGGTAAGAGTTGATGGATTACCCAAAAATTTCTAGGCGTTTTTAGGTAATATTAGCTCAAATCGTTTTGATAAAAAATCATGTTTACGTTTTTGTGTTTATTTGAGCTGTTTTCAAATTTTTCAGTTTCAGTTTCACTTCTTCCTCGATAGCCCAGTTTTTCATCCATACACACCAACGAAACGTCCGTTGCAGAGACCAGCGGTGCAAACGTTTGATTCTCCTCCTCTCACTTTATCCGGTTACTTTCACCTCGTCTGTTTCGTTAATGTGCTCCTGATCTTTCAGCTTCTCTTTCGACTTTCATTACTACTGCACAATATAATTTGACTTACTCTCAACTCTTGGCTTTCTAATTTGAAAACTGTGGCTACTTGTTGTTTGTGATAGCCATTGCATCAGTCATGGCTGAAAGCTGTTAGTCTTAGCTTCGACCAACTTAGCTTGGCGCCACCAACCAATTTTTTACCTGTACGACGTGCGACATATACTTAATTCTAATATCAAACGATTCGAAATTGATTTTATGGGACACATTTATGATATTTCTGCTTTTTTAAATTTAACTTGAATTTCTGATCCTCGTAAAAGGAACCTTGCTGTCTTGGTTATAAAGTTTAATTATCTACCTAAAAATATTTCCTTCTTCCAGTTCTTCACTAGACATCTCTAGCCATCTTTTCGTTTGATCAAATTCTAAAATCGGTCTACCCGTCTTTTTACTACCCTTGGAAATAAATATTATGCACCAATGATATCCTAATTTAAATTGCCGAAGTTATTCACTCAGCATTTTTAATATGGAGTTTGAAATGATGCGCGCAAATTTGAAAATAAAAAAACCACTAAAAGTCTTTTTGAACATGTTTGGCTAAATTTGAATTTATACGGAAAAATTTTTCATCTAGATTAAAAGAAATTGCCAACCATAAAAGTTCATTTCTATGGGGAAACAAATGTCATCTCATTTAAAATATAAAGAACTATTATCGCAAAATAATATTCAGCACAGTTATTCAGATATTTGTGCTGAATATCGCAGACAACTCTGATGGAACTTCAATGATTTAATTAAGAGCACCTTCATGTTTTTTATATTTGTAATCAATTATACTGTTTTTCTGGTATTTAAAGCAAGTAATTTATTTATCCAAAAATTTAAGAATACTGATGCCAAATATTACATGGAATAAAAATTTGCAAATCACTAGCAACAGAAAGCGATCTCGTTCAAATCGAATCTACTCGACTTGGGCAAATAGCTTGGAAGGCTCAAATAATATGTTACTTGTTCATTATCTGGGAGAGATTCAAGTAATTACCAATATCAAAGGGATTATTTTTATCTCTTAAGTAACTTCAGCGTTTACCTGGAATTTAAAACAAGTTATTTGTCGATCTCAAACTTCAAAGAAAGCAATTTCAAATATGTATTAGCAAACATTTCAGTGCGCATTTCGGATATTTCAGAGAATAAATTTATGCAGATTACCAGGCAGAAAAAGTGATTTCTTTCCGTCTATTGGAAACTTCCTGATTTTGACAGATTGAGAGCATGGATATAAATATTATATTTTTTATTCCGCATTTAAGATAAATGCCTCACTAATAATATTTAAGAAATTATGTGACTTCTTTATATCGTATTTAAAACGATAAATGCAGAGCAGACTATGAATTTTCAATGAAGCCTTCAATTATCCAACTTCCAGTAAAAGTGACAAGATTTCGAATTTGTTAGAATGCGAAACATGAATATATATTTATATTCAACTTAATTAAAATATTTAAAAATCTGTAAAAATACAGTTCAAACAAAATTCTTATTTAGGGAATGAGAAAATTTTTTGTACACTTTCAGAAATTTGATTTTTAGTTAGGAAATGTCTTGAAAAGTTTTGTTATCTAGTTACTTGTTTTAATTTATTAATTTGCTCTATTTATTTAAAATTAACATTAAAATCTATCTGAAATTCAAAATAGGCAATTTGTTTAAATGAATATACCAAGAAAAGGAATTTGGATTAGATCAAAAATATTCCAAATCACACAATTTGATGATTAATATGTCTTGTATGCATCTAAATAGGACTTCTCCCTTTTCGACTACTGACAATTTTGATATTTTGTTGAAATATTGCATTCTTTTGGCATCTAGTGAAAAAACAGAATAACCAAATGAAGTAAAAAATGAAATTTTAATCTATTAATTCATTTCATTTCAGTGCACAATATCTGGTAAGCATTATTTTGGGTTATACTTTGCGAAATCTAATTTGAGAGAAATGTACATTATCTCTAAGAATACTAGATATATCGTTCCTTAAAATCATTCTAGAATAAGGAGATCATATCAAATTAAAATCTGAAAAGGAGGAATGAGTAGCTTTTAATACACTGGAGGGTGAGGAGAGCGAACTTTGAAGGCTTCGCCCTGTAAAGTAAAAACCCTTAATTCTGATTAATATCCATTTGTCCTAGAGATCTTCCTGACTTCAGAAAACTGTAAACGTTTATATCAGCTACGACTAGATGACGTCTAATACAGACGGTCTTCATAAATGAAACTTTGCCTTCATTCGCAAATCCTTAATTGCGCATTTGCTCGAAGCAGACGAAAGTATATATTCGGAATTTTCCAAGTTTAAGATATGAAAATTTAGCCATTGATAATAATTTCCAAATCATTTGAAATATGAGTCCATTTTTAATGTTATCTTTCGGTGACTTCCTGGTTGGTTCTTTGATATATGCGCCAATTATTAGGCCACCATTGGAATTTTCAACAGAATTAGTTCATGGACACTACAATTTACTATATGCGCGCCAACTTCCAAAGAAATAAGCTTACTCTAACTTATCTTAGACCTCATTAGTGTCTTGTTGAAACCTGACTCTTTGAATTTAAGTGTTAAATGTTGATTCCCTTTAGTAAGAGACGTTATTTCACTATTTATTTAACTCATATACGGCATTTAAACTTGTCTGACTCATTGGCTTTGCACTTAATTAAATTAAACAGCGTACTCCATTCTGGCTTATTCAAGGACGGTTCATAGGTGCATTTTCACACGAATGAGGTCGTGTACATTGGTATCTATGTTAGCCTTCTCGTTCCGACTCTCGGATATAGTGAGAATTACCGTAATTGGAAGATTCAGATATCATGCAAAAATCATATAACTCAGTTGTTAAAGTATCCTTTCTTAGGCTATTAAGCCATTATATCACGAAGGTGAACTGTCAGGATTTGAAAGCTTGCCATCTAATGGTTTTTCCAAGATTATCAAGTGGCAGACAGATTTTAATTTAACTAACTAGCTAAACACCAAATAGATCATTATGAAAAAATTAAATACAGAGAGATATAGTCTTACGATTTTGATAGCGCAGCTATAGCATAACATCTTGCCTTCATGATACCAAGGCCAGTTTTGCTATTCGCTACACCTATATCTCCTCTTTTAGAAAAGCACACTATTATTTAAGGGAAAAAATTAATCCATTAATTTATAATATTCAGAAAAAGGAAATAAAAATAACCATATACAAACGGAACTGCTATACCCGGTAGTGATAAGAATATTCGGGTCGAGGTAGTACTAGTAATTGAATTAGGTGATCAAAGAGAAACGGAATCGGCCTCCCACTGCGACAGATGCATCGTAACAGCCGCATATGGCTCCGCTCAACCAGCCAAGACTCGTGGGCCTTCATGGTGGTCTTGTACTATTTTCTGTGCATCGCTTCGCTTTGCTTTAATCTCTCTCCATCTCCTCATTCGGCCATTATACACAGGACCGCAAATATTAAATCGTGTCTTGGTGCTGAAAAGAGCTCAGCTACGATTAATTTTGAAGAGCATGTGTTTTTTTAAACATAATTCCATTATTTACTAAATTTTTAACTATTTTGGAAGTTTCATTTAAAATAGTTTAACAAATCTGTAGGGCAAAAACAATCAATGCACCCATTGCCATGTAATCAATTTCTGGCCACCATTAACATTGTTGTGAAAAAAACAATTTAGTAACTGCATATTTAGTAAATTGCTATTATATTTTTACTGGTGATTGCTACAGTAAAAAAATGGACTATTTGACTTGTGAAATATTAATAGAATATAAATCAAACGAATGGACAGTGTGATGAAAATTTCGAAGAACAATTAATAAAGTAAGTGGTATAACTGAAAATTCTTGAATAATTGAACATTAACAGAAGTCAAAGGAATATTTCCAGTCCTTATTAGAAGACTATTCTCCCGATTTTTGGTGAGTTTCACCATTTTTATTAGTATCCTCATTTTTCTCAAAGAAAATATCTTTATTAGCATTTATACATTTCTTATTTTATGCTTACCCTTCAATTCAAACCTTTATTAGCAGTTTGAATAGATCAATGGGTAAGCAAAATTGTTGTGTTAAATTCTAGCAACTCTACATCTAAAATTATCGATAATAAAGGTTAAAATGCAGAAAAGAGAGTGTACATAAAGTCCAAATATAAAGACTTGACAAATCGGGGAAGTAAAGGGAAGTTTTAGTGCTTCCCTATTTTCAGATTAATTAATTTTTCACCGTCAAAAATCTCCTTCTTTGTAGTATAAAATTCGTTAGAATTGCAGAAGGCACATTTCCAAAGGGCTTTGGAGAAAATACTGCTGCCAAGGCTCTAACATGTTTGCCGTCTCTAACTGTCTCTAAGCTAATCAAAAGTGTACTCTCCTCCCTCATTTGTCAAACCGAAATCTGTCATTTCTCGTTAGTCTGAGGAGGTTCATAAATTAACTTTTCCCAACTCTTATAGTAGACTTACTGATGGGATTAGTGATACAATAAGGTCCAAGTAAAATAAGAGGCAAATGTGAATGCTTTGACACTAGCCGATGTGTATTTGTAGTCAGTTTAGTTTTCACTTTTATTTTGACTAACTAATAAAGGTTGTTTGTACGGTATTCAAGCCAGTCTATTAAGCCACAACGGTAGCGGGGAAAAATGGTTCCTCTGGATCACCCCTCTACTTACTCTCTGCCACAAATAAATTCGAATGAATTTATTTACATTGCGATTGTAAATGGCGCTAAGTATAGATCGACCTATCTCCTACAGAGAAGAGGAGGTTATAACACTTTCCTAATACCGATCAGCGTATCGATTTATTTCTCATATGGTTTAATTTGGAACATTTAGACATTTTTAGATCGTGCTTTTTAGTACTGACATGCAATTTGCATAAATTTAATCACATAATGTACAAACTAGAATATTTTGTTACCGCAGCTCACCGATGATTTTATCAAGTTTAAAGCGTTTCATGCAAACGCACGATATTTGTTGGAATTTTGTGACTATATATTAGTGAGCCACGCATTAAGGCTCAACATTAACAACATTTCCACATAAGCTTGAGATGTTGTCTGTGCATGAAAAGAACTAGATAATCGAAAATTGGAGGCGTTCACTTTATGGCATCTGGAAAACATAATGAGTGGCTATATTTTTGAGCATGTCGAGAAATTTAAAGTAAAGGTGGTCTTAATTCATCTCGATCTTATGTCATCTTGCAAGCCGGTTGCGCAAAGTTAGGAATCCGGGTTAAATGGTCATAATAAGTCCTAAAATTAAGTACAATGCTTCGGATCTTGCCGTTTATATAACAGACCACAAGGTATTTCATGCATTTTCTTCTCTTTGGAACTAGTTATTTTTCATAAGGTGACACAAAGATCATAGTTGCCTTAAATAACAGTGTAATACTTTTTGAAATGAATGGAGATCTCATTAATTGCTTTCTTATGTTAGAAATTTTCACGCGTTCTCTTTGTAGCTTTAAATAACTTTAACCATCTACTTTCTAAACCCAGTCGTTTCATACTGATACCTATTCAGCAAAAATGGTACTGATGCAAGCTCTCTAAAATGCCATATTTTCGAATGCTTCAGGAATGGGTAAACCAAAACCTGTCATCAATTCTGATATCAAGAGCGATCTCGATCTATCTTCGAACCACTTTTGTGGGTCAATTTATTCAGCCATGTAAAAAAGCAGGAGTGACAATACATTGTCAATATATGTTCTAAAATATGAACTGCGTATTGGACAAGAAAAGATTTATCTCTATAAACTCCGATGTTCTCTTTCTTTTCTCTCAAACTAAAGAGGTTAATCCATACACTTGTTTGAATAGTGTGACGTTCAATTAATGATTAGAAATTATTGGAACTCTAAGGCCACAAATCCCTCTGTTTATGATGTTTTCCAACTAAAATGGGATTCTAAGGGTATACAATGTAGGGGAGATTGAGCTATCATAAGAAATAGTGAATGCCTCTGTTCATTGCAACAAACAGAAGTCCGTTTGAGAATATGAAAATTATATTTTGAAAGCTCATTTGCCTAACTTTACTTCCCCTTGAAAATTTGAAAATGAATATATTTTTTGCCTTATCTGAATACCTATCTATCTTGTTTCAGTAAACAACCCTATAAACATCTGAAAATGATAATAAAGCTGTTAATTTTCTCATGTCCATGTGAAACCCTTTCCAATTTCTGAGTTACATTTTGAAACAAATACTACTTCATTTGACTGCTCGTGATATAGAACACAACTGCCAGTATTCAAGATTCACGGTCCTACAAAAAAGGAAGCCTGAAGAATCTGCTGCAAATTTTCCCTTATGAAATCCAACCACAACGGCTTAATGAAGGAAATTGGAATTTTTACATAAACTCATCATTAAAATGAGTGAAAAATGTCGGTTATTTTTAATTTTTCACCAAATAAAGAACTTAATGAAGACGAATGCTTAATAAGTCAATGGAAATCCTTCAGTCAGAAAGGTTCCACGAAGAGTAATATTTAATGAACGAATAAAATATTTCCTCAACCGATATTTAAATTACGACATAGTAATACGGAGAAACTATATAAGGGAAAGATGTTATGCATGTGGAAAGTTCTGAGCTGGTTAATGGAATCCCTAAGAAGCAGGTTATAATTATTTAACTAAGATATAAAAGTGTAAAAAAAATTTCTGTTAAATGACTCGGAATAAGTGTAGATTCATCGTTTGGGTTGAATATACACGAAAGGGAAAGATTACACAGAAGCAAAAAAGATGTCTGTAATATTAATAACTCTGATCGAGTAAAATTTCACAATTTATAATCAAAAGAAAATATCTAAAAGCGGAAACAGTCCATAGTCAGATGAGCGTCCTAGACTAGGATTCAGAACATCAAAAGAGTTTTTTGCATGTCTTGTTGGTTGCTTACTCTGACTGATATTATTTTCTCAAAAGTTCAAACTCGCGGATTCAATTCCAAAGCTTCAGAGCTAGTTTATGTCCAAAATATTCACAGCTAAGTTGGTTTGAGTGGTCATCTGTACCATCTTGAAATATTCATCCCTTCTAATGGCCATGCATGGCTGGTTGATGCTAAGAGTTTAGATGCCTTATTCCATTGATATATCGTCTTCTAAATGTATGAAAATTCCAAGCATAAATTTCAACTTTGTTCACTTGTAAAGAAAATGCTTTCATGTGCATTTTCTGTAGCTACATATAGACGTTAGTATAACCAAATGAACAGATAAAATTGTCAATTCATAACACATTCTGAGGTAAAACTAGCGCGACCATATAACCATTTCTATCTATTGCCTAATTTGGTTTCCATTAAAAGGCATTTTTAAAAGTTTGGTGTGAACATTTAATACAGAACTGCTAAAAATTCTATTAATAAAGAAATTTATGGACTTCTTCCTTCAGAAAGAGCAAACTCAGTGATATACAATGTCATTGAAACTGAAAGTTCTGCTAACCTTTAATCCACATATACATGGGGAAATTCTCCAAAACTCAATCTGCCGGTAAGAAGTCATTTAGAAGGGGAACCTTTTCCATTATCTGGTTATTTTTTTATCAAACGTCTTGTTTGTGACGGCCCATCTGTATGACGCATGTAGGTACAATTTAATGATTTAATAGTCTTCATATCATGAAACTGACACGTGACATTTAAAATGATATGATTCAGCCATTGGCAAATAATGGAGCCATATATTAAAAGTATGAGTGACATTGAAATGTAAGCAAAAGATCGGAGGAGAGGAAGGAAGTGAACAGGCTTTCAAAGGATTATGATGCATCAACATGACTTCTTTGTAGATGGGGATGCGAAATAACTAATGCTATGCTTTAACAGAGTAGAAAACCAATTGGTATGTCACTAAAAGGCATTAGCTATTTCAGATAATTAAATAATTATATATAGGAGATCGAATGTACTTCCGATAAGACTTCAAGCAAACCTTCTAGAGATACTCGTCGAACATCTTCTTCGTGGTTCGTTTATTGTCGTTTATTGTAAGGTGGATAACACATTAATGGCTGTAGAGAATATAGCTCAGTAAATGATGCTGGGTCTGTACAGAAGACGACAAACGACTATTAAAGTACAGCCAAAAAAGATCCCTCCTAGGAACCTCGCCGCATAACTACAGAACCGTAAGCTTAATCTCTGGGCAAGTCTATACAAGAAAGGCGATGCGATTGCCGAAATTCTACTGAATTCCTAATTAGCGAAATCTAAAGACTCTAAAATTACTCATTCCTAACTGTAAAATACTTTGCTTTGCCATTGGTAAGATCAATAAAGTAAATGAGGTGTGTTATGAGTTAATATTTAGAAGGGGAAATTTAATTTGGAACAAATTTGTGTCCTGCTCTCATAACCTCTTTCCGTTTATTGTATTTTCTTAGGTTGAATGCCAGCAATACGTAGATCAGTTAGAGATCGTTTATTACATTCTGGTTGACAGGTGCTATCGGTAGCACATCGGTAGATTTACACTTGTTTGAGGTTTTAAAATTGAAACCTCTTCCTTTATATCGATGGTATTGCATGGAGCCTTTATACGTTTAACCATGCAACTTGCCACTACATCAGTTTTCAAGAATTCAATCCACTTAAAAAAATTAACATCAATCTTCTGAAATTTTACCGATTCCGAAAGGTAAATTATATTATATTTGAGAAAATATCTTTCTAATTTCCTCTTATTCCAGATATATTTAAGAAGAAAGATATTTTAAATAGTATCTTTAACTGACAAGGAAATAACTCCAAATGACTGCGATTGCTGAGGTTCACTTCAACTAATTTACTATAAATTTTAGGCTTCCACGTAGGGAACAAGTGAGAAACTGAAAATTCCAATTCCATATAGTCATATTCGATTTCCTTTATCCTAAAGCCACAGTAACGACACAACGTTTTTTCCTTGAATTGGGTAATTTTATGCTTTTACAGCGGATCTTAGACAGAGAGCACACCCAGAAATTAATTGGGAATACTGTCGCTATTCTGACAAGAAATGGCATTTCCAATAGAATTAAGCCGTTGTGGTCAGCGGAAAAGTGACTGGTTCGGCTTGGTCAGGTATTTGGAATTTCTAGATTAAAGACGTATGAAACTAGAAAATGGTAAGACATCTGATATATAGATGCCTTAATTAGCATATTTGCATTTTCGAATGCAAATATGAATGTCCGAAAATAAGGTCAAAGAGGAGAGTGTGCTTCGACTTTTCGTCTTCTATAACACGTCAGTAGTGTCAAAAACAACAATATCAACCATCCTCAATACTTTTTGGAATCATAAAATGATGCGAACTTGGAAAAGAAGAATTTGACGGAAAAGTAGACTCAAAGATTGCCTTAGTGGACAGCTGAGAAAATGCCAAAAGTCGATTTATTGGATGAAATTAAGAATTATTTAAACAGGTAGTAATACAATATCAATAAAATCTTGCCAATAACTATAATAACGCATGTAGAAGTTAAAAGAAGGTAATCTATAAATATCACCTTGAGTAGACTCTGCTCAGTATTCTCAGGTCGAAGATCAAAAAATTGATTATGATCATACAGATTTCCCGGCCTTACAAGAAGAAAATGAACTGAAGTGGTAAAATCAACCGTCGTGAGTAAAAAACCGGTCAATATGCGCCGTAGATTGTGGATACGAACTTGATCGGTAATCTAGGGGATTAACTAGAAAATTCGAATCTTGGAACTTGAAGAACCGAACTGCCCACTAATAGAATATTTTACAAATTGAACTCTAAAATCAAACGAAATAACCTTTTTAGTGCTTCTTCTTCAACGCCCGTCCAATATTATATATCGAATTCCATTTTTTCTATTTCGGTTGCTTTCCCACAATGAAAAATTGTGACATTTTTCTGTCTTGCAGTGGGTCATAACAATTATGTCAATCAAAACTAAATTCATTTCTGGAAGGGACAGAAAAATTTAAGACTTCTCCCTCAGAGAGAACGTACTTTTTCCTTGAGCTCATGCAACAAACGTTCTTGACTCACCTTATTTGAAAGTATTTGAATATTTACATTTTATGAGATAAAATTACCAATCTTCTGCAATTCATTGATCCGGTATTCCACAAGTCAATTCCAATTCATTTGTACCTTTGGGTATTAGTGTCTATCCAATCTCCGTAGCTACAAATTCGATAGTTGAAATAAGCTTTAGAAGATTCATATTGCAGTTGGAACGAGCATGAATTTACAAATCAGTATTAACTGGGTTCACACCGATTTGAATACCTCCAATATCAATTTAATATTTCCATTTTACAATTTTAAAATTACCACTGCTATCTCTATAGACGGCCGGTATATAGGTCAAGATGACTTTATTTACCAGGTGAAATGAAAATTTTCTCAAATAAATTCCACACCTTTCAGATCACATTCCAATTGTCTATAGGACATCCTCCCACCACAATATTAATTCAAATCAATGACTTCTCTTTTGGACCACTTCAAGTCTGGTGCCATGTAAAAATGCAGACATAGGGACAATTTGCTAAGAAGTAGGCCCATATTTTGGAACAGCTGCATTCTGTGGCGTATTTTTCCCACGACATAATTTTGGTTACTGCTTATAATGGAGTTATCTTCGTTCACATTTTTCAAGTAAGAAACACTGGCTAAGAAACGGTAAGCAATGTGTTTACGAAATTTGGCAAGGCGCTAGAGATGGATATAGATATGCAGTGAATCAGAATTTTTTTACACTACAGTGCAAGTCTAAACGCTCCCTAATTCAGTCATTTCTGGATTTTATTTTGGGAAAGTAACATCAGTTATTTATTCATTTTACTTCTACCAATTTACGGCGTTCCTGAACGCAACAAAGCCGAAATATTAGCTAAATTTCTGATGTCGGATGACCATTGGTATTCGGATGGACCTTCTATTACATTTCCATGTGCAAATGCATAAGATAACACTTCGAACACGAGGTGGAGATGCATAGAACAAAAATACGCAATTGCGCTGAATGATTTTGAATAATAATCTTTCCAGTTATCGCAATTGAGATGACATTACAGTGTATTAATTATCATATAGTATTTTTCCTTCAACAGCTTTTATTTGGTAACTTTGAAAAAAATGTAAAAAAGATAGCAATTAGTAGTCAAAGAGATAAAAATAGTATTTTCATTTTTTTAATATTCTTATTTTTAACGTTTTTAATGTGATCTAAAGTAGTTCATCCATCCCTTTGAAGAAAACTGGTCTGAGTGTATTTTTCAGTGTTAATGAGAATAGATCGTTTGTAATGACTCAATGTTTTGGCAGGAAAAAGGAAGGTAGGTTTCCTACCAGCATACAGATATCACATTAATTATAACTGGTGTTGAAAGGTCAGCGAGAAAGCAATGTGTCCAAATATCATTTTCCCCTTTCCCTATCTACGTTTTGACTTACTCCCATCCTCCCCCCACCCCTTGTAGGAAAGAATCAGAAAATCCATGGAAAGACTGCAAATACCAAGATCCACTATCCGTTGCAATACTTGCGAATTTTTAACTACTGCAATAGATAGGGGATAACGCGGAACTATCTGCATAAGTTGATTTGTATTATTTTGCCAAACTGTACCTTCATAAGAAGTTGCTACCGTGCCCGATACTAAAGGTGAAAAATTGTGTTTATTTTGCGCATGAAAATGCCATATTTCTCAATATATGATATATTTTAAAGATCACAAGTTAATATGTGCTAACGTTAATATTTATTATTTTTGATTAACTGAAGTACCCCAGAGGACATGCAGTTTAAACTCCTCCATAGCAGATAAATTCAGAATTGTCCACATTTACAAGTGTTTGGCTACTTGGCTACGTTAGTTTCTATGGCACTTGGAGATAGAGATACAATAACGGGATTTTACAAACCTCGCAAATTTCCCCATAACAGGGTTTGATATTTGGTTTACACGAGAACCTATAACAAGAACATTATAGTTTTAGTGAAAATTATGATGAAATTGAATTAAAATCTTGTTTTTGATTGAATTATTGCCTTATTATAATTGAACATTATTGACACGCAGAACAATATATGTTGGTAAGCTGCTTCAGTGGTGCCGGGTAACTTTGAGACAAGCCTTGAAAGTCAAGGCCAAATATTAATATAGCTAAACATTATAAATAATCAAAATCAAGTATATCGGAGTAAAAAGAATCGCAAACAGGACATTCAAGTGGTTGCTTGTAACAATTACTCAAACCTGTTAGTTTGGCAATACCTAGCTCCGTTTATCTTTCTTAAATGACAGAAATTTGTGATAATATAATAGATCTGTCTTAGATACTGCTAATCTTCATATAAAATGATCTTAAGAAGACCCCTAAATGTGCGTTACTAAGCAGTTTCATTCCTACTGGACACTTTTATCTGATAATTATGCCAATAAAATTCATTATGAAAAATACTTTAAGCATTAATGTAGCCCACAGAATTGTACTCAGTGATTGAACCAACTTCATCTGAGTTAAATGTCTGAACGAAAAACTTTGTTGTATTCCCTCACTAAATACTTTGTTAAACCAGGTAAACTATCATTAACAACATTAAAAGCAAATAGTCGGTCGAAATCACTCTTGCTTTTAATTTTCTAAGCTTGAATTAATCATTTAACGTGGTAACATTAGGTGGAAATGTTGAGTGAAGACTAAACAAGTATTTTAGAGACTATAATATCACTTGTCACGGCGTTGGGTCGGACCAGTCTATATCTCGTCTATGTAAATGCAAAAAACTGTTTCATAAATAACAAGAATAAACCCATTAAGACGCGAAAAATCAGCTAAAATTCTTTTCATCTGCCATGACACGCAAGTGTCTACCTGAGACCTTGTCAAAAACACCGCCATTTATTTTACCCTCACGCGAGAATACAGACTATTCATTTAGGATAAGGGAGAGAAACATTTACGGACCTGACATGAGGGGTGGGAAACCCATTTTAAATATGAATATCAACACATTAATAATGCTTAATTGTATTTGAAGGGCTTGCGTGACTACGGAAACGCTGACAGTCAAGTCCATTTGCCCACCTCACCCTCTCCTCCTTTGAATGATTCGCAACGTTAAAACAATACCCACTAGGTCATCTTACTTCCTGATTGGGTTTATAAGAAATAAGCAACATTCATTGGTATAAGTTTCTTCTCTGGTTGGCATAGGTTTTTTTCGCCTCTCGGGTATGTACTCACTCTCCATATCTTCCGTTTCTCCCATACAAATAAGAATGATATAAAAAGCGAGTATTGATGCATGAAGGCTGAAAGGTAGCTGCGTTATTGTATCATTTTTCAACTGAAAATACAACCACATAGCGGGTCATTAATATTAGATAGTCTTTTTATTGCGTTAGAGATGAATTATCGGCGCCACTATGTGGGGCGATGATACGTACTTACAATAAATCATTTTTCTGAACAAAGACACATTAACGGATGTTCAAAGTTCAATGAGAAGAGATATATTAAATGGCTGACGGTAAGGCGTAGCTTTGATGATTTTTACTGGTTTCGCAAATATCTAAACAAAGACCAGTCCCTTCGTAAATCAGCACTTTTGTCAAATGGGAAACTTTTATGCAGGAAAAGATCGAGGTTTTCTAATTTATGAGTGATGTAGGAATGTCCTTTATGGGAATATCAGAGTGATTTTTCAAAGAACAATCCTTTTAGATAAAGGGTCCACAAAAACGATAATTATGGTGTCTTGATTTGTAAAATTGGTCAATAAACCATTAAAGTCCCCCCACTGAAATAGAACTGCTTCCCAAATCTGAAGAGATATATGGTAAGTTGAGTTACGTTGATTCATGCGAGGTACAAAGCAAGTTATATACACTTACAAATCTTCAATTTTAAAGCTGGAAATAAGGCTGTCATCCAATCTTTTAAAATTGATTAAATCAGTCTCGAACCGATAGAAATTCTTTCAGAAAGTCTCAGAAAATGGATGTATCAAGAATACAGAGGCACCAATCACCAATGATGTCTAATAAAACCTGCCTGAGGACCGAAGTTCCCCATTTTCACTCTCTCCTGTCCCTACTTAGAAGGTTTAATAAAGAAACCTTACCATCTTTCTGACCAATTCAGAGAGGGACCATTTGGCTATTTCGTTTTTTGCAAAAATTTCCGCACGAATATGGGTTTTAATAGTAGCAATGACTTTTAAATAAGGGATTAGTTGCCGATTGAAAGCCTGTATTCTCGTATAACTCAGGAAACTTGTTAAATTTAGTATACCCGAAATGATTGATAGGACACTGAGGTATCTCAAAGAAAGTATGTTTCATTAGGAGAACGTTAGGAAGCCTCAATTCTAATTACATATTTGTATTAAGTGAATCCAACTGTGTAAGCAAGTGAATACTGCTACTTGGCGTAGAGAAAAGATAAAAAGAAAAGACAAAATCAAATTATTTTAACTTAAATCCTAAAAGTTGAGAAATAACCACACACCCTTGATCTAGTCATCATATTCTATTACACACCGACATTTGACCTTACGAGGTGAACTAATGAAATCAAAATTATCAGCGGTCGTTTGACAGATGAGCTTCATTATCAGCGCCTCAATTACTAGGCTGACATTATCATTTAGAATCACTATCATCACATTTGACCGCAAACTTCTGACCTTAGAGCCGACATTTCGTTTGATATATGAGGCCTAATATGCAGTCTTGACTAATGCCACTGACAGTCGACTCTCTTGCAGAGCTTAGCTGTTTAAAGTTAAGTTTCTATCTGATAGTTAATCAGAACCGTTGAACTGCTTAATCTGGCAATGTATTAGTAAAATTATGATATTCTAAAACTTTCATTTACAAATGAAACCAAATACCTAAGACGTCATAAAAGAAAGAGAGATCAATGGAAATCAAATCGTCACTTTCTTTTACTCATGAAATAGAATTGAAAATTCTACAAATGTGTTGAAATGATTAAACGGATCATGAAGTGGAATTCTTGCAAAATCAATAAAATATTACGTTTTTAATTATATGCCAATGTTCGCAAACGTCTAGGAACTTAAAATCTCCTATACCTGGATATTTCAGATCAACTAAAGGGTGGTGATGGTTAGTCATTGAAATGTCAAGTTTATTCCGTTCTTAAAAGAATTTATAGACAAACTTTTCTAGAATCCGATTGTTTGATTAATATTTCAATAAATGGGTTGATAAAAATACTGAAGAAAATGGCAAATGAAAAGGCAAAAACGTTGGGATAATACTTTAATTTCTGATAAGATCTGACGAGTCTTTATAATGGCGTGAAATGATCAATCACAGTATTGAAGGATGTTTCTTTGTAATTAATATGTGGCCAAAACTGAGAAAGATAAGCTTGCAGGCAAATATTTAGCTTTTCGGTAGTTTAACAGGAAAAATGACTCAAGACGTATTCGTTATAAGAAATCTGTTTAAGTATGAATTACTTAATACACATAGTTCAATATTTCTTTGTACTTAAATATCCTTCAATAAAACTGGAAAGTCACAGATCTCAACACTCACTTTAAGCGATAAGCTCTGAATCAAGTTGATGCATGCAACTCGTAAAACTCATGAGCACTATCCACACATCACTGAGCTCAAAAGACAGGTATTTGCCACTGTATTTCGGGATGAATTATTAATGCTTGTGCGCGTGAAGCGGTTCATAATAATAGCACACAGACGGAGCAGTCCTATGCACGAGAGCGCAGTGACAAGTTTTCGATTCTCACATCACTGGTTTAGAGGAAAAGTTTAATAAAACATTTTTTGTCAAGCAATTTGCAGTGATACAAAAACATCAATCAGAAGGAAAACCAGAATAAGAGATTTTGATTTAAAAGGGTTTTCTTATGACAACGTGTGAAAAAATCATGGAGAATGGAGGAAAGCATGAAGGATATTACTTTAATAATCATTGACTCCATCTAATATGCGCAGAATATGCAATCGGCTATTGAAGAGATTATCTTGAGTTTAAATTGTTTAGTGAATGCCGTTTGTTGGATGCTTTGGCTGGTTTCAAAGTTGTAGACTGCAGCTTATAAGAGCTTAACGCTATACGAAAATGAAGACTGGGGTGATGTAACCACTCAATTACCAAAACTTGAGCAACTTCAGATATTAGGTTTCTTCGTTCATCAAACGAATTAGAGCTGAAACTACAAGAGAATTCTAATCTCCATCCATGACATCAGAGCAATTGACCCTCCAATTGTCTTATAAACTAATTTCCAACAGAAGTGATCTCCTTAGGTATCCTGCAGTTGTTAAGGTCAAAAAGGCACAAATTGCAGCCCATGCTCCTTGCAGATCTTCACTTTTCAGGAATTATAACGCCCTATATTGCTCTCTGTCCTATTCGATAACTATAATGTTACATTCTGATAGGGCAAAAATATCTTATTTTCGATAAGCGGTGAAAATGGTTACACAGAGATTCCGTTACACAAGTAGAATCAAGTGAAATTTTTTGCGTCTGCTAAATATACAGAGATTGGCAATCGTTCAATCCGACCAAGTAACCCATAGATACAAAACACTTCGGGCATGAACCCATTCAAGGATCTGGAGGTCAGTTTCTGATACTTGGGCTTCACAACACCAGCGAATACCCAATAATTGAAACGCAAACACCAATATGACTTAATTCGGTATTTGAATGAATTCGGAGGCTTTTGAAGCCCTGGCTTTGTACTCTGCTTATTTATGACCTCCTTTCACCCTTTTCACCTATTTTAATTTTTCTTTCGGGACTAATAAAACTTTAAAATTTTTTATAATGGGTAATAACAATGCTAAATGCAATGTGGATAATCCTCAGCCAATAAGCATCGGCTGATTTCTCTCCCATTTTGACTGCTTAGTTTAGTTAACAGACGGTAGTATGAAAGGGAAATACTTTTTTGCACTATCAAAATTATTAATAATAACAAAAAGTATTTGTTTTCCTGTTCACTTGCATAACGCTCAGTTCCCCGCTTATCTAAACTTCCTCTTTCCCTCCGATGGCTTAAATGTATGAAAATGTTTATCTTCAGAGCAACAGCTGGTGGAGTTAAAAAAACACTAATACTGACGAGTCAATAATTGCCAGTAACAGCTTTGTTCGGAATGCTTTTGACTACCTTTAGTAATATGAAGGCCACTCTATTTTTAACAACTGGTTGTTTATAAAATAATTAGATGTAGAATTGTCACATTGTTAGACAGGTGAACAGTTATTCTCTTCTGATAAGGAAAATAAGGAATTAAATATCAATTTTCTAATAATCCGATAGTGATTCGTGACTTTAAATATTAAAATAGCTTTCACTTTAACTTGATTAGTGCATGTTCAACTAGCACAATCTGGATATAATTTAACCGAAGAAGCTCTCTAAGAAATATTAGGAAAGCTATTTTAATCTCATCGTTTTCCATGCGTACATATCGTTTATATTTGTGAGCTGTGTTTTACATTGCCGATAGGCACTAATAATCAGAAAACTCCAGACCATAGACCCTAGTGGTTTAAGAAGTTGCCGGTATCTGCTAACTCATGATCCAAGTTGTAAGAAAATAACCTTTTCTTCATATGTGTTTATATTGCGTACGGTTTTCAAATAAACAGATCGATAACTGGAAAATAGTAAGTGACTTCACAATCAATCGTTTGAAGTGAAAGTAATTCGAATCTATTTTTCATTTATAATAGAGGTATGAACCCAATAATAAATTAATCTTCGAGATATACAAATATGATATCATTATTAATGCGAATTGCCAACCATTCAATTAAACCAACTGTTCAACAACCTCTGAATATTGCAAACATGAAATTGCCCCAAAATACAGGCATCAAATAATAAAACTTGTGCTTTGTGGCTTGTGGATACTACAAAGTGCATAAATACTGTTAATAGGAAGAAGAGCAAATCAGTCCTTTCATAAGTCGTATAAAGTCAGACACTTGACATCTTGTTTATTTATATACGCCTATTTAACCCCTCCACAGTTTACAATAAAACTTGTAAAGCATTTTGCATTGCCAGGAATTAAAATCCATTAAAAAAGTTTAAGGCAACCGAATAATTGTACCGCTTGGAAAGAATTCGATTAGATCTAACTGGCTTTTCGCAAAAGCGCTTTTGCAACTTTTGCCTTTCATAAACTTGACTTTTCAAAGCTTCTTTTATGACATTGATAGGGATCTCTCTCATACACACACATTTACCACTTTCGATGCAGTCTGAATGCTTGTTCCGCTTCTTTACCCTTTTTTATTGCAAATAACGCTACCAAATTTTGCTCTTTTTAACCATCATTTGACTCGGTTCTTAACAACTAAAACATACATAAAGGATTAATAATAGTTATATTGTTAAAACTAAAAACTACGAATAAATCAATATCTTTAGCTTAACCTATTGATAAAGTATTTCAATGGGGTTTTATAAAATGGTATTTGCCATACATGCTTCATAAGTTAATGCATTCTAAAAATGTTGCAGTCTCTTGACATGAAAGTGATATAACCTAGGCCAACAACGTAAAACAAATCTCAAAGTTTGGGGTTTCGAGAGATAATCATAATAACCATTAAGTTAAACTAAATTTTGAAAATGGTCCTTCAGAAACTACTTTTATATGAAAAATGATGGTTTCCATAGCTAGAGAACCGTCGATTAACGTCACCAATACTTTGAAACTGGACGTAATTAAAAGCCAACATTTCACTCTATGGATGTACTTGGAGCAGTAATGCATACCACATTTCGTCCTTCTACTTATTACTTTAGTGATTATGGAAGCTTACCTCGAACGTGCTCCAGTCAACAATGTTATTATCTAAAGGTCAAATCACATCGACCTGCTCACTTTCGTAAGAAGATACAGACGTATCAAGTTCAATTATGTAAAACTATCGAATGCTCAGACTTAAACTTATCCAAAAACCCAGGGATCAATTAGTCCGGATAATGAAAAATGAATTATAACCATTTGAGAAAGTACAAAACTGAATTTAAAAATCAAGTAAAGCAAGAATCTTCACACTCTAGCTTCATTTTGATTCTCATTTCATTTCCTTTTGGAGTATTTTTCTTTTGCTTTAGTTGAAATGCTATTATATAATTAAGATTAAATGAAAATACGATACTGATAACAAAAAGTAAATCGTTTGATTTGAAAGAGAATGGCGATATGGAAATTTGATCTAAAGATCAATAGATTGGATCTGTTATTTATTCAAATAAACCTTAATCCTAGCAAACAGCCTAGATATTACACTTCTGTTGCCGAATTACATTGATCATGCGTAATTAATGGTCCATTAATCAAATCGAATAACTTCTAGAACAATTGCAACCAATACCGATCGAAAGTCTAAGCGATTTCGAATAAAATTCCTGTAAACAAAAGCGTACTTAAAATTCTAAAGAACATGCCAAGTCACTTAGTTTAACTATAAACCAAATGGATCTGGTTTGTTTATTAAAGAATTCACTAGATCGAGTGAAAAATGAGTTATGAAACTTACCAAACCTGTAGTCATAATGAGCACAGGTATGGGCCCTCAGTATAGGATACTAAGTATGAATAATCATTCTTACCTTAAGTTACTTGGAATAATGAATTATTCATATCTTATCATGTTTTCCACATACAGAATCGTGACAAAAATGCACTTTAATTATGTGCTTGACAAGCGGGATGATAAACGTTAATGAGAGATACCAACAGTATGGAAGGTATTATCAGCATTATCCAGGGACACTTTGAAAACTATAATACTTGGAGTAAGAAGCAGACTTGTTACATACAATTTAAATAGTAAACTTTATCCTAATGCTTCATTGTACAAATCATTTGGGATAAATAAGCATCCACATTGTTGTTTTTCATCCACATTTTTCTAAGAAAGTTATGTACAAAATTAACATAGAAATGAAATCAAAAGGAATCGATTGGAATGAACTGCAGTTTGTGAATTCAAGAAAGTACCAATTTTTGGAAATGCAACTACTGTATCAGATTATTACATTTGGATCAAATTAATGAATAAAGTTGTTGGATAAAAATTATAACTTGGATAGAAATGAATTTATTAGAAACTTCTTTGTCTCATATAATTATGACTGTCAGTATAAGAGTGATGGTAAAGGTTAAGTTTCTAAAATTAAGCTTTAAGTCAATACTATTATTAGGCAAAAACTTTGCTTCCAAAATTAAATTTAAAAGATTGATCAATAAGGGTGTTTGGAATGACCAAGTCAAAAAAATTCCATACATTTTGCAAAAGTTGGTTTCGATAAACCAAGAAATCGTAAAAATAAATTATAAAAGACAAATTCTAGAAGTGAAATTAACAACTTTAATTAAATACTATTATTAAGCTGAGTAGCGTTTTATTTTAACCGTAATCAATCTGTTAACGGTTTTGTCCTGATAGGAAATCTTGTCATTAAAACAGGAATTTAATTATTTAACCTCCATCTACGTTTCATCTAAAAGCGATATTTTCATCAGTTTAATCCAAATAATCTAAGGCTTTTCAAAAATTCATAAGCTTGTCCACTCCACTGGAATTTATTGCCATTCCTGCGTTGCGGCGGAAGTGGAAAAAAGATGCTGGAATTTTAAACTTATTTTGTTTAAACGAAGTCTGCGCCTAACATTTTCACAGATTTCACGGGTGCAAAAAATAGGTTGATTAAATTTCACGTAAAAGGCAATTTTGCGCCAGAGGCAATATTTCTTGAGGCAGTTCATTTTTTCGTCCACTTTTGTTTAATTATAATTGATATCTAGTCTGAATAGAATTCAAGTTTTTGTTTCGTTTTTGCATAAAATTAGTCCATCGCACTTTGCTCAAATTTAATCTTGGAAAGCATAGGTGAAATATTTGAATGTATCGTTCACTATGGGCTTACAAAGAGAATAACTAAAACCATTAATTAATGCAGGACAGTCATATCCTGAAAATCCATTAAATAAGGATTGATGATCCTTGAAATTTTGCTAGAGCTAAAAATGGTGTCTTTCTCTTTGTTTCAGATTCAATTTTAAGTGGTTCTATTAAACGCCGAAAAGCAGTCCCTGGTACTTTCATTTTAATGTAGCTCAGTGATTGGAAAGTACTTCCATTAGTTCATCTATGAGCATTTAGTGATGTGAACGTCCAACCTCATTGGTTAATTTCTGTCATCTAAAAGAGTGGTGGTAAAAGTTTCTTGGAAGAGTGGCCCCACGATAACTTCCCCTATCCATGTTAAATCATATTAATAGTGTTCTTAGTGGGCTTGAGAAGTTTTCCTTCAATGTGCATCAGGGATGCAGCAGAAAAGTGCACATCCACTAAATCAGAGATTGTGAGATGACCAATCACACTGATTGATTCTGGTCACCATGACAGTAGTGGCATGTTAGTCTCATGGGTCTGGCTTCAGGTCATCTTCTCTTTACTCCCTAGCTAAGTGTCGCTGCCGATTGTTTTGACTAGTTTAGGAGGCTCTTTCATTTAACAGAATGTAAAAAAACTGATTCAAATGAAGAATGGTGCTGTTAATATTAACAATAATGTCATACATGAATACAAGCAATTTCCTTCTAGCCAATCTTAAAGGTATCAATATATAATAATTATTAAGCTATTTAAAACTTATTGCATAATTCTCTGCTACCGTCTGTCAAAAATGACAAATGAAAAATAAATTTATTCTGTTTTTTGCACTTTCTGTAACAGTGTCTGTGCTTCGTTGCAAAAATATATTTTGCATTTTTTAATTGTCCTTGACCAGCAAAACATATCACCCTGAAATGAATTCATAATTGCTTATTAATGACCAAGTATGCGTTCCTCTGTCGAGGAAAGAAACAGTGGAAGTATATGGATTTTATCATTTAATGTTATAAATTTAACATAGTTGAATAAAATAACATTCTTGCAAATTATTCTTCATTATTGCTGTCCAAAATTCATAAATATTCACATTATCTTTAACTCTATTAAATGCAGAAGAGTGATTTGTTAATCATTGTGGAACGATTTTATCAATTTAGCTAATTGGATTTATTCAATTGTTCGACAGTACCTCTATTTCTGAAAATTAATAGATTCTAACACTAACATCTTGGTATCGTTCACGAAAGAGATTGGACTCAAAATATGGTTTTCATCGATAATCTTGAAATGGAAAACTCAAATTTTTATTACTTCGCCATAAACTACCTGTTCGTTTGCTCATACAGTGTAACAAGTCTTTTACATGCAGACATTTATGAAATTGAAACTGCCCATTTTCGAAACTTTTCCGAGTTTGTTTCGTTAATTTCCACGAAATCAGTTCCAGGTCGACCCTAATTAGGGATTTTTGGATGAATAATCTAAATCAGTTACACTGACGCTACTAATTGACAAAGTCAGCTCATCAGCTTTTCTTCATTTGCCGACATTCTCTTTTGACGTAGCGTCGTTAGGACAGATATGTCATGGTTCCTTAAACACAGGCTTACCGGATGTTTGATCTAACCAAAATTTACCTTGGGTTTCCAACTTATACCTTACCATAGGGTCAAAATATCCTCGTAAAATTTTAAAAATGTGCTCCAAAAAATTGTAGTAAGTAGTCGTTACATATGAAGTTTAATCAACACCGAGGCTCATTTGTCATCCGCAGGGATATTCTGTTTTGTTTAACTCTAGATTTTAACATTTTCAGAGAACTTCATCTGATCAAAAATTTCTTCATCTCAGAAGTTACAACGCATATTAGACAAAAATTTCCCCACCATTTCACTTTGAAAGAGTCAATATGTTTTAGAAATTCTCATCCTTTTTATTTGTAAATTTGATCCTTCTGTTAAATCGATTTTTATCAAAAATTTAGTAAAATAAGTGGAGATGCATATGAATTGAGATAGTCCGATTCCTTCATATTTGTCATGTCACTGATGAAAACAGTTTACCAAGGGAGTGTCCCTTCAAATATTATAATTTTGCGAAATCTATTTAACATAAGTTTTAACCAGTAGAATATAGTCAGATGAACTTTTTATCAAATTATTTTATTATATAATAACCCACAGAAAAGTGAAGCAAATTTATAATTTTATATTGTGATGAAACAGCCGAAATCGGTTAACATTATGTTCACTCGCAGGGTGGATATCTAAAATATGTAGAGAGTAAAGTCAAGGTTTTAGAGAATCTTACCTAATTTGGCATTTTAGATTCGGGTTGCTCTGTTGTGTTAAGATTATTTTACCAATGATATAAGACCAATTTGCTTTCTTAATCTTGGAGAAAATGAACCGAAGTGGCTAGACATCATAATACAAAAATTGGCCTATAAGCACTGGATATTGGGGGTCAGAATCTTCTCAGTATTTCAGCTGATGAATACGGAAATTTGTATTTTGGATCGTGAATTACCCATAACCTTCCCATAAGTAATTTTCACATATGTCATTGGATTGTTTCCATTGATGACTTTGAATACTAACCTTAAGTACTGCTCCGTCTGCATACTCTATTGCGTTACAACTCACAATTAGAGGAAGGAGATTTTTATTAAACATATTTAATTACTCCGTATTAGTGTTGGATTTTGTGCCTACCAGGAAATAAATTAATCATACAAATGGTAACAGTCCTTGGGTTCTCTATGTCCTTTTGACAGATGGGCTGTGATAGCAGTGTGTGGTCTAACAACGCGTCAAAAAATGAGTCACACTCGTATGTAGGGGGAAGTGCTCAGTCAGGAGCCCAATTTGGAATTCAACTTAATAACTCAAGAAATAAATGCTTGTATTAGTTCTGGCAACGTCAATGATTGCCCTTTATTACTGATTATTGACAATGGAAAATACAATACCAACTGACATCTTCAGTCTGTAATTTAAAACTTGAATGGACTTTATTCTTATCAAAATCAATGCATGTCAGATCTTCCCAGTTGTATTCAAAATAAAGTCGTGGTAATTTTATGGGCTGCTGTCATTCTATTTTTCGTGAAAATAGGATGGCTGTTATATAGATTCACAAAAAGTTTCATTAAAGGAGACTAGATTTTGTAACGTCCCTGATGTAAAAAGTAACAGTTCAGCTGTCCGACAATGTTGACATACGTATTCTCAACGCAGTATTAACGGATCTTTTTCATTCCAGCCAAGAAAAAAAGTACCTTGATTTATTCACACAAAATTTCAGTCATTTCTGTTTAAGTGGTTATACCCTTTTCATGTCTGATACTTAGCTGAATTTTGTGCATAAGAGGAAACTACGATGCAAATGAAATATACATTAAATAGTGTATTGTGTTTTCACAATTTATACTTTCTCACACATATATGAGAATATGTCAGACGCGTGGTCCTTCAAATTTCGAAATTTTTAATGGCTGGAGGATGGCATCAAAATTTATCGTTTCGCGCCGTGAAGTCTTCACATGATACTTGACGCGACACCTCAAACATTTCAATTTAGTTCAATTGATCAACATATAATTCAGATTCACGGGTCAATAAATTGTTTATCTGACATAAAATTTCCCAGTTGGGTGACATCAACTCTTCAGCATCTCATAGACGTGAATAATTAACCTTCATGCCTGATTAAAATAGAAACTAAAGTTATAAAAACCCTTTCTAAATAAAATGCGTAGTATAGAAAATCGTTTGTCGGATTGGTACGATGTTCATTACCTTCCTAAATGATAACAAATGCAGAATCTTTAAATTATTGTGTATATCCAGTGAGCGGGATGCCTAACCGCACTAGTTAAACCACAATAAAACTGGGGTAGTAGAATTCGAGTTTCTCACAAGGGGCTCAATGATGTTAACCTTTTATTCAAGACAATTTTGGAAAATTCTTCCTAAATAGGTCTGTAAATTATTTGTACATATCAGCAGAATTTGACAGGTCAGGTGGAATTTAAAAAGTAAAAAAAATTAGCATATGACACTTTAAATTCAAGAGAAAACTTGAATATTTCGCAAGTTTGATCATTATATTAAACCTTTGTTCTTTCTGGTATTCTCTATATTTGTAGGACCTCATATCGATAAATGATTTGGTAGCAGCTTTGGGATTTCTCTGAAACTAGGGAATATTCAATCTCTGAACTATGTTAGCATGAAGGAACCTTATAGTTTGTATAGGACTGAAAGATTTTAGCAATTATTTATTTAACAATACACTTCTAAATAAAATCGAGTTTAATTTAACTCACAGTTAAGTAGAAATTCATCTGAAGGGTAAAACAGGTGTTCAGACTCTTTTACCCTCTGTAAAACCGTCAATTTTTCGATGAATCAGAGGAAAAGTGAGGAAAAAGCAAAATCTGGGGAGAAGAATGTTCGAAAGTAAGAAAAAGTGAAGTTGAATGTTGCAGACTATTCTATTCGGCTAGTGAGTAAGTGAGAGAGAGAGTACCTCAAGTGAATGATATAAACAATCGCATTTGGCGCCAAAGTCTGCAAACCGTCTGTACGCGCGCATTCACTGATTAATATTATACACCCATGCACTTCACTTTACACGTTGTCTGTGTATATACACTTGTGGGTCATTGTTAAAATTTAAAATTGCATTAATCTCACTGACGTGCCACACACGGCTGAACTGATGAAATAGAAATTGCCTAAGACTTCAGTTAACTCAAGTTCAGTTATCCTAGTGAAATGTAGCAAATGTCTGATCGTAGAATTCAAATGACTGAGGAATTCCAAAATACGCGTGATATATTATAATTTCCATCTCGTAATCAACTAAATTATGGACACGATTCATCGTAGTTCTTGCTGATTGCTACTTTGATTATTATTACTCGCATCATGATATAATATAAATTTTATTCTTGGAAGAGCATTTTTATTCAAAATAATGAAACTACTCCATAACAGAATCCAGCCATGAGATTGGAATTTATCACCAAAGATAAGTGATATTTGAATTTATGAAATATTTCTCACAGAAACTGATACAATGAACGCATGAATCTAAATGCGTGATGACTAAACGGTTTTGATTTTAATAGAGGTTAACTATTATGGAAAGGGATTGATAATTAGGATACCGTTAGTGCAAATATCATGATCAGATGACTTAAAATAGAGTATCAGTAGGAGGAATTCAATTCTTATCCAAGATTTCCTCTCGAATTTCTAGGTAAAAATATTTTTTCCTTCAAAATAACCTACAATCACGCGTTTATAAGCAACATCAATGAAAGGCTCCTGAAATGCGAAGAAAGCGGATAACTGATATTAGTAGTCAGTCTTATCTTGCTTTCTTTTTTATTTGGCCTTCTATTGGCCGTAAAATTAAAACCAACTCCTAGTCAATCCCAACGGCAACTCCGTTTATCACACACAATAAAAGATGTTAAAATCCAAATTCAACTTATATATGAAACTGCGAAATTACGCGGAAAAGCTATAACACTTAATTATGATCTTCAGACATCGAGACTGGGAATCTTCTGCGCACTTCTGGATGCGTTTACTTTGTCTGTAGTACTAAATGAAAAATAACAACTGGAAGAGTTAGTACTTGCCTAAAGAATGTGTTGTGCTGGATTTGGCGGAAATGGGCTGAGTATATTTTCTTAACCTTTAAGAAAATATATAACAGTTCTCTTATGTAAGAAACATTTCCCTTGACTCTGAAGCAGCTTGTAGCCTTTTTACAGAATATAATGTATTATTACTAAATACCAGTGTTACATAGATTTTCAGTTTCAGGCAATTTTTTGAAATTTGGATTTCCAATAAATATCCCACCTTCAATAAAGTCTGAAAACGTCCTATTTTTAAAGTCAGAATACCTACATTTAATTTCCGGTTTAAATCAATCATTCTCGTTATGACGCCATTGTTGCATAGGTGGCAATGACTAAACGTCTTCGAAATGTAACCATGCGGATGTGTAAGTTTCAGTCTAATATTCATAAATATAAAAGTATTTTAAAAAAATAATCATTCAAAATTTATTCATCCACCTTGAATGAATACAGTTTATGCAGCTCTGTTAACTTAAAATGTTAAGCTATCTCATCTCTGCTATGTTAAAACTGTGAGCTGTTGAATGATATGCATGATAATTTCGACCTCTTCACCAATGGAAGGAACATGAAATGAAAAGACAAGACCGATCCTTCTTGATTAGAAAGCTGGTTAAAGAAACTAGGTATAGCAAACAAGCTGCAATCCAAGGGACGAATCGTTAACTGTGAATTTTGAATTTAGCAAATACTGTACAATCCAAATCCAAAAATCAAATGGACTAAGACACCTTAGTATCTTGACATCGCTCACAAAATCTTTCTGATCACCTCAGCTTAATCATTTATTCGAGTATCTATTAGCCAATTTTGGTTGCTTCTCACAATTAAAAATATTCGTTTTTATAATACTGTGAGTAATAATAACAATAAATCATAAATTTTGTCACAGGAATGATACTATCATTGTTGTCATTGTCACAAATGTTATTATTTTTATTTATCCTCGATCAGCAGAAAATAAACAGATCTTTATTTAATAGGGAAGACCACTGTATTTTATGAGCAATTAACCACAATGAATTCAAAATAATAGTTAAATTATGCTTCTGGTTGGTAAAACTGTTATATACAAGAAATCCATCCTCGATTTTTAATAAATCAGATTAATCTTGCTTCATCTTTAAAATCCACTTCCAAAAAAACAGTGGTAGAAAACCCTAACGCTCGTTCATAAAGTAGGAGGAATATTTCTTCAAAGTTGGGCTTCGATAAATTCCGCAGATCTAACTCCCCTCGACTCGCTCACATTAGGGCCATATTTGCTCTTGTCCAAAGAACGGAAAATTCTCACTATTTTCAGCACTTTTATTGATCAATTTCATTCTACTTGAGCTACTTTAGATGAGCTTTCTCGTATTTTTGCAACTTAAGACTCATAGCTTTAGAAAATTTCATATGCATTGCAAAGGCGAGAAATTCTCAGTTTTGGTAAGAATTCCGGTTTATAGATTACCAGCCTTTGATATTTTGGCGTACTATTTAAGATTTAAGGTACGGAGAAGGGTATAGACGTATTTAATCTCCTATGTAAATGTTAGAAGGCATTAAACGAAACTCAAGATGTATTCAAACAGAAGGAGAACCACAAACACGATTATCTACTAATGGGTTAGATCCATTGCACTCTTATGTGGAGTACGTAAGGTATTTGAGGACACCTTACGCACTTTTAGAAAAACAGAAAATGAAACTGTTAAGTGTGAAACTTACAATTTCTTTTAATAAAACAAAAAAAATTGATATTAACTTAGACCTTTTTCTATATACTCTCCTTCGGCATCTATCATCCACTCAATTCGAGTCAGACAGCGACTTTAAGCTTTCATCTGATGATCTTTATTCATGTCCTCCATTGCTCAGGTTATTTCTTCCATCAGAGAGGAAGATTTGAGGTTATAGGGAGGCTTATTAACTTTCTTTTCACCCACACCTCGCTCAATACTTAATAAGTGAAAGGACTAAGGTCTGGTGAGTTGAAATGTAGCCATAAGAAGTTCAGTGTGACATGATGATGAAAATTCTAGGCTATCTGTCTAATCCTGGGTTTTGAGAGTTTTATGGGACGGAGCTTAATCCTGCTGGAAGACATAGAGCCTTCCTCCCTTGACTACGTTGTTTATACGAGGCAGCCCAACAGCGTTGGTTTGAAGAATCTCGACATAGGCATCTGCATCTGCATTGGCTCTAAGGCTCTGCAGAAAAAAATAGAGTAGTCATAATGTGCCCTTCACCGCCATCCACAACACCGAAAATCGTCACTGTTGGTGGAAACTTCGTGTGCATGTATAACAGCTGGAATTTTAGTGGACTCCATCTGCATATATTCGCCTATCATTTCTTCGATTGACTTTTTCATCTTGATGGAAATTTCCATCAAGAAAAACCAAAGGCACTCTTGTCCTGGATGCTTCAAGTTTTATAAGAGTTGTTTTGCACGCAGTAATTATTTCTCTTGAGTTGTTTTTGTTGACATCAACTGGCCTCACCTTTAGAACGTATAAGCGTATGCATTCGAGATCATGATGAAGAACATTCTTTACACACTGTTGTTCCTTCAGGCACTGGAGGATCTTTGGCAAGATGTGTCGCATTGACTTCTCATGATTTTTGTTCATCATGTCATGTCATGTACTCCTCCGACAAACTCTGGTGTCCTGAGTGAGTCAGCAGAGGGTTGATAATACTCTTTTCTCTTCCTCGTGGTGGCCAAATTATCTCAGTTGTTTTTATTCAATTCCTTTCTAACTTTCCAAACGACAGATCTGGCGATTTCTACGAATCTTGCAACTTCTAAATTGTTGTGTTTCGCTTTTATAGACACCGTTGCACAGCGTGCCTTTTCATTAGTTATAATAGTATCTGCCATGGGATCTTCTGATATAAAAAAATACATTATTGAATTAGTTTAAATAACAAAAATTTAAGTGTCCTGAGATACCTTACGCACCCTGCAGTTTGTGTTAGAAGGTACACTCATATAAAGTGTTCCTGCCTGCATTTCCGCCCCAGAATGTCAGGAAAAAAGTTCCATTTTTACAAACCTCGAGTGAGACAGCGATGGAAAATACACTAAGAATTTGGAGAAAAATCAGCCTACTTGCAACAGCCAGTCAAAACAAAATGACATTTTCCGGACAGTTTTTTCATATTTCTTCAGTGGATTTATATGTTTACGTTTTGACGAAATGCAAACAAAAGTTTTTTTCTTATATTCAAATTTCTCCTTGCATGTGATTGTATGTTGATGAATTTTCTACTTATTTATCGGATATTGCAGGATTTGTGGCATTCATCTGCTGGCCACTGAATCAGCGGAAACTTGGAGACTGAGCACATATGTGAATACCAAAGTGGTAGTCACAGAGAAAATTACCTTAATTTTTCCTGGACAACACTCACTTTAAGCACTGTCCTGAGGATCCACCCTAGGTTTTTTTTCTTTTTTCATAATTATCTCATATATTAACAGCTATCTGGCTATAGATCTCTTCTCAATTTTACTTAAATTTCGTCAGTAAAATGTAGATGGTATCTAGCAAAGTCTTCTCATTTTCACTTCAAGACCTTGTAAACAATTTCTCATATAACTTTCTAAGGAAATTGCGCTCTTTTAAACATTCCCCAATCTCAAAAGAGGAAAAGACTTTGTTGCCTCCTGGAAATATAAAAATATTCCGACTCAAAACTTCTGCAAAAACTAAGGTTTTCATTGAGTCAAAGGAAATTTGAAATGGAAGATGCAGAAGAGAGGACACAATCCGAGTCTATGTCGATAATAGAGAGAGATTCTATTATATTCCCTGGTCAGATCCTTGATTATACTTGGGAGATATTAAAGTAGGAATGAGATTTTTTCTTATGGTAATAGTTATTGCTTAGGCTTATAGATATACGTACCAGTTATAACGATGATGCTTACGAACTTTAGAAGACTAAAGAAACGGCACACAGGATCAAAACGTCTCATAAATATATTTTTCCATTCTGATCTTTGAGATAAAAACACCCGGTAACAAAATGGTCATTTAGAACTGACAAAGGTGGCGAATCTTGAAAGAAAAGAATATATTATGTAACATAAAATTACAAAAGCAATGTAAAATCCAAAGTCTCATTTCAAACTGATGCTTAGTACAGTATCAGAATTTTTGTAACAAAGCTGTATTTAAAATTTAAAAAATGAATCACATAATCATAAAGATACAGTTTAATATAATCTAATTAATTTTAGTACGATTTGGCATCGTGATGTTTAAAAATACTATCCAAAATGTTAAAAGGTCAAATAGTTCGCAGTGTTTTTAGCCCTTGATTCAAAGGACGGTGATGTTATTCACAAAAATTTTAACAGAACAATACTCTCTGTCCGGTAATTGGTACTTCGTTATTGCGGTGAGTTTACCAGGGCGTGAAATATCACAAAATATATAAAAGAATGTTTTTTCTCCCCTTTTGGCGAACTTTTAACAGAAAATGAATTCCAAATCTATTTATTTTGACCAATGAACCCTTTAAATTAGATCTGAAATCAATTTTATTTTATTTTGAAATATTACTAGAGGTAGACTGAAGTGTTCGTAAGTTCAGTCTACGAATCTTTTAACAGTACTATCACAGTGCCGAACCGATTGAATGTAATTCCAAAGAATTTAATAACTCAAGAACGTGTTGAACTATAAAAAGACACAAGATTGAATTAATGACACCATCAGATCGAATGCATTACACACGTGTTACTGGATTCATACGGTCATGGCCTTATAAAGAGAATAGAATATTCTCATTGGATAGCCCATAAGCTCCGGATAAGCGACCACACATTCGTGACGAATATCGAATTATGAGAATTGGCAATCTGTAATGCCGTGTATGGAATTTTAATAGGTGGATTTACTCGGTAGGATTGAAATCATCCCATTATCTCATAGAGAAAACTTGAATATGGCAAGAATAATATTCCGTTGTATGATAAAATCCTCGGACAGTAATCTTACAATCACTAGTTTCTGGCATAAATATTGTGTGGCCAGTGAAGTGAAAAATGCAAAATCTAATCTTGTTGAATCTCTTTGGAAAACCTAGGGGCCAAAACTAAGTAAGGAAAACTTCGCTTTGATGCTGGCTTGAAAAGACTCTATCGCCATATTACATTGAAACTTCTTTTAGGTCATCACGTGCAAAGGATAAGCAGAATGAAAGCTTACACAAAGTCACGGCCAAGGTAAATCTATCAAAACTCCTAGGAATTCTATTCTTTGACTAGATTTTCGTGGCTGAAATAGATAACAACGTCGATTCCTGGCTTTAAATTTGCAAATCCCAACTGCATGAGCGTTATAGCGATAGCGAAGTTCGAAACAGCCAACTGTATGTAAATTTTTCAGAAAGAAACAATACCCTGACACCATCAACGTCATTGTTACACTGTTCCTTAAGCACAACAATCAACAGGGAATTCCACTGCCCGATTTGTGGTTGGTTATAATAGATCAGGGCAGTTGGAACACTACGTATCAAAATGTTATTATCACATTTGTTTCAGTGCGTTTATTTTTAAAGGGTCATTTTAAAGCATTCTTTTAAATCGAATAGTAAAGAAGTAGAAAAATCCTATATGGATGATATAAAATCGTACCGACTGCCTATTTAATAAATTCCTTTCCTTTTTTTGGGCCACTCTTTATCCTGCGTATAAATCTTGTTATTTTTCTCGTCAATCGTCTCCTCTATTTATGCCTAACACAAAAACATAAAATACAGCGGTGAGCAATTCAATGGGCTTCTTCTCATAGTCCAGCAACAATGGGCGTAGTTTTGGTGACTATGACTATTATAGCCCCACAATACCGCTGAGATGTTTGATGTGTCCCTCCTCCTCCTTATTATTAATATCCTGTTATTGTCGGCATGAATTTGGGACTACTACTTAACCAAATAAGGAATATTATTCCCATCTGGAAGTGCAAGTGGGTTTACTAATACTCTAGAATTCAAGTACCTCCTTGTTTTTTCTGGATTAATTAAAGAACCTAATGAATAATTGAATTCATTTCCATATATTGTTTCTGCATGTGCACTTCTCATCAGAGTCGATATTCATAGGGATAAGGCATCAGAAATTAAACGAATTTCAATAACTGTTCTGGTATTTAAGCCACTAGATGTCGCTCGTTTCCCTGCTTTAGTTAAAATTTATACTGTATAGAATATCGTGGGTATGAACTCACTCAGAAACGCTGGGATCAATGAAAATTTTCAATACTACAACTAAGATTATACCCATTTCGAGGAAATGGACATTTCAAAGCCATCAGATCGCAAACGAAGTAAGTTCTTTTACATTTGGAATTCACTAAGACTTATTTAACCTTCCTCTCATTTAATCACTTACTAAACTACTGTTAGCAAGAGAATATATTTTGTTAAATTAACTCGGTACAACTGATATGTTACTTAAACAGCAAAGTATTGCATTTACTTATTGCTGTAGGGAATATATATTATAATCACTTTTCTTAATAGTTAGAATCATAATTCAAATGATTTATATTAATAATTAAAACCACTTTAAAAACATTTAAATGGTGGGACATAGATCCGTTCATCGATGTGGTTGACTTGTGCTACAGTGTACGCCCAATTTACTTCAAAGGTATAATTTAAAGCTTTAGCAGCTTGGGAGAGTTACATCAAGCTGAATTCACGCCCCATTTAACAGGAAAAAATAGGCACATTTTGGACAGCAAAAGTCATGCGATTCCGCTTTACTATGCGTAGTAAATCAAGATACGTAGAATAGTAGGTATAAAAATCCTGTTTCATATAGCTTTAATGATAAAAGATAGGTTTTTCCTTAATGGTTGGATTAGCATGTGATTATCGTTTATCGTTTTGAGGGGGGAAGTTAGGAAAAAGTTTGAAACCCGCATACAGTATGAAAGTTATGTAACGAATGATGAGAGAGTTGTAGAGAAGGAAGAAAAAATCGGGGATTAAAATAAAGGTTTATTTCTTCTGAACTTTGAATTAACTATTTTGGCCACTTTCGTTTATGTAATTTCTGTGCCGGACCATTTTATTGATTTAATACTAATTGTATGGATCTACAATCAGTCAAAGTAAAATCTTAGGCGGAATAATGTAATCGGAATATGGTCCGAGAAATTGCTCACTACACTCATTATGATGAACAAAATCTTCGAACTAGTATTTCTAATGGATTATCGGCATTTTCTTCCTCGGATTCCGGCGTCTTATCTTATCTTTCCATAGAAGATGAATTAATTATTGCGGGTTCATGCGAATTACTTGAACTTCTGTACTGCTCGGCTGACCTTTTAAATTTTTCCAGCTGATTCAGTTCAGCAAACCGTGTTTGTATTCATAAAAGGCCTACGTTGGAACAGCACATCTCCGTATTCTTTAACCCTATATTTTCTATCCTTCGTGTGAACCGATTCTGCAGGTTAAATTTTGACCTCACTCAGGCATTGGGAACCGATCACATTAGAAACTTTTCATCAGCTGATCGAAATTTCACATTCAACATTATTAAGTCCTTGAATTTTCGAACTTAAAATTCCCGATTGTTCATTTCAAAATTAGTTTTTGAAATAGCGAAGCTTGTGACCGAATATAAAATTGTTTCATTTCTCTAATCTATGAGTTAATCGTCTATTTCTTTTATCCTATTCATTGAGCGTCAGTTATTGTTATATAAATTTCTTCGTTGAGCTTTCCTTATCATTACAAAGTGCATTTTAGATTAATTACAACAACTGATGTCAAACTTCAAAGTATATCAGTCATGTTCGGAGCCTTTAATGTAGTTGCATATTTATTCACACATAATGAGAATAGAACATATTAACATTAGAGTGCTTTTACTTCTAATCGACGATTTCCATTTGGGGATTTAAAAAGAACTAGCATGGGTTTTCGTAGTTATTGAATAATGCGATACCAGGGAAAAACTTGAGATTATTGATCTGATTCGAGATTTCCTCTTTTTATCATTTAGAACTCTCATTGACTAAGCGTTGAGCTCATCAATGACTAGTAGAGGTGTTTGATAGCTTCTTATTTTCTCAGGGTTTTTATTAGAACTAGAGTCCCTGTTTGCAAGTTGATTATTTCTCTTCTACGTTTGGAGACGTAGACATAAATTCATAGCAGCGTTGATCTTGTAGATAATACTGATTTATTAAAATGCGCTTGCGATTGGAATTAATATTTCATAATTTGAAGTTGCACTATTATCAAATCGGCTAATCTTATATTGAGATAACTGTGAGATGGAAACCATACTTTTCTAAGCTCTGATGAAATGCGGAAGTTTGAAGCAAATTACCTACAACAAATATCAGTTGTAATTGTATGTTAAGATTCGTGTGTTGAGTTTTGTTAAATTTCTAAAATTTTGTATTAGTAAATTCTAGCCCTACCCTTGTTCAATGTGCCTCATCAAGGTATGACGTCTCATCTTCAATGGAGTTTTAAAAAAAATATTGCAAATTATTCTTTTTCTATCGCATCATAAAATCGCCGGAAAGGGAAGAATAGGACAGTATCTTGGCAAAGCTACTAGAGTAACTTAGTATTTGATCATTTCTCTCGAGTATTTATATTTTAAATCAGGTAAAATTGAAACAAGTGCGATGCCCAGGTGATTAAATTTTAATAGCACATTCTTTACCTGATTATTTGAATGTTCAAAGTTCATAGTTGTATCTTTTACTTTATCAAAACTTTGAATGGAAAGAAAATTTGAATGCCACCAGACTTTTCACTGCAATTTTTGACAACCTTACTGTCACCCAAATGGCAACTGTGTCGGTAGAGAATTCAAAAAATATGCCTCTACATGAAGTGTCGGCATGCTTGATAAAAGATATTAAGCGACAGAAATTTGAACACCCGAAAACATTGATAAATTACATAGCTTAAGTGTCAATGAAATTCTCACAAAACAAAAATTTTCGCTAAGCGAAAAAAGTAGATTCCAGTCCTCCCGTATTGGTAGGTGCAGCAAACTAGTTTTTACCGTTCTATGCTGTTCTTTCAATCTCTCTCTCTCTCCCTCTATTTCACCCAAAACCTTCTACTTTCTCACTGAAAATCCTCCTCACTAACCAATATTTTATTTCGGATTGCCTCAGCTTTTGCAGCAGTAGAAAGCGGAAAAGCACAAAATTGTAATTAAAACGGATGACTTTTCTAAAATGAAATTTTACTCGCTGCTGCTAAGACGTGCATTTACCTATCTATTTATAGAAAGCCGCGGAAGCTGCATTAACAAATGTTGGACTGGGAACTAAATACTAAGAGGAGACATGAAATATTAAGAATGGCGGATTAAAGTCAAGGCATTAACTCATGAAAGTGAAATTTGCTTTACTTTCAATAACCATAGTAACCTTTAATGAAGTAATGTTTTGAAAATGCCTTTAAGTATAGCTATTAAAATATCATATTTTTGGTACTATCTACATCAAAATAGTAAAATAAAGCTATTCTAGAGATAAATTACTTTTGAGAACTCCCAATTATTACGGAAATTGAGTTGCGGAAAGTAAAACTGTAATTTGCATTTATCATGTACACCAAGTCTTTTAACCTTATTTGCACAGTGTTTATTTAACGGTTACTAACCAAAAATTTCAGCTTGGATCAAAGAATCAATAGCATATAATCATGTAGACACAATTTCACGAAAAAGTACTCGAATAGATTCATAACAGACTTAGTAATGAAAGCTCAGCAATTAGGCTGACTCTTATTTATACAGTCTTTAAGTTGACCTTTAATTGAACTTGACTGTCTCAAATATATCACGAAGGGAGTGGCTTAAGAGCAAATTGTGACCAACTACTCTTGAATTTAATACAATCCTGAACGATTATCTTTTGTCTACCGAAGAATGTAATAATGATTCTCCCATAGCTTTTTACTTAACTCCAACCTCCGGCATAACTGAAATTTCTTCTGCATTAATTCGGATATTAATGAAACAAACGTTTGATAGCCGAAATTCACTGCATTCTCTGAATCATTTTTAGCTATTTGAACCATCACTATCTGATAAGTTCGGTAAGTGTTACATCAAGTTTGATCATTATTTCAATACTTTCAAGTTCACCAAGCTGCAGGAAACGACGTACTGCGAAATGGATGTTGTAGGGGTAAGAATAGCCTCAATAGCGGCAAAAGTAGACACAAGTCTATTTTTTGCATGTAATTTAATCAAGTTAACCCATAAAAAATGAAAACAAGCCCTCATTTCTTTTAAAAATGAAAGACACCGATGAAATAGCTTTTGAAACTAAGCTTACGTCTAATTCAAAGTCTTCAAATATTGCATGCTTTAAGGTCATCAAGGATAAACTGAAATAAATCAGTGCTTGGGTTCGAGAAATTACGTTCTTTGGTAAACATTTTGAATCCAATTATTTATTCAATCTAATAAGTGAAATTTTGATGGCTTTTCATTTGTTGTTGAATTTGCAACTTGGTTGCAATATTTAAATAACTTTTATTTAAGCCTTTCGTACCGATAATTCGTAGGAACTTCTTAAACAAAATTAGAAAAAATCAAAATTTTGATCGCCTTCTAAATTACTAACGTACCCTCAGAATTTCATTAAAAAATATTTCTTTCTTTTACTTAAGCTCACATAAATTCTTCTTAAATTTGAACCAGAATGTAGGACATCATGCATGCGCAAGCCTCACGCAGGCGAATTTCTGGGAAAAGTTCCTCCAATCCATGAGCTTTCTCTGATTGTGAATGATTTGATCAAAGTTGTTGATTTCTGGCGTCATAAACAACTCAGTTTCAATGAAAATTCTTTATTTGCAATTTTACACTTTAAAATAATAATTACGACATTCTTATAATCATCAGTTCCTCCTCTTAATCTGGTATATTTTTAGTTAGTTGATGATCATAGAGATTTGTTTTAATATTTCACATAAAATATATCATTTTAAACTAAGAATGTTCGAAATCTTGAAGGTCTATGTATTCCTTCTCCATGTTTCCTCCACTGAGACTCCCCATTTGACTTACGCTTAACAGGAGATGAAACATCCAAATTTAGAGCATTATTTCTTTTGAAAATCCGCCCTGATTTCTGCAAATATTACCAATATCATTTTTGCCTAACATCAACTTTTCAGTTTTACTTATCTTCCGGAGAAGTGAAATTTTGAAATCAAATTGCATTTTGGATTAAAAATGGCTGATTTCCCTTCTAGACGTTTACGAACATGGCAGCGAAACATGATCTTTATTCACATTCAAGTTAATTAGTCGTACCGTTGTAAGCCTTTAATGGCAGTCCAAGACCACTAACTCTTAAAGTGTTGTGTTCTTAAATTTGGGGCATTGTTAGCTCTACATCCGAACTTCTACGCAATCCACAGTTAACATTTAGATGCACTGAAGATTAAGATGCAACTGTTTCAATTCAAAGAATTAAATGCGCGACTTTTGCATAAAAAACAGCAGATTTCAGTTGGATTCTCATTTTCATCAAGTGGTGCTAACTAGACACTGTCTGGGTATTTCGACCAGACGACAGAGCGTTGGGAAAGAATTTAGAGCGTAGAAGGAAAATTAACAATTGTCGAAAGGGGATGATTAATGCCGCAGATTTCCACTGCACTGTTTATGTTCTGCAAAATCCGCGAGCCGCATTTTGTCTATCTCGCATTTCAACCAGTGCAAAAAAGTACTCAACTTTTGGCCTGCCCGTCTTTGCGCTAAATTCAGCTGCAAAAATCCCATTTTCGCCTATTTTTCAGGGTTTCTTAAAGGGCAAATGAATATGAATCGAAAGCGAGAAAATCTACTCACTCAGAATGATAATATAAGCCTTAAATATATCCGTGCTTTGTAGACCCCATTTTAAAATATTATTTTTGCTAACTGGTCGACAATGGCGCTAGGCTTCAATTTTGTTTAGCTAATTTCAATTTTGTATTGACGGAAATAAAATGATTTCCGGTGAAAATAATTAATTTTTTGTCGGTATTTTTCGGCGTTGCGGCTTCTTTTACCGGAGGTATTTTAGAGCATTGCTAAAATTTGATGAAATATAAATGCTTAATACATTAGAAAATTGATCAATTTGACTTTCGAGTCAGGATTTCATCAACTGATTTGAAAATATAGCCTTCTGAAACATGATTTGCTATCTCATCATTAAATTTTAGTCTCATCTACAAACAATGCAGTATAATGAAATCACAATTTTAGTTTAGATCATTAAGACATACTGATCTTTGATGTTTGGATAGAATAAATTTCATTGAAAAGAGTTGTAAGATGTCAATTCTGAGATAGAGCATCTGTTCTTTGCTTACTGATCCCTAATTCAAAATTTTACTTATCCTTATTATTCCTCTTGGAAAAGTAAATATATTTACAACTTTAATCACGGGAAAATATCTTACCTTGGAGGATGGTACAATATTCTGATAAGGGATGAAGGGGAGGATTAATATGAATTAAGAAATAAAGTTAGGTCATTGAGAAGACTTACCTCATTTGATTAAAATGTTTGACTCTACGGACTCATCAGAACTCAGTCCTCTTGTTCCGCATGGGACGTATTTGATCAGCTATCAGTAACGGCCAGTTTGAGAAAATCCGCTGTCCAGACAACACAAGTGAAGTTAAATTTTGAATCTTTTGTGTAAGAAAGGCGCTTTGTAATATATGCAATGGAAACTTTAGCAATTCATTGGAAAGTAAAATTTAATTGTCTGATTCACAGATTGATTTCAGTCCGTAAGAATATGTTTTAAATTATATATTAAGAATAATTTAAAAATACTTTTAATGTTTCAATATCTTTGAAGCTGTTTCAGTGTCGTGCCAGATTCAGCATTATTAACGTCTTAAAACTATCATTTTCTTTATTCAGTATGATACATAATCGCAGACTTGCTTCTGTCTATAAAATTTAGAATCTAATTAACGGAGGTACAAGATAATACTTTATGTTAACTGTTTTGAAACTTGATCAAACTTTCAATAAAATTCGCAGTTGGCATCTTTTATTGTCTGCCACCACTGAGCGGAAAGTTATAATTAAATCTAAAATTCAGGTTAACCGAGTGATATCCTCAATTAGAGAAACTCCATTTTATTCTTTCTGATACAAGTATTACAATCTCTGATATTATTGCATTACCGTATAGACTACAAACTTTTCGTAATATTTTCACCAGATACATCCATAGTAGGTACAATTTCATTAGAAAGAGTTAATTTTATTGTCCTTGACTTCAAATAGTATTTTTAGTAATAAAAATCAATTGCAATCAAGGAATAGTAAAGCGGGTCAGGAAAACTTGAAGGAGCTGAGATAAAAACAAAGCAATATGTAGAACATCTAAATTATGGATTCTCATACTTCAGGCAGTTACTCAAAAATTTAATACCTTAGGATCAGGTTTTTGGGCCCCACAGCGATATTTCTAATACCCAGTCTTCGGACCGATAAATAAAATAAATGTGTCTGTCACTTCCGGAAAAAAAGAACTACCTAAAATATAACTAAGCAGATCTTAGTAGAATTGTTCTGTCTTGAAACCACAATGTAATTTATGTGCATATCTACAGTATTAAGACACTTGCCCATTACTTTATAATGTCAATAGAAATTGCACTGGTGTGACTAATCTTGGCTTGAATAGATTATTTCCCATATTCGGAGATCGTGTCTTTTGGATAGGAATTTTTGATCATCCTACTATAGATCTAGTGTCGTTTAACTAATAACATAAGTATTACATATAAATATGATCAAATCAGAAGTTATTTAAACTGTGGCTGGACAAGCCGACTTTACTGATCAAAGCCGAAATTTCCCTCCTGTGTTCCGTTGGATTAGGCGTCATTTGTACAACTAGGAAATACAAGAAGTGTGTGATTAATGAAGTCTTTGATGGTAAATACATACCAATTTATGTGGCCTAATATGAACCAATGGACATATAAATACCTATGAGTAAATGTATACACCTCATGTGCAATAACGCAATATATTCATCAAGAAATTATTCCAAGATACATTAATTCGATTCATTTTGATAAGATGAGCGTGTTGTTTATTGTTGGTTCTCAAATTCTAGTTCGTAAATGCGCCCTAGGAAAACAAAAGTGAATGGCTCTGTGACGTGATCGTCGATAATAGAGTTTATTAAATTGAGTTGCACTAGCTTCAAATCTAGTTCGTTAAAATCCTGACAGCCACGTTAGCTATTGAAAATTTCCGTCAAAGGTTGTCTTCTATTGCTAGTCTGTGAAATGTGTAAAACGACAAAGTATTCACACTTTTAGTCTTTAAGGCTATAATCCAACCTGGGGGAACGCTTTGAAACGCCTCTGTTAGTAAAGGTTTTAGTTGTAGATATTCATCGTAAATGAAGCAACTTTGCACTCAAGTTCGAAATTTCCAAGTATGGCCTTCCCTTCCCATCAGTGAGATTTAATTTGACCAGTCCTACAAGTTCTAGAACAATTTTAAAGAGCATAATTGAGAGTATTAAAAGTAGCAAATCCCTCAGAAGTAATTTTAAGATTAAATAAATTACCTACCTTTCAATAGGCTGCATATCAGAATTGATCAAATTGTGCAGATTCGACTACTACTAAGACTATTGCGCTGATTTCAAACCATCTTGTGAGAAATTAACTTCTACTTTTTGAATTAATTTCTAATGCTTTTAAAATGGAATTTACTAAATGCCTTTAAAATTTTAGTGTTCAAGATTTAGTATTTCAGAAATTGCAGAGTTTCACAATAGCCACTACCCGACAAAAAACTATTCAGATTGAATACATATATCATAATTACACTCTTTTGCCTTCTTTCATTAATTACTCAATGTATCCAATGTCCAATACCTGCAATTAATTGACATTTAAATCAGGATATTACATTTAAAATGTAGTCTTAGTGGCAGCTGGCAAAATTTCAATCCTCCTAGGCTCATCTCTAATACTTCCTTGTGATCATGACGAACTTAGAGCAATTGCGAAACAATTCTCAGTTTTGGATGGCGTCGCAAATGTCGACCGATTTTAGAAACTAGATAATTAGTTTCAAAATTTATATTAGGCCTTATTACCGCTTAGGGATTTGTATCAAAGGATGAGAGAACCAGAACTGCTTACAATCATAAATCAGGTTAGGCGCTTTTAAACCATTATTTTGCACGTAATAATTTACAATTTTAATGTTATATAGGCATATGAATTCGGAAATAAGAAAAGAAGAAGAGGGAGTACAAAAGTTGAGAATATAGTAATGTCTTCATCTGATATTTAGATTAAAGTTGAGCCGTTCACTGGGCTGGGTATTTTACGGATTCATGTTCTAATATTCAAAGCTTTGAATTTCTCCCCTGATTTCCAGAATGATTTCATGACCTCGATATCGTGGAATTACTTCTCCATTTATAAAGGTGAAAGACTGATTGGGTATTTCATTACATTTATGCTTCTAATTGTTAGGCCAGCATTGTTTAAACGTGACTAAACTCAAATATAGTATACAAGAATTTCATTTTATGAAACTTTCTCATTCATTGGGGAATCTTTCAAACTCTGAAATTTTAAAAGTTACACCCGTTCGAGGAGTAATTAAATAAAATGTATAGGCATTTTTAGAAATAAATCACTATTTATGAAATGTTAACCAATTCTTATGACTTTCTGCCGCAGTTTCTTAAAGATGGTCTAATAATTGTTGAAATGAACCTTCGTCATGGACATCTTAACTCGAACCAACTACTCATGTTAATTTTATGAACAAATCGACATAGCATATGGGAGGTATAAGGAAGCTATATCGCTTTTGTAGGAAAAATTAAAATGGCCATAAAACGGACCCCAAATTTTTCATTCAGTGATGAGGTAGCTCAGTGCTAGTCTCTCTTGAAAAATATCCACTTTACCTATCTCAACCAAAATATGAGAATTTTAATACGTTTTAGCTTAGCTGGGATTTTGGCCTTCATTCTCCGGGGGAATAGTTGTAAATCTGAAAATCCACTCATCAGAAATGGCTGCTGACATTTCACCTTTTACGCAAAGAAATGGTGATTATATTTGTAGGAACTTATTCATCGAATTCTCGTCTTATATGCTACATTGAAAATATTAAACCAAGGCCAACGAATTCCATAAGATATATGAAAAGAAGCATTTTAAAGATCTCTAAATTTTCAATTTTCAGTAGCGTGCTAAGTCATTGGCTCATTTTGCTTTCGAAAGCCAGTTCAAATATTCATTAAAGAACTGCATGCTTAGAATGGTGCATAGACTCGGACAGTTCATTAAATGCAAACAATAACTTATGTAATAATCGATTTTCTAATTAAAGACAGTTAAATTAAAACTTTATGTCTACTAACCAGAATTTTTGGTATTTACCTAAATGATCTTACTACTTTCACCAGCAATATTATTTTCCATGCAAAATTCAAGCGAGACACAAATAGCGGACCGAAAATATCTTTAAGTATTACTTTCAGTTACATCTCTATCCCAAAATGCTAGCTTCTAGTTCTTGGTTAAGTTCTACTTTTATTTGATTACCTTCTTCAATCACCTTAATTCCTTCGGAGGTAAAATAAGCTTCTTTATTCTCCATCGAGACAATTAAAAAGGAATGAGATTTGCTCCTCCCCCTTCCACCCTACCATTTTCGAATAATCTCACGATATTATAGACAGCGCGCAGTTAATTGTTTACCATTAATGCATATATTGCAGAATTATCACTCTCTCCGAGGCAAGCAATTTTCAATTTCGTGCAGAAAGCGATAGATATCAGTGGTGGTAATATAAGTAAGATAGACTGCATCATTTCACTGAATCGACTGCTACTGCTCTAGACCTCAGGCTTAGTTTATGAAGCTTTGTTTGGTTGATTCACCATCCTCCATTCCCTTTTCCTCCCACCCTAACTAAACTAAAACTCCTTATCAGATGCATCACGCAACCCCAAAAATTTGCGAATATTTTGTGCTCATATAGTCTCTCTAATGAACGATAGTTCCACCCCCACTAAATCCCCAATTTCTCACAGCGATAACTTACCAGATGTTTCCTCTTTGTGCGAGAGAGAGAGAGCTAAAACCTGAACGCATTGTCACTCATGATCATTAAAAGGGCTTGACACTTCAATAGCTGCTTATATCCTTTAATTCTCTCATACAAGGATGAAAATAACCCTCATACCTGGGTAAGTTCTAGTTACCGCTCGGTTTTTTCACACCGTTCTAATGGACTCGGCCTCACAAATAAGATTAGGAAGCTGAAGACTAACAGTAAAAGTAATGCAGGATTTACTTCCAAAGCTGGTATAAGAAAATGAGAATAAGAGAATTCAGCCTCAACTACATTAGCGCGTGTAATGCATACACACATATATACGATGAATTTCGTCATTTCCACCGCTCTTGCATACATTTATACTCATTGTATAGGTATAAATATTCTTAAAGAGGAGCAGACAGAAAGAGCAAAGGGAAGGGTATTTCTGTCACTTTGTATAGAAGGTAGAAGAAAAGGGATTAATAGTGTTTTGGGAGAGAAATAGGGAAGCTGAGGCACCTTAATGAGTGTTGGGGGTGGAATTTGCATAGAGAACTTACTTATATATAGTAGAGGCAGTAAAGTAAAACTGTACACAGCAGATTCAAACTACTACTAAGATAATTGTAGACCTGCATGACGGCAAGAAGCAGACGGGAAGATGATGAAAGAGAGCCAGGAGAAAAAACATGGATGGCCAGATGTATATTTTTGGAAAGACTTGGTGAAGAAAAATACACAATAGACAGATTCAACATCAGTCGGCGCTGTCACCTCCAAAGGCATCGGCAGTGAGGTTTATTTTAGCTGGTTGCTGCTGCTGCTGCTGTTGGGATAGAGCTTGCATTTGTTGGTGATGCTCTCGTTGCAGAGTAGCTTGATCGGAAGCCACCTGAGATAATTCCATAGCTCTGGGGATGTCGTATTCATGACTGCCTGCGCCAGAATACGCAGAGCCAGGAGGTGCAGGCCATTGTGAAATTGGCTGCATACTTTGGAGACCAGCCACTGTCATGCTGGACTGTAGAAGAGGGGTTGCAGCAGACATCGACATTAGTTGACCATTGGTGGGACTTGTAATCATGGAAGCAGTAGGAGGAATATGAGTAGGGTATGTTAAACCAGAGGCGGAAGCAAGATAATGATTATACAGGGGATAGGCACCAGCTAATCCTTCGCATGCCATTGGATTGAATCCACCATTACTGTTATTATTAGCTACTGTAGTTCTTGAGACGGTATTTCCCATTCCACCCATTGCATCAGAATGTTTGGAAGCAGCATCATAGGTTCCACTTCGACCACCAATCTCCTTTGCATGGTGGTTCGAAATTGCCCGATGCTTCAACATCATCATACACCGCGATCCTGCTAGAAGCACTACCAAGGTAACCAAGAAAGTTCCGATCACAGCTCCAATCATTTCCAGCAATGTATACTGTTTTTGGAATAGGAAACTAGAATGAGCGTAGGCCATGTTGCCGATGGGATTTGATCCAGAAGCACCTTCTTTCACCTTACCATCTTGTTGAGATGATCCATCATCGAGTGAACCGGTGGAAGAATCCGTAATACTTTCTTTAGGTTCGATTAAAAGTGGAAGCACCGGACCTCGAAGAGTGACAAGTATCTCTTGTTCATTTTGTTTATCATCCCATGTAATACAAGAGAATTTGCGGCCGATCTGAGAGAGAGAGATGTTTAGAGGTAGTGTGGTAGATATGCTTTCTTGTTCAAATGACAGAGGATGATCTGAAGGCATTTCAGCTATTTTTCGAAGCTGTCCTGATTCCACATACTTCCAGGCTACAGCAGGAGGACGCTGCCTAACCACAGGATGATTCACATAGGGTTCCGCCGCATTATATCGATAGGCTTCTAAATTTTGATTAGCAGATTCCAAACGGCTGAATGTCACGGCTGTACAACTTAGAGTTGCCGCATTTCCAGCTGGAGATATATCCACACCAATGGACTGAATTTTTGAACCCATGCATAGATGATCCGTAGTGAGTTTCTTGAGTTTGATTCGAGAACCAGGCCCACTAATACGAGGATCGACTATACAAGTGAGAGTAGACGCCTGTGTTCCCCAGTCTTTGACGCGATTGACGACCCAAGCTAATTTACACGAGCAATCAAGGGGGTTTTCAGTCAAATCAAGCAGATGATTGGGGTTATCAAAGTATTCTGCAAATCTAGAATCTAGTTGACGAATCTTATTGTCAGATAGAATCAACTTTTCAAGATCTCGGACTTGGGAGAATAGGGAATAACTTATGTTAGAGATGAAATTCCTTCGTAAATTAATACTTGTTGCAGAAAGGCCATAAAATGCCTCAGTTGAAATATCTAATGGTTCAGGATCAGCTGAAGATCCAAAGAGAGTGTAAGGATCGGGTTGAAAACGTTGTTTTTGCAAGTAGAGGGTCTGTAAGTTGAGGCCGTAGAAGGTATGAGACTCAATGCGATAAAGGAGATTTAGGGAAAGATCGAGATCACGGAGATTAGTCATTCCAAAGAAAGCTCGAGATTCCACTGAGCGGAGTTGAGAATTAATGATCCGAAGGCTGACCAGATGTGCTAAACCTGTGAGGTTCTTAGCACTGAGATGACCAGGCTCTGGGAACATTCCACCCTGAATCACAAGCTTTACAGTACCTGCAGGAAGATTCGTTGGAACACCCATAATTTTATCCTGTGGGCCGCAGTCTACGACTTGTTCCTCTCGAGAACAATAGCAAAGACCATCACAAAGACGGGATTCAATATATTGACCATGGGAAAAGGAAAATGAGAGGGCGATTAAAGCGGTTATCACGATGAGACTGGTCCTAATTAGATTCATCATGTTCTTGAGATGCAGGGTTGCGTCAACTACTTTGTTGTTTATCTGTAATACAAACAAAGAAAGAAGATAAATAAGCTCAAATGCTTGAAAGCAATACCTGTAAGTGTATTCAGTCTAAGTAAGCAATTATTATATCATGCAAAACAATGGTCAATTTGTAATCAGTGATCATAAACTCTGGTGATTGCACGAAGCCAAACAAGCTATCGTGTCATCAAACAACGAAATAGAGGCACGATTAGATATGCCCAAACGCAGGTTCTTGACCTGAATATGCAGATATATCTTAGATAGGTGACAGGCAAGGCTAATCCGCCTTAAAGATTGAAATAAATCACACTCTGAGAGAGATATTAAACGATGTAAATACACATGTTCAGGTCTAATATGAAAAATAGTCAAAGTTATCTTGTTATAAGTGAACAGAGCTTAATGAAACATTATTGAACACCCATTCTATTCAAAAGTTCTGATCTCTGAACAACAATAATTGCTTAAACAAATTTTACTATCTATTCAGAAATCGCTCTTCGATTACAAATTAGAATCACAATCGTAACCATCTTATGCTAAACGAAAATTAAATACTTAACTGAAAGACATTTGCAAGCAGACCGAAATTGAATGGTCATAAATAAGGCAGTCAATGCATTTCGAGTTTTTTCGGACATGATTTATATAGACGCATTAGAAAGGCGTAGGTGACATTTTAGTACTAACGTCTGATCCCCGAGAGGGTAGATGGCGAAACGTGTGAATTTTTCTACTCCTCTTAAATGTCAGCCTTCAAGTGTTGACAGAAAAATTTTAATGGTATTCTCCGTAGGCTCAGTTATTGGGTAGTGGTCTTACTGTGAAATCGATTTAAACAAAGAATAGGAAGTGGGATACAAGGGGTAAGAAAGAAGAGTTGGAGCGCTATTCTAGTAATTAATTTTTAACCAGCCTGGAATTAAACTCAGGCAAAGTAGGCAGGAAAGCAGGAAGGAGAAGACAGTAGGGGTAGGTTGGGTGAGAAAGAGCTGACAATTTTCCTCCTAATTTCTCTCTCCCTCCCTCTCTTGCTCCCACTCACGCACTTTTTTCCTATTTTGTAGTCTGTCAAGTTTTGGAAAGAAAACACCATGGAATGAAATTGACCATATACAGAGGAAGGGTCGCGTGTGGACTCGTTTAAATTGCGGCAAGCAATCGAAACACGGAATCACAGACCACTGAGTTGGGTACGGTGTTGGTGGCGGCGTGGGTAGTACAATTCTGGCTTTGACAATCATGACTCATTTAGTCTAGTTCTCCCCCTCCTAATAACACTACAAATAGTACCTATTCCGTTAATTACCTTCCCTAATCGACTGTTCCCTTATCTATTGTACGTTGAACAGACTTAGTATTATATCATGTAAAAGTTGGCTGCCGAAATAGTCGTGAATACTTATTAAATTTCATGTTAAATTTAATTACATTCTTAGTGGTACAAAGGACGGGAAAGAATGATGGGTACCCAGACTATCTATACTCTAACGAAATTAAAATATTATACAGCACAATTTTCTCACAAATCGTTGAAATCACAGTGTAAAATCCGAGTTTAAGCATGGTCATTTTCTAGGTTACGCAGAGGAACGCATTTGTAATTCACGAAGGTGATTCACCAGAAATCCTTAATACCATCTCCGACGCAGTTAAGCCATGGTTTCAAAAAAGTAAAAGTTTTTCTACATGAATGAGCAATAGTCTCTTAATACAATGGGATAAAGACAGTATTAACCAACCGCTTTTTCAGTGTTCATCTCTTTCACACGGATGTAGTGAAGGTAGGGGATTGCACACTTCATGTGTTCTCATGGACGTACTATCACACATTCATGACTTACAAGGGGCATATTTTTTCCTGTACCTCGTATCTTAACGGGCCACACAATTAAAAAGAAAAATGAGATATATCCCTTTTATGAATCATGATTCGTCTCTTCATGGTCTTTAATGATATGAATGTCTGAGCTGTTGGGGGCATGCCAGGAAACTTTTTGCCTGATAATACTTTAATCTTTCTCCTTCATTCATAAAAAGGGCGTTCGACAGGTGCTCTGCGGTGAATAATTTGCATATTTTGCACGCGATTTACCCCTAATTGGTCAAAGGGGCGATTTTAATTAGCACAATAAATTTGGTATCCTTTGAACGAATATTTCTGCGACACAAGATATATAGATGTGAGAAAGTAATTCTTTTTCAAGTATATAGTCCAAGAACGGACCTGTTGACCTCCCGCTATGCCCTTATAAAGCCTTCATGTGCAGGGATTGAAAAGAAGGCACTTTTACGGCCTAACGAATGCCGCAGGGTCGGAAAGGTGAGTGTGTTAGAGCTAAAGATGACGACCCTGAACGCAGAGGGAGCTATTAATTAGACCTCCCCAATCACTGAGTGGCTAGAAGTGCAGATAGTGGTGATTAATTAATTTCTAGCCATTGCGACTAATGGCACACAGAAAGTTGACTAAGATACAATCACAGTGAATGCATTTCTATCCTAATTCATTTGTGTTTGATAAATGGACCTGTTAATTGGTCCCATTAGCAATTTATATCTAACTGGAGAAAACTGACATTGGTTAAAAGACAAGTATGAATGAACGAAGGGCAGACTGAGGATAAAGAAAAGATGGAATTTAAACTTCAGAGTGAAGGAGAAATAAACGGGAGGTGGTGAGGAAGGAAAACTGCATACACGAAATGACCTTGAGAAGTAGTTTAACTTCCTGTAAGTGAATGGTAGCAGTGGTAGTGACAGATCTGCATGTATCTGCAACGTTTAAAAATTGTTTTGCTTGTTGAATGCAAAAATGATGCAAGAACTACTTGTTTTAAAGGTTACGTAGTTTAGGGAGCCAAAAACTTGGAAGTTCATGAAAAGTGATAGAAATAAAGTCAGATTTTTTCCTATTTCATTTAAAAGAGGAATAGAGATTAGCTAAAAGTCCTCAAACTAATATGAATTTTATAGAATAAATGTGGCAGTTTCATGAATAGTTGCCAGATTATTTTCTTTCCCAAAAAAGCTCTCCAGATTCAGTGCAAAATTAACACTATTGCGGCCTATAAATATTCCAGACGAAAGTAATTTGCACGGATTATAGCACAAGAAATACCAGAGCGAATGATAAATGAGATTGGGAAGTAAAAGCCCCATTCAAAAAGCCGCAAAAGTCTTTTAATTATTGACAGTGAAAATGAAAATGATTTTAAAATATCGCTGCACTAGATAAGTGCTGTTGATGACTCCAGCACCGATAGACTGGTAGGTAGTATTACTTATCGATTGAATTCGCGATACGGTGGTGTTGAAACTCTCTACGCATATAAGGTCCGTAACTATGAGGAGGTTTTAGAAAATGAATGGAGTTACCCTGAGGTGACCTTAGACCAACCACCCGTACTAATTGACCTCATGATGCGCCATAACCAGCTGTGGCTGTTTAGGTGACCAGAGCTGAGGTATAGGGAACATAACTGGTAAAACCAGCCTGAATTGAACAAAAATTTACAAACTTATGAAATGATTAATTTGGGCGTCGACACAGATTCTCATCTCATCACAAAACTAAAAGCAGTGTCCACAAATTTGGTACGAAAAGAAGTGTAGCCAACAACCAAGCGAGAAATACGAGCTTTGATACATCTGGATATCGTGCAAATATGTGACAAAACACCTGGTATGAGATAGGTCATTGAATCCTCAGAGTTCTTAGAAACAACAATGAACAAATTACCATTCTAACTGGAAGGATGGCAGTTAGTTTAACATCTGCAGTCATCTGAAAACTTGTTTTAGAAATAGTTGCAATTCATTTCTGCAACATTCAAGAAACGATGCCCTGGTAATGACATACACACCTATTTTCACGCCCTCAGTGAGTGGATGTATGTGTATATAGCGTGCCAGCATTTCAAGATTTGAGAATTTAAAGCGTAGTGTACCACGCTCTCATCAAGTAGCTTGACACTGCCGTTTTTATAACTTCCTCTAACTACCCTTTTATTCTCCCTTTGCGTAATCAGTGAGAATTCCTTTCTGAGGCATTTTTGAACTTGGAAATCCTTCATTTGCAGTGATTTCTACCTCTCTCTCTCGCAGTCATATTACACGTCCGGCAAACCACATAAATTATTTATAATTGGAGACTAGACAGTGTGAGTAGCTTGCATGCGTCCCACTCTACTATAGTCAGCAACTACTGTGTGAGAAGGTTTAACTACACTCGATGACTGAGCAGTCGGGGAGGTAAAGCATGGGTGATAAGCCGAAACGACAACCACAGAGAAACTCTTATAAATATGTCCACAAACGCGTTCAGAATTCACATATAGAGTTTATGTGTTCTACAAACTTATAACCTTTCACGCCTACATACAGAACTACATGCCAACTTCCCGAATAGACTGTAAAAGAAATAATAAATCCTATAAGGGAGGGGGAGGGGTAGAGGGAGAACATCTTGCAAATAACACTGCGGTTTGTAACTGTGGTCTCTTCCCTTCCTTCTTTTTCGTCCCCACCCTGGAAAAGAAATAAATGCATATACAGGTACGGTATCATAGCAACCGTGGCTTGCGCCTAATATCCAACTGTTAGCACTGCTCGTCAGTTGGTGCATATATAGAGAGGGAGTGGAAAGGGGATGATAGAGGGGTGGGGAAAGGGAGTCATTAGCACTTTGAGGGAAAATCCGAGAAACGTCCCTACTACTGCTTCTTCCCCATCTACATGTGTGTGTTCGAGGCAGTGTGTGCCAGACAAGACGAATGGCCAACAGCTGCTGTTGAAAGGAGATGCAAATTCTATTCGTCGACGGCTATACATACAACTAGCACACAAATCAACTACCCAAAAAAGGAGTCTTAGTCATACCACTTTTCCTACTATTTTCGACTCTGTCTTGCCCGCCAATTCTAAAACTTCCCTAATTAGTGAGTTTAAGTAGCTAATGCAGTAAAAAGGGAAGGAAGGGGAGGGAGATGAGGTGGTAAACGACTGACACCCTAGTCACTTTTAGTACTGCTTGTCTCCTAATTGCCAACCAACACCGACATAATAAACAACTCAAAAATTTGTTTTAATGTACGAAAAACCTGTTGCGAGAATGGTCAGAAAAAAGTGCATTAGTTCAGATTGAACCGAAAATGAAATTAAACACCCAAAAAACTGTGACAATGGCTCAAATCCAATGATTCCTTTTTAGCATTAATAACCGTTGATATAATATCATCCTCAGAAGTTAAGTGCTACAAAATGCGTTCTTTAAAAGAGGACTTTGATCTGGTTACACTTTTATGCTGACAGTGATTAAATGACGCAATCCAAGATGATATCAGAAATCTAGAGAGTTAGTTTTTTATTGAAAAACTGACAATTTATGTGAACAATTACAATCCGTTCAGGCAAATCGCAGTTCAGACTCATTGACGTATTCAAGAGTTAACACCAAATACCTCACTTAATTCAAGTCGTAAAGTAATTCTCGTTATTATCTTGCTAAATAACTCATGGATATAGATATACAGATTTCAAAAAGAAGTAATAAATTCTGTGGTCCTCATAAAAGGCTCGTCAGTAAAAAGGGTGGGTACTTACCAAGAATATTACCAGACCTAGAAGTTGCAGATATATCCAATTATCATCATATCCACAATAGTATTGATTATTGGTAATAAGATATCGAAATATCTGATAAGGGGAGAGATGCTTTCTCTATCGAAAATAGATATCGTTTGGAGGTGGTCTGGTTAGTTAAATCCAATTGAGTTAAGAGCATATTTCCAATTGGTAGACACGTGGTGAAGGCTTTGAGTGTCACTGTAATTGGTTAAGAGCGGTAGCCAATCAGGTCTAGTACAAACGTTTTTACAATGTATGCGCGCTAGGCAAGTCGGCGTGCGTATGTATCGGCTGCGGATTTTTTGCAACAATACTTTGTAAAAGTGGCATACTACACTGTCTCGATGAGCAGAATTTTTTATATTAATAATTACCATATTCCACTGGGAAGAATACAAAGAGGGTCAACAATGACAGATAATTTTTTTAAATAGCAGTGGAACCAGAAAGAGAAATAGAATTTTGCCTTAATTGAAATATGCTATGAACGACTGACAAACCAAGAAAAGATACAGCTTAAATTTGCAACCGAATAGCTTGTAAGTGTCAGTCAAATTAGCGTGAGCTTAGTTTATTCAGGAAATTTTATTGCCGAGTCTGATCCGACTCTTAGATTTGAACTTTATGGGAACTTATTTCAGACTGGCACACTTGCAGATAACTCTTAGCTCGAGTAATAAAATTTGATTTGATTTCACTGAAAATAAAAGTACATAGAACTATCTCTCCATCAGTGAAACGGTTGGGTAGTTAGTAAACGAAATACTTTTCCGTCTTAAGGACAGAACTGTAAAGTGGACTGCCTTAAACACTTAGCCTGAGAATTTCGAATTCCCTCAAGCCTGGCACTTTTTCAGTGTGGCTTAAGCAGCTAAAATTCATTAGCTTGGCAAATACGAGTTGGATGGAATTTCCTTAGGAAGATTTAACATTCGAATATCCGTTCCGTCTAAGAAATGAATGAAGAAATCGAAATATGTAATTTGTTATTAGTTTTCTGTCATAAAACAGCCGAATGTTCCTTGTCTATCATCAACCACCCAGCCGAAAGAGATGGGAGATATATTTGAAACTTAAACAGGAACCAGGAGGTAAAGTACTACACTTTAAGACATCAAAACATGAAACTGTAAACTGTAACAGAATATTCTGATAAATCCAGAAATCCAATGAAGTAATGCTCCTTCAAAACCCTGACTTCATACACCACTTCTACTTAAAACCTTCCCCTCTCCCCTCCCCCTGCACAATTTACAGTTCTCCATGTTTGCATTTTTCCACAGAATGTAAATTGCACTTTTTGGTTTGCTATGTGGTATCCAGGTTCTTCGTGTCGAAATAAAAGGTAACATTCTTTTGAGACACTGCAAATCTAGTATGATTAAGGCCCTCTGTTGTTGAATGTGGGTAATTTATTTATCTATTCATTTGTAATTGGCACAGCATAATACGATGTGATCGAGTATAGACATATACTTTCTGAGGTTTGTATGTAGTTCAAACTAAGTTACCGCCTTGGATAATGATTATAATAAACTGTTGGAAACAAAATTTCTGGAAATTAATCAGGCACCGCAAGCCACTGTTCTGAATTAACTTGCTTTTATGGTTGATTTCTTTTGACTTCTGCATATTCAAAGCAGAGGATATGAGACGTATGCGTCATTGAGGATGGGCCTTATATTAAAAAATTCACCATCCAAAATTACGGAAAAGAAAATCTGATCTGATGAGCATCTCTAGCTGAACTCCTACTTACCTATTTAAACTAATATGTAACCGATGACGCTTTGAAACTGTTTAAAATACACTCTAACTCAGTCTGCATAAATTGCTGATTGTTTGCTTCTAAAAAATTCAACATTTCATTCACCCAAAAATCAGATTTTAGTAATTTTATATCCTCCATCTTGTCAGTAATTAAGCAAAACAGTTGACTGAGCGAAATATCTAGAGAAATTAGCTGAAGTTCTACCATAAAAATCTCAAATGTTTATTTATAGCGGGTTGAAATACAATACATTGTTTAGTAGGAACAATATTTTCAGGATAAGCTTTTTCTCCTCCAAATATAGAATATTTTGTAAAATCAATTTCACTTTAGAGCGCACACAAAATTAAATTTAGTGATGTTGATTGCGTTCAAGTCAAAACATAAATTTTATCCGTTTTGGTAAAATTGTGGATGAGAAGGGGAAAAGTGGACTAAATTAATAAAATATTCGAAATTTCTCACCATTGAAAAAAAACGTCTTTCAGCAAAATTGCACATTTCCATTAGAACCGAATGGAAGTTCATCGGATAAGGATGTAAGTTGACTTCAAATTAATTTATTACATACAGTGTCCTCAACATAAAATTTTCACATTATATATTTTATGATTTTGCATTGTTATACGAGAGAATACTTCAGTAGTAATTTTATTTTACTGTTAGATGATCTGTAATATTTCGTAGCCTTGGTAACACGCTGTTGTCTAACTCGATAGGTGTCAAATTGAGGTGTGGGTGACGATATCTGGCAATTTAGTATCTATTCTGAAAGAGACAAACTGTTATGTGGAAAGCAACGATATGATCTATTTAAATATTGGCAAATGACAAGAGCAAAATGAAATGGTCAGGTGAAGGGAGCTTAATATAGAACTTGAAAACTCCAATCTCTGGCCTAGTTGTAGTAGACATCCATAATTTGGAAAGACACAAGACCTCTTAATCGTAATTTTATTTGAGAGTTAAGGAAACCAAGCAATTGTATCTGAAGATTATTTGAATGTGAATGTTCTGTAGTGTACTAACGAGGAACGAAATTTTACAAAGCCGCGGAGATATATGAAGTAACGGAAACGTCCCGAGTTTGAAAACAAATGCTTATATTGCCTAATTGCTCCTTTTATTTTATCAGCAAATAGATTCAATAACATAAAGTTATTATCATGTTATGTTATTAGATCTAAATTTGTTGACTCGCCAAATCTCATTCAATATGCGAAATTAGTACGCGATTACAGACGACATTTTAAAACTATATGAAGTAATTACAAATTACTTTGCCTAGTAAATCGATAATGTAAGTGTTTTATGAGAAAATATTACGTGACCATAGCTGGTGTAGAGGTAAGGACTTTGAACTATGCTAAAAACTGGTCCTGAGACTGTGAAAAGAGTTGACATAAACAAGATAAATGACTTTTAATAACTTAATCAAGGTCAAAAGGTAATCGCCATAGCCCCAAAAATCGAAATATTGATGCATCTACACTAATAAATTCAGATTTCACATTTTATATTAAATTAAGTTAATTCAAGGTGGGCTAGAATAGAATGAATGCTATTTCATGCGAAATGGATTTCAAAGAAGTAACTTAAAATCATGAGACTCAACATAAAGGAAAGCACTGAGGGACGATAGTACTATCAAATTTCATTGATCAGAGAATTTTTATTCAGTCATTGACTGATTTTACATTTTTGTATAATAACTTTAATCTGACCGGTACTGATTACAAACCAGAACTTCTTAGGCAATATCAAATTGCCGCGCTTTGACTATCAGAGGATATGGTGCAAAAAATCTCTCAATTCGAACTTGCAATCAATCTATTCTGAACGCTCTGGATAAAAACAATTTTTTTGGACTTTGAGCTCAGAGATTCCGGTAAAATCCATAGTTTGCTGGCGGAGTTGCCGCAGCAATCTAAATCCTTTAAGCAGAAAAAAAAGCAGAAAATTTGGAAATTTTAAATTTAAAACAAAGTAGAGCCATTTTAATGTTAAGGATTTTCCATCCTATTTGCTCATGCCATCTCCACACTATTCGCCCGCTTTTAATGTAGAGATGTTTCAACATGATTAAAATGTATAATTTTCTGTTTTCCATTTGAAATTAAATGTAATTGTTGCCCTTCAAGGATATTTATTACGAAGTACCATGACGTATTTACAAAAGTACTTAGGTTTTAACATTGGAATATGAATAATTATTGTGTTACTGTAATAATTTGCAGATAAACAAGTTAAACAGATGCAGTTGAACCGAATTGGAGATTCATGAATCTAAATATTTTGAGTCTATTCCCCGATTTGAACCCTTTAATACAGGAATTTCGTTTAATCTATGTAACTCTTAATATTCTATCCACATTTTGGATCTAAAATGTCCACAGGGGTAAAGTACAGGCATAAATCATGAGTTATTTAATAAATCGGATTTCATTGCGCGTAAATTTTTATTCAAATGAAGCAAAGACCTAAACCATAGCAATGTTTCCTTTCTTGTAGCTGTCATTTTACATTTCCTGAAATTTGGCCTCTTATAAAGTACGTTAACTCAATTTTAGAGATAAAATGTTTCCAAGATAGTTGAATTTTTAAAAGTTTAGCATAATTTGAGTGTGACAATTTAAGTTATCTTCAATAACATAAAAGTGGATCTACTCTAAAATTAAGGTTGAAACTAAACATGCCCTAATTCTCTGTCCTGCTAATGTTAGGAGGAAAATTCAGACAACGGTTTGTCCATCAGACCTCTCGCTGGGCAACTTCCTCTAATTTCCACCTGAGTGACGATTCGTCCTCAAATTTTGAGTCTGCCCTATCATCAGTCGGTAGATGTGATTACAGAGGGACCTATTATCGATCGTGTCTTTCGGTTACATCGGCTTCTGCTTGCTCTCTTTCAACTTCCTGCATGTAATCGTATCTCATTCCCTAGGATTGCAGATTGTTAGTTTGCTCTCCTAGCTTTTGAAAATAACAGAAGTTAACTTGCAAAGGTCAATTTTTTGTTGAGCCGAAGCTGTGGAAATTAAAGTTGTCTTCTACTCACTCTATCAAAACAGGTGACATAGATTGAGCTAACGAAAGCAAAAATGTATTCCAATTTGAAAAAAAACGTTAGACATCAACACTTCACCAACGTATTATGATGATCAAGAAATGAAATATTTACAATAGATAAATAAATGAGTTTTTATTTGTAAAATGGGTAAGATGCAACAATATATTGATGAGTGTATGAGTGTCTATTTTCTTCTGAAATATCGGACTACTTGGAGATGTCAGTCTTTGAAAATTTATAAAAATCCCTGAGAGTAATTAGAAATTACTAACTAAAATCTTATTAGGTCGAGCCTCATCAATGCACGTTACTTTGCGGTTCTCATAATACTGGATAATGTTAGAAAGAGGGACCGGAATTGTAGGGAGGTTAATAGGGCTAATCATTAATCGCGAATAATCAGTGTATGTACCCTCCAAAGATTTTCTACTGCTAAGAGCCCAGACAGCATGATATATCTTCCGTTCCAGGATTTTACACTTTAATTTGAATGCTCATTTAATTGAAGCAAATAAAGTTGCGTTGCTGAGTAGTTGTCAACCTGAATATCAGTTGGTGCTTAGTGTACGGTTTTGATACCCACATGCACAACTTCGGCGATCGGAATGACCGGCCACACTGATCAATACTGACAAAAGGGATCAAAGAAATGCTGCTTCTAAGATAGCCAAAGTGGGAAATTGGAAAACAAAAATATCTTGGAGAATTCGGGGATTAAGTGAATTTATGATATTAGGACCAAAGGCTATGCTTGTATGATCTGATCCAATTATATTTCCCATAAATCTGATATTAGATGAAGAAGAAATACAATGTGTGTAGTTGTGAATCACATCTCAAAAAACACAAGCAGTCTTTATTACGAAAAAACTGCGTCTTCTTTTGACATGAGATCTTTAAAAGATTATTCTTCGTTATCAATCATATGCTAATAAAAGAAGACATTACATTCATTTGATTTGTGCATTAACTGGTGATTGTGATCCTATGCTGTTTTTATTCTAATCAAAGATAACTGTTGTTGACACCTCTATCAATCTCTATGTCCTAAAGAGAGTCGTAAGCTTCGCTGCTGAATTTAACTTGCCACGCATATCTTTGATAGTCAGTTAATAATTGCAAGAACAATTCGATTAATGAAGAGTAGCCAGATATGAAACCGCAACTATTTTAAATGGAAGTGTAAGACTAGCTCTGGTTGTTATATTTTGTAAAATACATACCCTTTCGTTTTGTTAACAAACAGAAATACAATACTCAGACTATAGGCATAGAAGCGGCAGTTTTACAAAAGGCAAAGTTGTTAAGGTGTCAACTTCGCTTTACCGAAAGCTTCAAAGAAGAGGTGGAGGTGGTGGAAGAGCATACGCACATCACATCACTTCACAGTACTTGCCGCTTTGAGTCATCAGAGACATCTTATGGCTTCCCTCAGTATGTGTAGCCAACTCTGGGAATACGTGTATTCTGTGGCTTCGCCTCACACACATACACAAGCTTACAATAGGGTATCAAATTATAGTCGTTATTGGTGCCTCTTGAAGAATGAGAATGGAGAAGTAGTAATTGAGATTAGTGGGAGGCAGAGTTTTCCTTTATTTTAAGATTTCAGGCCATTGAGAAGGGTGTGGAACTAAAACTCTGCAAAGGAAATGAAAGGACCGGTTTTATCTTCTGAACAGAAACATCTGAATATTTTTTTCCATAAAAGGAAAAGAAAGGATCGATGACATAACCTTCAAATTTTGGCAATTTCATGACTTAAAAAATAAAGTTAGGTTTCACTTATTTGATAAGTTGATCCATAAAAATGTTAAAAGCTAGAAAAATTTTTCCAAGATCAATTAAAACACTAACTGTAATATAATTTATGTCTTTTAAGTTCACGAAATTTTGATGGTAGGCGTCACAAAGGCCTTTACGTGAATAGATGTAATAATACTTTTGGACAAAGCTGTCTGGTTCTCTTTTATATAATTGAAAAAAAGAGTTATAAAGAAGAAAATCTGATTTCTATTTTTCATTAAGACTTGTGAAGACTTGTAATTTTTAACCGCCTTAAGTATAGTTCTCAAAAATAAAAAAATTATATACTGTAATTCATTATTTGTCAAAATCAGTTTCGATGAAAATGGTAGATATATGTTCCTTTTATTAAAGTGTATATAAAATAAGTTAAAAATGGGTCGCTTAAATCTGACAACTCGGGAACTTGGTAAATTACTTAACGAAATGTCATTAATTTATTGGCTAACCAGGTCAAGGTTCGAATTCTTCGGATATTAAAACACCCGACTTCGCAAGTTGAGTTTGAGTAAAATTTAAGTTTCTTCAGAAAATCCTGTTCACTGGGTATATCAAGAGGCCATTTAGAATAGAAAACGATGAAAAAATTATTCAACGAATTCCTATCCAAGAGTATTTTTCAGTATGCTATCTTTAAAATAATTAAGTTGACCGTTTAAGGAAAGGGATTTTTTTAATAATGGCCAAATGATGATGTTTTACAATTATATTCATTTATTAAAAATGCAATTGTTAAGAGTAGTAAAAGCACACTAAATGAATAATATTTAGTCAAAAATTCATTTTTAACTTAAAATTTGATTCAGCAGGGAAATCCAGATGGAATCAGAGCTATCAACTGAACTGAATTTCTTATTTCAAATAAATATCTTTTGTTAAACATTAATCAAATGCGATGACCTGATCCGATCACCACTTCATTATCAACTGTTTATTTGATGTAAATGGCATGTACTTTCAGTTGTAATCAACGAATGTTTAATTAAATGGTAAAAGGTGGCGATTAATTCATGAGAGTCAAGTGGAAGCGAATGTTAAGAAAGATGGCATTAAGAGATTAAATTATAAATCAAAATTCGAACAAATTTTTCATTTTGGAAGACGTTATTTTCCAATTTCAGTTAAACCCACCGATGTGGCCTGAAATAAAAACATTTGTTTGTTAAAAGCATAAATGCATTTGATCAGTAAATCTAGCTCCACTTGAGTCTCATCTGTATACCCACACAAATGAATTGAAGTAGTCAAAATAATCTCCTCTAGAAAAACACAGAAATTCATAAAGATTGAGCTTTGGAACCATATGGGAGTTGCAAAGTGAATCATGCATCACATGAGAAAGTGGATAACCATATAAATAAATAAACTCTATTAACAACCAAACTTCACTATATACACCTTTCGAACCACGTCTCACTCTTTACCGGATTATTTAGTTATTTTGTGTGCTGGGATATTATTTCATGATTAATAACTCCTTGATTTATCAATAATAAAAAGATAGCAGCCTAATGGAGAAAGTATCGAACAGTTTCATACTCAGTTTGTGAGGATGTATGATAGTTTCTATGGAAATAGAAAATCTTTGCGCGTTCTTGAGAAAAATTTAGTTTTGTGATTTTGCCAAGGATGATCAAAGCTAACTTAATACGATTTTAGTTAATATAAATACATATTTTGAACTTCCTTTTCAGAAAAATTCGTGTCAAATTATTTGTTTTCAGACCATATAAGCAAACGCTCCTATATTTCACAGTTTATGTTAGGATAACTCTTTTGAGTTAAACTGATGAAGGGAGCCGATAAACATTTCGTATAGAGGAAATTGGTTTTGCTTACAACGAAGATAAGGAAACTTTTCACTGTTGTAGTAAATGAAATTTCATCGGAAAGGCAATTAAAGCCGTTCAGTAGTCCATTCAGGCTTGTAAGAAATGAAGTTCGTGGTTTATAGTACCACAAAAGTGCCAAGTAAAAAAATATGCCTAACGCTTTTCGTATATTATGCTAAAAAGTGGGCGAAAAACAGCTTAGATGTTTTGGTGTTCAGCATTTCCTCCGAAAAACATATCGGAAAATTTCATCGCCGCTGAACAAAGTTCGAGCTGCAAAATAAATAAAGAGAATGCATTATGGAGCGACGTGCATTTTCATTTAGGTGCCGAAATAATGGCGAGTAGGAAAAAAATTTTCTCGTTTAGTAGAAAAGGGTGAAAGACTCTAGCATTATAAAATTAGCCCCTGTTCCAAAGATGAAATTCATCCATTTCTAGCTGTTTTTAGGTGTTACAAAAGAATGAAATCTAATAACATTCCACCTGCTTATTCTAATGATAACTCTTCAGATAAAAGAACAAATATTAAAAGATTTGCTCTTGAAATGCTAATTTTGAATGAAGTACAGATAAGGCCAACCTTATATCAACGGCAAGAATAAGAAAATTCACGAAAAATGATTGCGTTTACTTATCCTCCAATGTCTAACATTTCGAAAGTGCGTAGTGGAAAAGATCCGTATTTTGATCATTGTATTCCCTCTGATTTTACCCCTTCCTTTTACAGGCATCATAAATGTTAACCGCGGATACCGCATATAATTGTCCAACTTTTTCTGCAGCATCCAGTGTTTTTCACCAGAGGGCGTTTATAAGAATAGTCTGTTAATTAAGAAAGTGCACTAGTAAGATAATTATTCCTATCCAATCCAAATTTTCGGCATTCCTGCATCTTAACAAATTACTTATCACCTCGATTCTGTGAAAAGAGGGAAGCTTTAGACAGAGAAAGCTAACAATATATTTTGATAGAAATTCGTGTTTAAAATGAAAAATTCAAGGCCTAATGTTCTTTAACATAAGAAACTTGAGGAAACTCTGCAAAGTCTAACATTTTAGCACTGTTCGAATTCGTCGTTCTGATTGGATGCATTTCATATATCCTGACCTCATTCTCATAGTCTCATATTTGAAAGGTCGATATTTATGGTAGCGAAAATGGTTTGACCATTCTTAAATGTGAGCCATATAAAATAAAAGACAATGAGCAAAACTTAGCTGGTATGAAATCTGGATGAGGTATCATCAGTTCATGTTGACGTTTGAAATTATTCCACATATACTAATAAAAGATAATTTTATCTTTCCCATTGAAAAAATGTACTTTGTGCATTTAGAATTTTTGGTCAATACAAGGAGTCATTTTATACTCGCATTTGGGGATTAAAAGAGCTATAAGGCTTTTTCTTAACTGAATTCCATCGCCTTAGCAACATCCTCTACTCCGGAAGATTTGGACTTACTGATAGTTTTTGCCGCCCAAATGCGCAAATATTTGGGAAATTCAATCAGTATTAGTCTAGTGTTCTACTCGATGCGGTGCAAATGTTTCACTAAACAATCCATCATAAGACGAAAGCAATAAATTCGTTTCTTTGGAAAGTACATGGATCTAATTTAATAGCAAGTGTTTTTATAAATTTGTTTTTTAATTTTTTCTAATTCTGCGTCTGTCTAACCGACTTATCATGAGGACTTTTAGGATAAATAAGATTTTGATATTTAAACAGAATACTTCAGATCAACAAAAGAAAATAATACTAACAGGATAACTTAGTGTCAATAGTTCTAAATTTTGTTCCATCGCAAGAATGGTTGCTAAATTTTGTCATTATTAACAAAATCTTCTGTCACACCACGTTACAATCTAATTTATTGGAACTGGGTTCAAGCTTCTCCAATCGTCTTTCAGAGATTTGATAAAATCATTCAATTGTGGATGAAGTCGTAAGACAAAAATTTGTTTTTTTGAGAAAAATAAAAATATTTTTATAACTATCTATCGACATTTCTACTTTCTATTGTACGCATTGCATTAATATTTAATAAATTCTATGCACTAAGTCTAAGAGCTTAGTGGGAATTGATAGTTAACAATTGATAAAAATCCTCCGTTGAGATAGAATCAGATGGTCTCCAAGTTAATAGAGTCGAATATATATAGGGGATGAAATGGACCAATTATAATCATATAAATAAGTTAACTTTATGGAAGATAAAAACTTGGAATCCTACTTTCGTTTATTGTCAAAGTTATTTTGATAGTAATAAATCCACTTCCTTAGTTCATTCACTTCGAAAATATGGAAAAGAAGGGTCAATACGCCTATTATTTGCAATCTAAGGGAAGAGGAGATTAATAAAATAATGACATCTAGTCATTAATTTCTCATTTAGAATCATCATTTAATATTAAATTCAAAATTTAAAAAATTTCCTCAGAAATCTTAATTCAATTAGAGTTAATGCAAAATATCCAACTTAAGGAGCAAAAATCCAGTAGGCTCTCTACTTTATGATTGGATTAATGCAAGCTTCAAAAAGGTAACTTCTGTACATGAGCTAATTTTAGTTGCAAACTTCCAAATAAAGCCCATAATTTGTGAAATTTATTTTGACACTGGCTAGGTGGTGAGCTTGAGATGATCGGGCAACCCGAATTGGCAGAAGATGCAAAAGCCTCTCAAAGGCATGAATTTTAAATGTTCTTAAGGCTTGGTTTTTCGAACGGAAGTTGAAAGGTTATTCGTAAAATTAATGACGCCATGGATGGGAAACATGATAACAAATACTGACTAACACTTTTATTAATGGATATCATTTAAATATACTTCTAGAAGATTTGTATAAACATGTCAGAAAGTACGATTCATAATTGTTACCATATGATAGAATAGAAGGAATGCGGTTTCTTTTCCAATTTATAAACTCCTACGCAAGTTAAAACCTGTGATGAGGCCACTACCGTTTGGTTAGATCTGATCAATAGCTTCTGCGATTCATTAGTTCATCATGTGTTGCTTAATTTTGCAAAAAAATTGAACTGCGAAATAATTGTAAAGAGTATAATTGAGAAAATAGAACATTTTGATGAACTTAGCCACCATGGACTGAATTTAAAGTGAATTCCCCCAGTGTTCTTCCACCTTATTGTTTATTTTCGCTAGTAATTATACTAATTATTAAAAATGCATCTTAAAATAGGAATAAGCGATTTTGTAATAGGAATTTTGTTAAATTTTGGCGGTTGTTAGTTTTAGGAATTTTAGCACTCAAAAACATCAATGATACCAAACCCCGTCTATGATTTCAGACCTAGTGTATCAGGCATATTCTGTACATAACTCACGGTAATAAGGCAGAATTTTACAATTTTCTGTTGTGGGAAGGCGAATGAAATCCGATAAATAAAGTTCACTGAGAGATGGGGGAGAGAATAGAAGAGATAAAGAGAAAATATGTCACGCTATATGATTTTCAGAATCGGGTTGTAGAACAATTATTTAAATGGTAGTTCACTGTCTCACGTTCACAAAATTAAATTTCAAAGTTCGTTTCAAATTCCTATCCACAACCTCCAGAGCTTATTGGTCGGTTGCCTAATTATGATGGTCAATCTTGCCGCTTCAATTCATTTTCTCTATCAAAGACCGAGGAAGTTGCATGATCTTAAGCAGCTTGCATGATCTTATCAGAATGCACAAAGCAGAGTTCACTGAATATGAACTCTGAAAAAAATGAAAGCATATTCTAATTTAAGGTATCTTAAATTAAAGCTATTAATATTTAGCTTGTTATTACGAAAAACCGTAATATCTATTGTCAGCCTTATTAAGTATGTGCTTCATAAAAGCAATCAAGTCTACTATTTGCAACTACTTCCAACTTAAGAGGATAGTATTCACAGTAGGGCAGCCTCTTCTAACCGTTATATGAAATATTTGATGTATCTGTTGTTTTCTTGTAAATAGGAGAGAAGCAACCAAAGAACTATTTAAGTAAGTCATTTAATATATTCATGGGCTGTGAGCAATGGATTAATTCGATTTAGAACAATGCCCTAAACTTTTAATATCATTCATTTTGAGTGAAAATATACGATTTTGCTCCGATAAACGTTTTAAAAAATGCTTAATTAAGGATAAAACTGATTGAAAAAATAGATATTGAATTTATTAACATTAGTTAATTCAACCACCCGTGGGGGACAGCATTCACCAAACAATCTGCGCCAACCAATTATCTTGAACTACACTCACATCTTTAACCTTTATAAGTTTTTAGTATATTAAACAGGTAGTCATAGCATCGTAAATTCAAAACCAATGATACTTTGAGGACCGTTTCAGTAGAGTACTTAGGGCGTCTGTTAGGCTTTATTCAAAAGGAATGAATAATGTCCACGAAGCACCTAAGTAACCAGACCGATTCACTTGTTAAAAGACAAGTAGGTGTTTCAGGAATCTATGATAAATCTATTTACTCGAATAAACAGACATATCAAAGTCGGAGTTTTATAACTTCCCCTTCTGAGTCACAAAGTATTAAAATTGATTGTACAATTTGTCTTCCTTCACGCAGTTGGCAAGTAGACGATTGTTTAGTCTATCCAGGGGTCAATCATTATAATGGCACTTGGCGGCCTAGCTAACTGTCAAAAATTTAACAAATTATTACTTTTTTGATTATGAGTCTATGGTTTTTTTAAAGGTAATTCGAAATGACTTTGCTTACTACAGTTCCTTATCAAATTTTTATCCGACGTGAAAATTAGAGCTGGACTCTTTGGAACATTTCAAGAAAAGTGTAATGTGGTATTATTTATATTCATTATCAGCTATCGATAGTGCCTAACTAATTTTTTTGTCCCCACAACTCCCTACCAAAAGCATCTGCAATAACCTGAGGGATAAAAACGGCCATATTGTCAACGGAGCGAACAAACAGTACCCTAGAGATATCCTAATGAGGAATTGTCTTGTCCAAAGGGACGATAATTTTAGAAGACCCATACATGGCCAAAACGTCTAGTCAGGAAGTATCATCTACAGAAATTAGAAAGTCCCCAACGAACTTTATACTTTATGAAGATGAAAACTAAGAGACATTTCTTTGTTATTGTTATTGTTCATGGTGCAACACAAGAATACCAAGAAAATCCAATAAGGTAGACATCAAGAATAAGCTGGAAATAATACCAGCTCATCACGAGATTGGTGTTAATATGAATCCCGAATCATTGACTTTCCCACATTCACTTTGTGATATCTTGATGTTCATCATTTGATTACTAGATTCGCAGGTGCAGAGGTGATCAAGATATTTGGAGCCTTATAACCGGTTGATTTAACTCCATTTTTATTCATGCCATCTAGATTAATTTGGGTATTATTTTGCAACTCCGGACATTTCAACGTAGTACGGTAAATAAACCCCTGTTATTAAATTCCTCTTTTTAAATAATGAGAGAGCTTAACTACAAATTTAAGCCACAAGTCTAAAGGGGCCGGGAAATTTGAAAAATTTTTTTGAGGCAAGCTAAACGGGTGTTATTATAATAGAAGAGATTATTAATATATCAATCGGAAAAAAATTGACTTTTTGCAGGTTTATATTCCTAATTAGTGCTGGGCACAGAATTTGAGATAATTTTTGGCAACCATTGACACATAATCAGCATTTATGGTCTTCTAAAAATACGTTTACACAGCGGCATTTGAAGAATCAACAAATTTGTTTATTTTGATAAAAATTTAGATTGAAGGAATAATTATTTGTAAACCAAACGATGTGAAATTGGATTACTCAAACAGAAAATGTTTTAGAGAAACAGAACAATTAATTTAGGACATTTTGTTATTGATCCGACTCACTTCAAAATTCTTTTCTACTTACTCTTCAATACCGCAACTTTACAAATTGAATATTTAAATAAATATTGTTTGTAATATTTCATATTTAAACTGGTAAATATCAGAGAATAATCTGCTAGCCAAGAATATTTATAAAGTATTTATAAACTTCGAATGATCTCAAGTTTACTTTATTTTTTTAAATATTAGATGAGGTTGCTAATTTGTCAAAAAGAATTGAAATGAATAATGGTGAATGCTACAATTAGAACTATTTAGTAACAAAACATTTATACCTGTTTGATGGTTTATTTTTTCGTGCAGGAGGAGAAACCAAAAGCAAATTAGATTTGACGTCAGAACAACATATTTTGCATAGGGTTAATTTAATCCAGGGCGAGTTTTTTTGCATAATACGGATACTTTTTACTGAAAGAGAGCAAGAATATCACTTTCCATGGCATGGTATAATGTAAACAAACGTCTGAATGAATATGATTTTGGGAATTTAAAACTCCTGGACAGAGAGAGAGAGAGAGTGATACAAATGTATTTTTAACTGCAAGAAAAACGAGGGAAAATGTCAAATATCATCTATTTATCAATAAGATTTATGACAGAAAAAATATCCCTCCGGAAGACTTTCATTTATTTTGAAAAAGATCGAATGTTTGGATGCCCATGCATTTGAGAAATCATAAGAGTTCACATAAATATCTCATTTTAAACAAATTAAAACGGACATTTCTCTGATGTCGTCAACCTAAAATTAATATCAATCTCTACTTTGTATCAATAGATAACATTTAACTTCTTTATTATTGCTAACTTTGTGATCATTTTGATCAAAGATTTCACGTATATATGCATATACCTTGAGTTGTTTCCGAGAAATAAAAGACTGCCGATCCTAAGCTTCAAGTATGTATTATTTGAAATTGAGAGAAATAAAAAAATCTCTAAACGAAGATGAAGTGTATCATAACCTTTATAATACCGAATGCAAAGATGTCAACTGATGAAATGCCCTAAATAAAATGGCAGATCAAAATAATAAGCCGAAGAAGGATATCAAGACATATGCTTGTAACTGGCATAAATTTAATCAAGTAGGTCGCGGACTGTCGTATCTCTAGTCAAGGGAAATAGTGGAGGTCAATTTTGTTAGGTATAAAAAGCATAAGAATATTGCCAAAATAATAAAACAATTACCTATTAATTAAACGATATATTCATCTAAAATTTCCAAAATTATAATAGATACATAAAACGATATAAGAGTCCTCTCCTCAGTTTAGTAATGTCTAGAGACTCCTAGATCATAATTAATAGTTGTACCCTCGAAATGCAAAGCAATGTGTTATATGGTTGGCTTAAGTTGATACCGATTAAATGTAAACACGAAAACGAGTATCGGTGGCTTCACATTGATGGATATAATATTTTAAATCACAGGATAATTATCTAAGTGAACCAATTTGATCAACGGTAAATTAAGTTAGGATTGGAATTTAAAACTATAGAGTTATCCAGTAAAGTTTTAAATATGTGGAAACAATTACGGAAAAAATTAAAGCTACGGCTTGTTTCTTGCTGAAGAACAGTCAGCAATAAATATATGTGTATAGTCTGGTTGAATTCTTAAAATATATGGATACAGTTGGATGTTTTCATTCAGTTCTATGGGTATGCGAATCACCGGGAGAGGGGGAAGGGCTTTATCAATTCTTAAAATCGCTGCATTTATTCATGCGGTCGTTTTTCATTTCGAGTAAATTTAACCGATGAACATGAGTCGAGCACAAATCAAGTCCTGTTTAAATGGAATAATTTTGGTATGTTAAAACAAAGATTTAACTAACTTAATACTAACAAGATTAAAATTTTCGAAGGTGAATGAAAAAGAAAGATGAATAATTAAATACGGGTAAAATAAGAGCAAATGATAGAAACACAAAATATTATTTGAATAGATCAGGAGTTGAAAAGTTAAATTAATACAATAAGGGAAAAGCGTATATAAAGTGACAGTTCGCTTAGGGGTAGATATTGCAGGACACTAAAAATTCCTACTTGGAATGTCAAAATTTTGTGGTGTAAAAAATTTCGACACTCTACTTTGTACAAGTGTGTAATATTATTCACTTTAAAAATTCCAGTATTTTGTTTTCAATTGTTGAATGAGTTCCACTTAGACGGAAAATAGTTTGTATAATATGCCGAAATGCTGTCGAACAAAGTTATGGTATAAATAATTTCCCATTTTAATCTTATCATTTTATCATATGAAATCCAGTCCAGTCAATAGAAATATTTATCAATTTTTAAAATGTTGTAGTTTCCCCTATTTTAGCATATTTTTGAATATTTACATAATTTATAAATGACGTTTCTAATGCGAACTTTTAATTAAATTACATTCATTTCGCTCCGAGGCAAATTAACCCTAGTTTTATAGGCAACAAATGTGCCGACATTGATCTCCCAATCAAAATTTTAAAATCTAGATATTCGATTTTTGCCATCGTTCAGTGTTAATAAAATCATTATGAAATAATAGTAGTTAAAATTAGACAATCAAAAGACGTCATGTTTTTATAATGATCAATTATTTAAAACTCAATTCCTAACCACTTTATCCCATTTCAATGTACCATTTTCCTTCTCTCTTTACTTAAATCGTCTCCTCCCCCCCAATTAAGTCTGTCCAAACAGGAACGATGGAATTCAATCCCAAAACTTTTCAACGTCTTTGTGAAAGTACACTTTTCTGCTTGAACACAGCTATCACGCATTTACTGTAAACGTCACCATACTTTGAAATACACCTTACTTTCTTCTCTATTTTCAAGGTGAGCTCTTTGAAAGTATAACAGGTACTCCACACATTTGGTCTCCTTTAGATTTTTGGGATGCTTAAGAAGAAGCTTGGTCAAGTTAATAAATTCTCAGCTCTCCCTTAAGAGGAGTACTAAAGCAATTTTACTCTTAGCCTTGAGTTGTAATAGGGGACGCCGAAACTTGATAATACACTAACGTTTAAATAAATTCTTAATAAAAAATATCTTGTCCATGTCAAATCGAATGAATGAAAATAATGTAATGAGTTGCGCATTAAGACAAGATAGAGATCATAGATCGAATAAGAAGGCTACGAGGCGACTTGATATTTTTTCTGGATATCATTTAACGATCAATTTTCTAAAATTTTATCTAAGCTTTTAAATAATAAAATACATTTAACCTTCAATCTGCTATACAATCAGATTGTAGATAGATTGTAATACACCAGTAACTTAATTTGAACATCAGATTCATCAAATTAAATGATTGGAATGTTCAAATTAATTGAGACTTGTTTAGTACAAATTTAAAGTGTAATTAAATCACGCAATTTAAACAGGAGGTAAGGCATTTAAAATCTTCTAAACTCACAAGCGAGACGAGGGTAGAGCAACAGCCTGTCAAGATCCGAAGGTGTTACAAGATTTCCTTTGAAGTTACCATCTTCACGCAAAAGAGCCATTTAAGCTTAACTAATTTTCTTACTTTTAAGGGACGAAATTGTAAATTTTACATTCCAAATTGAGTCCTTTGCTTAAATAAGAAAATTTAATCTTAAATTCAAAGAGTTTGACTATGTTTATAAGGATTAAATCATTAGATAAGGAAGGTAGCCCATGCAAGAACTATTGATTTTGACTGTAAATCAAAATCTAACCGTCGAAGTAGCGTATGATACGCAAACAAAACTACTACTTAAACAAGAATAAAACCTATTTATGTTGGGAAGATCATTATAATAATTCTTATGTGGCAATGCAAAATTAATTTTTTAATTTTTAAATACAAGATAACATCTGAACACGCAAAGTAGCAATATTGTCCAGTAAGGTATGAAACGGGGAACCATTAAGTTGACCAATAACTGTTATAATAATGAGTGAGAGATCTATTTTCTGAATGGGTTCCTGTCCATGGTACTCTGAACCCGTTAACCAACTGATTCAACCGAAGGGTTCGGTCACGCAAGTTTGATTCATTTTTATCTTCTTAGAATGAATGAGACTGGAAAAGTCTTTTAAAACATAGTAGATTCGCTGTAGTACAATGAGAGTGAATTTAAAAATTTTTCTGTTTGCGAACATTTCGCTCCAATTTAGAATATTTCTTCTTTAGGTTATTCCTTTTTAAATTAATAAATTTTGCCCATATTCACTTCCATTAGCATCATCAATTTAAATACCAAAAGTAAGAAAAGGAGTGTGAAAATATGTTTTAAACCGAGAAAGTAACATTCCTTTTTCTTACACTCAAATTTAAAAGAGCAACGTTCCTTCAGAAAAGCAATAAGAATTTCGATCGACCGTTCTACCAATTTCCCCTAGACACAGAGAGAAACCGACAAATGCATTACTTCCTAACAGCCTTTCTGAGACTGCATATGTTAAGAGATTCCATTCCCACGAAACGGCACCGGAAACCCATGTTTTGGTAACATATAAAAAACGGCACATGGTCGGAAATCATGTAACTCGTAAAGGTAGTTTTTAATAGGTTAAAATTCTACTCGTTAATAGACCTTGAAATTTCAGGATGATTTCTATCCAAAGTGAGCGTTTCTCCAATAAGAAGCCTTCATTAAAATAAATAACTTTGCTTACCTAATAAGCACAAGTTATTTTGGGAAACCTACTTTGGCTTCGAAAAACCAAACGCAACTTCATGCTGTCTAATCAAAATCGTAATAGCACTGAACCAAATGGTGTTCTTATTTGTTTTTATTTTAGGAATGATCTTTTCTTTTCTTTGAATCACAATTCAGGATTTAGAACAAGATAAAAGATGGAGGGAGACTTCGGATGCACGAGATTTTTCAAACCGCTGAGTAGAAAACCGCTTATATAAATTTCTATTTTCATACTATTTCAAGAGATCATCCAAAACGCGTCTCCATCTCTATTAAAGGAAAGCAATATGTCTTGAAGAGGAGGAGGGGTAACTTTTATATGATGAATAGCCACCATTCTTGAAATGAATGATCACTTATCAGTTGAATTTATCAAAAAATAGGCACATCATAGAGCACCATTATTAAATTTAATTGAAATAGGTGAAGATCTGGTAAGTGTTTTGACTGCGAAACCATTAAATAAAAATAGGTTACTGGTGTATACTTTTAAAGTTTTTATGTTCCATATTACATTTGAGTTTGGAACCCATTGGGGGTGCAGGATATCCTCCTTATGAATTCATGCCTTTTGTGCTTTGAGTATTTAATACTTGGCGGTTTTTTGGCGATAAATTATCTGAAAAATGATCCATTGTCCCAACAAGGAAATATCACTCTCCATTGATTTCGAACCCTATCTTAAAATGTCCTTTTTGCTCTTTTGAAAGCTGTATTCTCCTCTCACAATCAAATGCAAACAGCTCATTTAGAAATTAAAAATATGCAGCACTTAAGACACTGCTGCATATCTCAACCAACAAAGTCAAATCCATTTACAAAAGCCACGAATCTCAGTCTCAGAGATATTTTCAGTATGGCAATCAGAAAAAAAGGCTACTTTTTAGCAGATTTTCCCAAAGATAAAAGGCTATGATCACTGTAAAATTACAAACAGAATGGACTTTTATGACCTCAAACAGATGTTTCCTAATTGTCAGTTACCGGTACCGTTTGCAGCCTTTTCAGGACATACGTATTGCATTTTACTCAATGCAGAAGATGACCTTAACAAAAATACCAAAATGTGTCAATCCGAGAAATGCTCTGCATAAGGGAAATTCTCAAAATCCGTAAACGGAATTCGCCTACCTTCTCTCCAAACATTATGAATAAGCAGATGATAAAAAACAACCAAATCTTATTATAAAAAAACCTTAACTGACAAACTTTAATGATCAACCTGAAAGAAATAATACCTTTTATTCATTTTAACAAAACAGCTGCTTTAAAAAAAAACACGTTTATAATTTTCCACGTATTTCAAAGCGAGAAAAAGGTAAAATTTGCTATTTTATTGCTGAAATCGACGTGCCCTGGATACGATTTCTGATAAGCACTTAAACACAATTTCGGTAAAACTTGATGTAATAATAAACTACCGTAATCTGTGAATTTTGATTTGAAAAATATTTTGAAGATTTTAGAAAAGATTCCCTCTGCAAAATACCTCCTTTCAGAAATTCAAAATGTTAAGACCAAACTTGATGACTAGTAAATTTTTCAGACACAATCGTCGCATTTATCATAATTAATCCTAAAGCCATAGCTGGAGCATTTATCCCCTTCTAAACCAGACAGGGGTACTTGCAATTATCGGAGGGGAACTCAAAACGCTGCGGTAGGTTGAGCAATGGAATGTGAACGCGACATTTTTATTTCATTTATGGTAAAAATACAGGTGCTAAATTTTTTTAATTCGCTGACTTTATTAGCCGTTCGGCTATTCAATAAACACTGAATCTGTGAAAAAACTTTATGGTTTTTATTTTTGAGGAGAGAAGGAAGTTCAGATGGAAAAAAATGTGCCGAAATTCATTCAGCATTGGTCATTTATTTGTAAGCTTCAAGGTTTCCTGATGATTTGATCAATATTCATTCTGAAAAATCAAAATTAGGGATGACATTTGGTTTAATGAACTCATATATTTTATAATGTTTGAAAAATCATATGTTAAATACTAAATTTAATTGAGTTTTGATGTATTTATTCTGAGCTCTCCTATATTGCAAAGATATTACTTAACTTTGTATAAAAGATTATTTTATTGCAATAACAGAAGTTTATTCGAAGCGAGGTATTATAATTTGAGGTTTGACAGTGTTTTTAGAAATTTTATAAAAGATTCATTAAAAATCCCTACGTTCCTTGAAATCAGTTCCAAAAGTCATGATATTTTACTTCAATTTTTATTTACTATCACAAATTTAACCAATTGTGAGAAATCTTGGTCTTAAGTTCATTTAAATGCATGTTAAATTTCCGATGAAAGCTCCCTAGAGTGTGGTGGGTAAGCCGATGAATAGCCGTTTTCAAGCCTCAATAAAACCTTAAAATATCATATTTTTCAATACTGGATTGCAATACGCCGTATCCTAAATAACAGGTGGGTAAAGTACTGCATCTGAGGAAAATGAAATCCCAGACATACGTTCATGATTGAGTAACATAAATAAGTGATTTTATTAGAGAATGCTAGCGACAACACGTTTAAACAAGAGAAGCACATATCGGCTTTTGACCTGGTGACAAAGATTGTAGCCAGCGTAGCCATATAAATGAATAACGGACTTCAGACATGGCATAAAGGGGGAGTTTAAAATTAATATTAGTAGACTCAACGTGAAGGTTCTAATTTTGCTTCCCCAATAACGAACTTTGCAAGATAGATAGTAGATATATCGTTAAGAGACTAATTAATTAATTAAAAGCATGCAGGAACATAGTCGCTAGTCACCCTCTTTGAGAGCATATAATAACCCAGTTTTACAAGAAACTCGAACTAGGCTGTGATGAAATTCGATATTTGGTGGATAAATAAACAAACATTTTCAACAAATTAGACGTAAATAAAGTTTAATTTTTAGGGTATGTGATTGCTTTCTGACTGTTTTACCTCTAATCAGCATTACTTTTTTGCACTTGTGATAGCATGTGCATGTAATTATCGTATTAATTTGTTTGAAATTGACCACTTATATAATATTTCAGTCGTCGTTTCAAATGATGTTAAATCTTATCAGGGTTATTATGTTTATTAATCATTGAAATACTCGCATTTACATACTCTGATCTCTTCAGTGATGCAGATATTTAAATCCTCCTGATTCAGTATTCAGACACACATAGATCCCAAAATGATGTAATCACTATCCAGGACTATATTGCACCTTACGCTTTCTCAAATACCTCGGTGAGAACTAGTACATTTTTAGTAACCTTTTGAAAAAGCTCAAGTATTTGTCCCTTCACTATTTGCGGAATGTTTTATGCATTAAATGGCAACTGGCTAATGTTTTAAAATTCAGAATCTAATGCAACTCTCTGATGAATTCATGCATCGTTTGCTGCCCCTTGATCTGATTTATTTCAGGTCTGGAGACATTCGTTGCATTAATCGCCCTAATAGTAAGTATGATATACGAGTCTGATTAAATTCACTGTAATCTCTGAAAAATTCAAATTTTCGCTCGGAGCGGTGGCATTAATAAAAGAATGCTGCTCTCTTAAATGCTTGCTAGAATTTGAAATCAAAGCCAGCTACATTCACATTCACTTAAGATTGCATTCATAATACTTTTCAATGATTTCATTATTGAAGCCTAAATTTTCATAATTTATCTGTCAACTACGACTTTACTTTAGCATATCAATAGAAATTACGGCCGCGCTTATCCTAGTAATGCTACTTTACAGTTTGACTGAGACGTCTCTTTCAAAACGTAATGGTCGCAAATGTCTAATAGAAGGCAATAACCCTTCCCACATTCTGAAGAATGAAAGTTGAGGTGGGTTAGTGGTGTACTGAACGATAGCAGAAGAGGAGAGAGGTATAGAATGGAGAGCTGGGTTGCACGTCTAAATTGCACGTGTAAAGATGGAATTAGGAGTAAGGGCTAGATAAAATACGCTAAGAGGCGCTGTGGGGCTTTGTCTTCTTTGTGAGTCACTCTGTGGCTGTTTAGGTTGAGCAGACATATTAATAATATAGCGAAAACAAAATAAATGTAGGAAATTAATCAAAATGAGCCTCTAATCTCTTCTCTGATTTGATTAGTAAGTTACTGCTATTCTCAGAGCGTGGATGAAGAACCTATTTAACTTAAAATTAGTTAAAGTTTACTGGCTCGCATGAGCAAAGTTGCACAAGTAGTAACGAATTGCACCAAAAGGAATGTAATGTGAAACTAACGTTTTCAAGAGTTGAATTGCTCACTGAATGGTAAAAATGACAAAATAGTAGGCAACGTACGCTCCTTTTCGATTATGGAACAAATTTTTGATACTATGACGGGATATAAATAGAGGTGCATGAGGATTTTATTGTTCATGGATAAAATTAATGGGTTGAAACCCTTTAAATTATCATTGAATTAGTGTCTTTTTTTCTTGTAAACCAATCAATTATTTCTTATATTTACTGAGTCAGGAAAGAAGTTATATAATCGTCATATGAGATTAATCAAACTATTCAGATATTTGTAATGTATCCAGAAAAGAAAAGGAAGTATTTTGACACTCCCTGAAATTACTAATATGGTAAATCTGAAAAGGAGCATATTAATTATGTGAGGAAATATTCAGTGATGTTCGAAAATGTGTCCTATCTTATACACCTGACATTTCTCTAACGACGGTAATGTTCCTGGAGCTAAAACAAAGTCCATTATTTATAGTGTCGAAGCTGGTAAAACACTCTCGCATAAATGAGGCCCAGTTCTTGACATTTACACCTGCTTTATGCATTTGAGCTTAAAAATCTCAAGTGCACATCAAAATCCTACTTTCACTACCCCAAAGAGAAAGCGAGAAAAATATGTAGGTGAAAAAATTAAATTTTGAGGACGGGAGATGTAACTAAGGCGGTAAAAGTTGTTGGGATTTTTTCGCCAATTTACGTCGAATTGGAGTTAATTAAATTATATTAACTGCCGTGCGTGACTGAAATACTCAAGCGTGAAATGCTTTGGTGTAAAATGCAGCGACTGCCAGCAGATCTAAATGTGTATATTTATAAATATATATATATATATATATATTTTGGAAATATTTTCAAATGTGCTAACGCTTACGAATTGGTAAAGAGGAGCATTTCTTCGTTCATTCCCTGATGGCAGCGTTTTAGAAGTTTTCCAGGAACGCTTCTACATAATTACAAATTAGTGCCTTTCTCGAAGGGTTACAGATGTTTTATTTTTTTTCACTTTACCGAAAAATGATCCTTTAAGACCTTTGAAAAAAACATTTTGGCTAGGAGATATATAATCACTATTACTGCTCTTACTGAAGATAGAAAAAAGCAGGACACGTTAATTTTGTACTTAAAAAGTAAAGATCTCGCTGACTTAAGATTGGTATTCCTTTTCCTTTATACCTCTTGAGCTTAAGATTTCTGAGAAGTTATTTTTCAGCAGAACTTAATTTTCATGACCTTCTCTACCCTCTTTTTTAATGCTAAAAGACATTTAAATGTCAATGACGGATCGCAGTGAGAAACAGAGGTTTTATTCAGTTTAACGCAAATGAGAATTCATTGCCTTAGGTGAACTTCTAGTATATTTACATACAAAATGGAATTAGGGGGTGTAAATAGCAGAGGGGTATAAACATTGCAAAATAAATAAAGAGACGCAGAAATAACCTTAAATAGAGTCTACGGTTCATGCAAACCATATAAAGCCAGTAAAAGCCATTAAATCATCGTAAATTTTGTTTAAATGGCGTACGCACATACCTTTCCGATATGACGTTAGATAAACAGCCATTGTTTTTAAACAAAACGTGTTAATACACGCCACAGGCACAAGTTTACTACCTCCGCGTACGGAAAGGCAAGGCGCGACACATGAATGAACACGTTCCGAGTGCGTCGTCGAATCTTCTTGATATTATATATCATGTCGGTAGCACCAGGAGCAGCACAGCGATAGGCAAGGGTGTAGCCACTTACACAAATCAAGTCTGGAACAGCTGCTGCCGCTTGCCTGTGAAATTAATATCTCGAAAAAGTCGCGAATATTCAAACTGGCTTTCTATAAAGGCAGAAGGGTGAAGTGAGTCATTTGCTTACTAACTGCATGAGGAATATTTTATCCGCGTTTTCAGGGATATTAAGGCGTCAGGCGGGATTTCGGCATTGGAAACAGGCGAATTCCCAGTTTTTGAGGCTATACCCGTCATGGGAAATGTTTACTAAAATGTGTCCTGGTTTATAGAAATACTAAGTAAACCCAAAGATATCCACCTTGTTAAGATATTAGTCATACTGGAGAAAAGTAGTTCAATTGGATAATTTTAGTTTTAAGTACACCACCATTTTGAGATTACTGGGTTATTTTGACAGGTGTAAAATTAATGTTGGTATGTTTCTCAGCGTGCAATAAGTGTCAATGTTTTGAATGTATCATGTCAAATCATCTTTATCTGCTTCCCTTTAGTCAAGCTTGAGTCGCATACGGTTCGGTTATCGTGCCAACAACTTACCTTGGGGGAAAAAACGAGCTTCCGTTAATTATAGAATGAATGTTTTTGTGTAAAACTGCAAATTGATGATTATTTTCGCCAGCGCAATATTATTCAGCGCGGAAATGCTAGATCATTCAGCTGCAGCTGTTTGGTTTAGTCTATTCGCTAATTATAAGTTTGAGCAACTTACTTGCTATTCGCTTGCTTGAGAATAATCGTTATTTTTATTTAACTCGATAATTGTCGTTATGAACTCTTTCGCATTAGGGGTCTTTGCTGCCACGAATTGCCATGGGTCATTTGTAAGGAAAAATGGTTATATTAGTTAACAGATCATTGTTTTTGCACGGAATTCAATAAGAAATTATCAAACGATTAACCGCCACTATTTTATTTTTCCTATGTCTTAAATATTAATGCGATAGTTAAACAATCTTATATCTTGGGGAAGTAGATAATATATAAAACGGGATTACTTACAAACGGTTCCTTCACTTAAACAAAGGAAGAATGTATTAAATCTAAATTTTCTTCCTGAAAGAGGAGCAGTTTCCTATTTGTAAGTTCACTGATGGAAGTTATATCTTGCTCCGACCATGATACCAACCTGAATAATTATTTTATAGAGGTCTTGAGTTAATATTGCTTCATTGTTATTGAATTCAGTGTTGTTATCTTGGCGCACATTTATCCCTTAGCACTTTAATGTGACATTGAAGCAGTTCTTTAAATAAATTTAACCTAAATCCAAACTTCGGCCCATTAGAGAGAAATATATACCTAAATCTTGACATAAGGCGCTATCACCACCCCGACCTATAAGTTACTGACATTTATCTCAGCGCTCACTTTTTTAGCACCATGTGGACAGACCGTACACATTCACGTACGTGCGGAGTCGGCAACAAAGAAGTCATAAATTATCCCTTCCCTCCATACTTGTTGCTTGTTCCTGTTGAATAGATTAAGGGAAGGTGGAGTGGTGTGGGAATTACTAGGGCCCCCGTCCTAGAGCAGTGTCTCCCCCGAAATCGTGATGAATTTAGAAAGTATAATTACTTTGACGTGGTTTATGGCGCTGCATTCAAAAGTGTTAAGAGGGCGTTTAACCTCAGAGTGATAAAATGATGACGGTTTGGGGATTGATCAACTATGTATGTGTGATGCATTTTGATGCTAAACTTATTTGAATTAGTTTTGAAGTAATGGACTAGAAGAATTTAAGTGATCGTAAGCAGATTCCCTAGAAAAGCCATGTGAAGCAAAATCTTTAAAATACCATCAGAGCCCGGCTATCAACTACCTCAACATATAAAATTTATAAGATAAATAGGTACCAATCGCTACTTGAAATATACAAAAAAAACCACCGATTTCAAGACCGAAAAATATTCGAATTTCACTTTTTGTTTCCTTTATGAATGTCTCGTTGAAAATCGTATACTTCCTAGTCCAGATCTCGTTTTTATTATATATGTTATATTAATATGTAACATTCATTTAATCACAATTAATAACGATCTTTTTATTTAAAAAGAGATTAGTGTGTCGCATTAATTTTTTTAATAATTTCATACAAAACGAAATATGACAACGTCTGATGTAGCCTAAATACTTGAATATATTTCCTGGAGTTCACTTGAAAATTTGTATTCAAAACATTATTCTCTTTCAATAGCATATTAGACATCTGATTTCACGCCAAGGCCATGGAATTCTGACTGAACATTATAAGTCATAGCTGAAATAAATTATCTCCTAAAATGTTTAATATCAAATTTAGAGTGATTCGTTTAATATTTCAGCGTAAATTATGTCTGAATGATCATTATCTTTGCTGGCTAAATCTGAACCGATGAATTTTTTCCTGGTAAACAGAATAACTTTTAAGAAGGGAGATGCTCAATTCTTCCTTATAAATTGTGTATCTCATAGATTCAGTTAGTGAAGTTACGTTCCCACGATGAAAAATGTCACAAATGGAGAAAATTTACTAAATAAAACTATTAAAAATCAGAACCTGTAAGCTCCATTATGATCGGTTTATGTAAACTGCTTAAGATTCTGCCGAATCGCGCTGCCTTCTCGGTCTACAAAATGAGAAATGAATTGCAGTGACAAACCGACAAACATAATTAAACTACTTGTCAATAAGCACATTAGATTGTGGATAAGAATTTGATCAATAATTTAGAGGACGAATTGGGACTTTCAGTTTTTGAATATGATGAGGTGAATTGCTCAATAAATGAATTATCTACGACTCGAGTCTAAAGATCAAATTACGCTCTCTTTTCGATTCTCTCCCTTTATTTTTTATTGTATCTATTCATCTTTTTTCCGATTTTTTTGCTTTCGTGCAATGAAAACTTGTAGGATTTTTCTACTTTGCTGGGAATTATAGTATTAAAAACTCATAGAGGTATAGAGAAGTTTCTGCATATTCTTCAATCACGAATATTTAAAAATACATAGCAAACGGCTGACGGACGTAACTACATGAATATGCAGTGAAGCTTTCCGTAAAACCTCTGTGAAATAATAAATATGGAATCCAACACATTCTTTCGAATTTTCAACATATTATTTTGGCTATTATTAGAAATATACATTAAATGAAATCGGTTAAATTAGCTAACTGACCAGAACAATGCTTGGCATTGTAGGCACGAATTTACTAGAGAATTCATAGGAAAAAATGTGAAATTCGGATTTTGGGACATGAAGAAGTGGATTATTCACTAAAAAACGGTGTACTATGGTAATCCAAGCTCAAGTTAAGTAAGGTTTTTTTTATTTCCACTTTTAATTCCCGCCTTCTACTCGACTTCCTTCCTCTTCAATCATTAATTAATAATTTGCTATCACTCAAGTTCAATTAGCTTGCATCTTTCATTGAGCTATGGACTATAACAATAGTATATGCGACGGAGTTTTCTAACTAAAGCATAAAAGTAGGAAACCTTTACTCTTTTGTTTCTGAAAGCTGTTTAGCTTTCATTTCCTACTCTGCGAGTGCAAATGATTGAAATGATCGTCTGACTCACGATTGATACTAAAACTTCCTCATTCTTGTTAAGGGACACATTCAGGTAGAAAATAAGGCTAGCAATTGCAGTGAAAGTGAGTGCTAAAGGGCCATTCTAAAAGAAGTAATAAAATGCTTTGCCTTTATACATCAAGTGAATCATTCAGGGAGACAATAATCCTCCAATCATCTTTATTGCGGAAGATGTGTGTTTGTGTAGAGGTGATTAGAGAGTTGTTTTGCATATTATTAGTAGACTCGGCTATAACAATTGATTTCATTTTCATGGACAGCTTAAAGAAAGCATTTCATCCAGCTGGATTTAAATTTCTTGGGAAAATGAATTCACAAATTAGAATATGGCAGTTAATCATCAGTCAATATCTTTCATCAAACATAAATAAGAATTGGAAGGAGATTCACTTTTAGCCATAAAATGATCTCGTGTACAAGAGTAAAATTTTATTTGAGTTACAGTATCAAGTGTAATTATTCCACTTTTATATTCTTTAGATATCATCTGAAAATCCACTGACCACTGTTGACAGAAGCGTAATTAGAGGCAAGACAGAACGGTTTCTCTAATAAGATTGTGGCCAACAACGGCCGCATGCAGGTATAAAACACGTATGTTCACGAACAGTATACATGTCTACCTCTCAGCATTAAATAAATCAATCGCATTAAGTCCATTTCCGTGCGTGTTCTCCAAAGGCCTTAAATGTTCTTCTTGTTGAAAAAACGTGTTCAGTCCAGTTGGTTTTTCTCCTTTAAATTTGAAACCAAATGAGCCTGTAAAAAATATGGCCCATTCTCCTCTGTAGTTTATCAGAAGACGTTAGAACTTGTATAAGCCTTGCCATATTGTGAGCATTTGTCTCATTAAACAATTTTTAACGCTCTCTATCAAGTCGGTAGTGAAAATCCCAATGGTCACTGATTTAAACATTCAAACTAGTATTATAGACAAAGAATGCAAACATGTGCAACAAACTACACCATGACTGAAAAGAAAAAAAGGGCTATATATCCACCTTTCTAATTACTTGCTGCAGGATGTAAGTTCTCCTATGACTTTTACACATTCAAAGATGATCTGTGAAATGAAAAACTGAGAGAATTCAGGTGCAACAGAAGAATTCTTTTATGATTGGGACCCTCTCAAAGAGGCAGTCAAAGCCAAAGGGTTTCTTTTACCTCCTGAATAGCTTTTAATGATTAAATTTAAGAGGTCACATTTTAATGAGATGTATTTCAATACACTAAACAGAAATATATATTATTCCGTTATTTTGTTCTCATTTTGAATTGTGTAAATGAAACAGAATTGGCCTCTGCGCTACTGTTTCAAGATCATTCATCATCCTTTATCACCTCGGGAATAATAAACATGTTCCAAATTGATTTTTGGAAGTTTACTTTGTACATTACCACAACTGATAATATTTATAATATATCTACTGAGTTACTTGTTAATAAGAATAAGTCTAAACGGTAGTTACATGAATCTTTCAAAAATATTTACAACTAAGGGTTCGATTATTTGTTATGACATTAATAAGTTATTTTATTTGAACTACTGGGTACAAGGTTGTAGTTGAGGAGAAACAATGTGGAATGCATACGAATTCATTTTTATTTCTCTACATCTCAGCTCAGAAGAACATATGGCATTTTTTCAAAGGATCCTCTAAAGAATTTCACGGTAAATGTAGAGGATGACATTCTGCATGTGCCATTTCAACCACCCTTGCCATTTAATTTGGCTTAAAACAACTGAAAATCAGTTACACGCAGTCCTTGTTCATTGTTGCGCCGGAGGGACAGTGATTACATTGCTACTGATAAAGAATCCTTTATTGAATTTAAATTAATGGAAAAAATTTCATAAAATCGAATGACAGCCATTCAAACAAGCCTTTTTGGGAAAATTCACGGCAATCTGGTAGTGAGAAATGCCGAACACAATTTGTTAAATTAATTTGTGCAGACTTGCTGACAAAGAGAAGAAAGATAGTTTGATCATCTGTGGCTACTCATATTTATTCCAATTTTGGAACCCTATAAACGACTCAAGCAGAGGATCTGCTATTGCCTAGCATTTGTCTGCGAATCATTTATCAAAGTCTTAATGACCACACAAAGTCTATACGCATTATGGTGGTCACTGAAGTCATTACATGAACCACTAGTGGCGACAGGACCATATTTCATAGCTTTACCACCCTTTGGGCGTGAGCGCAAAATCGCACGAATACGATTTCTATGTAGTTACGCCGGTTACAAGCTTCATTACTTTGGCTTGTAAAATGCTCTCTATAACTTGTCGGAACAAAGCCCCTGTTTAGTTAAAAACTCTCCCAATGCATCCATTTACTTTCCGACTGTTGGGAAATAATGAATAAAATCTGACGATTAACCACTTTTAGACAAATACATCTTTAACCATGTACAAGGCGGAAATATGTTACAGGGAGTCTAAGCATTACTGTTCCTCACAAGACCTAACATTATTTAACTTTGATATAATTATTTGATGAGTAAGTTCATTGAGTTTCTATCTAAATTAATTTACCAACATACTGTCAACATTTAACAATCTAAAATTAAATTCTTTGTCGGAGAAGATAAGCTTTGTGTCTCACAATTTCACGGATTATAGTAAATGAATGTGATTTTCGACGAACGATAATTTTCACAATTTTATGTGAAAACCGGCAACTATTCCTAATCCTTCACATCTAATTGAGTAATACATAGCAAATTGATTTTTATTCAAATTGATTTATGCAAATTCATGTCACTGTCATGATTTTCCACTTATTCGAATTGCTTAGGAATTGGCCAATCAAGATGGCTGGTTAATATTATCAAAATTATTATTTCTCACATTAGCGGTAAGTTAATGAAAATGTATTTCGAAATAAATAACAGATAACGTCCATTAATATATCTCATTTTGAAGTGTGCATTTGCGGCGAAAATAAAGCATCAAAGATTTGTACATCGTTTGCATAATTCACATCAGGACAATAAAAATATCACTTTTGCTATAAAAGTAATCATTTTTGTCCTTTGATTACAGTTATTACAGCTTATTTACTTAAAGCGAACAGCATATTTCTATTACTGATTAAATTAGTAAAATAAAAGTTCACCAAAGTCTAGAACGCTAATTATTATATGTCGAACTATCAATCAGTTACATTTCCAAAATTACATATTCAAACCATTGTGCCTTCGTTGATGGATCTGCATCAACAGATATTTTATTTTGTATTCACAATGGAATAAAGTCCAAGTGAATACCAGAAGGAAGAAATTCACGGAAGCCTTACATTACACAGAAATATATCATGGTACGGTTAGTAGTGAATACCATTGAATTGATAATATTTGAGTCGGAAAATAGTTTTGGCGGATCAGAATGTCGAGGCAAACACGCACTTTACCAGAGCATATGTAGCATATCGCAATTTTATGAAATATTTCAATTACCACAGAATATACTTTTGTTCTTGTAAACTAATAAACGTCCAAGAAGCGAGATGGCCTTGGTTGCATCTCTCCTTAATCGGCGGACAAATTAGTAAGTAGGTTGACGCTGGATAACTAACAGGTGAGTAGAGAGGCAGACTCCATTTAGATAAACAGCATCTATTGATAGCGTTTTGCGCTTGCTAAGTGCATACCTTTGCACTTAGTAAACAAGTCAAAATGGCTCATAACGCGTTTTCACGCCAGAGTGGAAAAGTAGGCGGTGGGTTAGTTTTAGTGACAGAAATATACTTTTAATTATTAGAAATGACCGTAGGGAAAACAATAACCATAAATTATTGATTCTGGAAATTTGTTTGGATGAATTTGAAAGGACAGGGGACCTTGAAGGAAAGAGTAATTAGGAATTTCGTCTGACAATGATGATATCCATCATGCCAAAAAACAGTCTGTGCCATAACATTGAGTGACCAGTGTTAATATCTGTGTTCAGTCACCTTTACGATCAGTGAATGTCTATCGTCTTCACCTCAGAAACTTGAAATCCGACATGCAAATAAAGAAAACTACTGAAAGACATTTTCCGAAGTTGGATTGAGCCACATTTTTGATGCCTGAACTTGTTCAACTCTAAATGATTTATTTCACTTCAAAATCAAACCCGACATGTCAAAGGAAACATAAATTATGAAAAGATGTTTATTTGTGAATAGTTTGAATATTTCTGTAAGGTGAATTTTTGCGCGATAAATATGCAAAATTTTGCGCTTGCAGTATTTATTTTCACTCGGAGTCTGAAATTTGCCCGTTCCGCTCTATAATTATGTGCCCTTCTTCCACTTTATTTGCTACTTTGCGTTAACTTTATTCAAGAATATTTTAAAAACGAATTTCACACGTAACTTTAGCGATTACACTCTAAACTTGACAGATTATTGGTAAAGCAAAAAGTTTAAAGATAAAAATTGCTATAACTCAACAAATAGTTGATAATTAAGACCGTCTATATTTATTCAATCGTGTTTCGATTTTCAGAAGCTTAACGACAGAATTCATGTCCTTTTCAAACAATTTGGTAATATTACAATATTTTGGTACTGTTTTTTAAAGTCGTGTCCGAACTACTTCATTGAGTACTCGAATTTCCCCTACAAATTTAACTAATGAACGTTGAATGTGGCTCGTTAAACGACTAGAAATATCAAGCATACTCGACTTTTATTCTAGATCGAAGGATTGGACGATTCGTTTTCTCTTTTTCTTGAAGATTGAAGCAACCGAATGAGCTATTTTATTTATTTTACACGTAGGCAGTGATGAACCATCTCGATATTTTTCTGCTCTACACGTTAACTGAATTATGATATTACTATATACAACGAGTTGCGTCATATTTGACTCTCATCAAAATAGGGTATAAATCGATAAAGTTTCATTATCGATTTGAATTAAGTAAAAAATTATGCTATCATTTCAAAATTCCTAAATTACCGAAGTTGTAATATAGCCATCTTCAATTTATTATAATAATTTGTATAACCACAGCCGAATGCAGGCTCGTGTGAAAATTTATTTCAGCTCAGAGTACTTTCACGAGAGTGGGGAAGGGAGGGCGGAAAATCGCTGACTCATCCGTGGACTAACAGTTTTCGAGTTGCATCAAAATAGATGTTTGTTGGACGCTCACCGAATCATCCAATCAGAGTTGACAATTTTCACAATATGATTAATGGTAGCTTGAGCAGTAGAGCTGATAAAATAGGGGCTTGTTTCATGGCAAATATGGTACTAGTTGGTCATCATGAGAACAAAAGCCTCATATTAAGCATCTGGTTTGACTTGTACGCGTGATTAGTTATTCCTGTCTAATGAGACCAGCTATCACAAAAAGAAAATTTTCATAGCAGAGATATGCGCTCCATTAAAAACGAAAACGCATATCTGGACATATGCCACTCTGCATAGGCTTTGATCTACAGTTAATTTGCTCTATGTCTACTCATTAATTATGTAAAAATGAGAATCGGAGTGCGTAGAAAATTCTAGTTTTTAAACACTTTCCTTTGATAAATAGGAAACTTTTAGCTTAGAGCTAAATAATCTATTCCTATTTATTCTAGTTAATGAAAATATCTATCTCACAGGAGTCACATTTCTTGAAATTTAAGCCTGGGATTTTTGTCATGTTTGCGATATTTTTCCCACTATTTTGATAAATTTAGGAACTGGGAGGCAACAAATCGGGGATAATTTTCAACGAAATTTGACTTTCTTATGAAATTCAAGGCGGAAGAGACGCACATTTTGTTGATGTTTGCAAGATAAGGAAACTAAATCATAAAATCCTGACATGCAAACTTGGCGCTTTTCTTTGATGATCCCAAGGAGGCTAATTTCATCATATTAACTCATAAACTTTGGTTTCCTTGAGCTAAGACCTAACTGAGATAAGAAACTTGTAGAATGGCCACAGATTCTATTGAAAGTGCTTTCTTCAAGTAAATGGGTTTCATGCATAAGATAACATCAGATACGTAAAGCCAACTGCTTATAATACTACAACAAAGCTGCTGGTGCGTGTTTACACAAACTACTGGTAAATATCTTTATTTATCTCTGAAATTGCTAGGATGTTCGGGATTTAGATCACTTGGAGAGTGAACGTACTTTTGATAGAACGTCTTTTAGTTGAATAACTTAAACAGAAACGGCAGAAAAATAACATACACAGTCTTACCTCATTGATTAATCTAATAATGCCCCGTATATTTTAAATAGATAATAATCTTTGTACCAGACTGGAAGATTAATTATTTAAGTTTGAGAATCTGAATGAAGTTAATAATTAACAGATCATGACTAGGTTCAAGATGAAATTACTTATATATATCAACTTTATAACATGTTATTTTATTAGGCATTGTTCAGGACATAAATAAAACTGCTGAGATTTTTTGCCTTTAACTTTCTTTTAACGGTTTTCATTCAACGCTATTAACTTCAATCCTAGTGGAGGATAAAAAATGTCCATTATCTTTTAGCATTAATTACTGATACAGTAATTAATGAAATTTTTCACTAAGTTTGATTTTTTCATTTTTCGACTTATCAAGTACTTTTTTGAATAACTTGACATAATTTATTAAATTTGAATTGTTATTTACATAATAAACCAAAGATGCAATGAGAAAATAATTTATTATAATATTAGCTTACTCAAAAAATGTAGAATATAAAATGTGCATGATGCTGATTATTAAAAATGACGAGTATCAAGTGGTTAAGAGAAAAAGATCATGCAAAAACGCATCAATTTATTCAAAGAAGTGAAAATGAACTTTATTGTTAATCTATTGCATTCTTTCATGGATGCCGAAATGTCACAGCTAATCCTACAATATCTAAATTGTGGGGAGGATTTAATCGTTACACGATAAACGAAGGCCAGCGAAGTTATATCGTCTCCCCATAACAGAGAAACGTTATGGTGGAGAACATTTCCGTATTTCTATCTTTCATTTTCCAAAGTTTAGTGTCTATAAAAATGGCCAGATAATAAAGAGAGGCTTAAGCTTTAGAATATACAATAATCAAAACTTTGGGTCTTAATGAGGCTTGGATTTACTTATTATGGCTTTATAAGAAGGCATTCTTATTAATGTAAACCTACCGTATTGATGACAAAAACGTTTTTTAGTACTAACTCACATAAAATTAAATTCAAACAGGTCGAAATGGAGATGATAATTTGTGATATTTAATTGTTATCATTTAAACTCATAGCGCGACAGAAAAGTCTGGCAATGTTTTGAAATAAAGAAATCGGTAAGCATGTTCAATAAAGAATATAGGAATGGTATTGCATAGAGAGCGTCAAAAGAGTCACTTTATTTGATTTTCGAATTTGGGCTGTAGAATATTCACTTAATTGTCGGTTCACTGCTTCGAGTTTCAAGATTTAAATGTTATAGTTCATCCTTTGGATTACTGGTTGAATTTTTATCCTCAATTTCTACTCCTTATTGACCGGTTCTTGATTTATGATAATCTTTCTTGCTACTTAAAATAATTTACTCTTTTAAAGACAAAAATGATATGATTTTACGCGAATTTTAGCAAGTTACATGATCTTAACATGGAAGAGCTCACAAAGCGGTGTTTACTCAAGATTAACTCACATAGATGCCATTTGATAGTAGACTTTGTGTTAAATAAACAAATTTTAGTGAAATTTTAATAATTATGGTTAACTCAAAAGCAAAAGTTATAGTAGGACTGATGCTAGCTTTGAAGATGCCAAATTAAGCTTTCTAAAATCTAAAAGGATGCTAATTTGGTACCACATTCTTTATCAGGGAAGGATAGAAAGGAGGAAGCAAAAGTGTAACCTGTAAAATAAGTGATGATTCTGGTAGAAGGGAGAAGTAAACTCCACAACGTAAAGCATTAAATAATAGAGAAAGTCGATAAACTACCTAAGGTCCGGGGAAATGAGATATGCTTATAACTATGTGAAGAAAGCGATAAGCTATAGGAATCACTGAGGGATTCTGCAACAACGAGGTTTTATTTAATAATATTAATTGAATTTACTTATTTTAGTAGTCAGTCTGTTTTGAGATTTAGTGTGACAAACGAAATTGAAAACCAGACTAATGCTCTATTATTCACCTCTATCAAATTTTAGAAAGCTAATAAAATTTATTTTGAAAATAGAGTTGATTAGTGACCTTGGCTTCAAATATGAATTTTAACAATTCAAAAAGTAATTTTTTTCTGACACCCATATTTTTTGGCCAAATGCAGACACTATAAATCAGAGTATTCAACCCTTCTAGCTGAGATTTGAATTTTTCCAGGCAACTGATAGTATATAAGTGGTTGAGTATTCTTTTGTCCTTGCGTACGGTAAATGCACAAATGAAAAATGGGCTTTAGAATAAATCACTTTTCATCACTGCCCTTCGTACAGAATTTTGGTAAATTTACAAATTACAAAAAATTTAGAATCCTGAGCATTTAACAAGATACACACGTTAAATATAAAGGTACTTATTAGTAATTTTACGTTGGACGCAAATTTGGTGCTGAAGCATCCTCCTATACAAATCATATTTCAATAAATTTTTGTCAAAAAACAGATTAAATTTAATGTACATTTACTTGAATTTCAGAAAGTTGCTAAAGTTGTGTCCAATCTCAGCAGCGAATATATTTTACGTGTCACGTTTCCCTTCGATGATACCTATTTTAAAATAACATTACTTTTTAATAAAACACATACTCGTAGATAATTGAAATAGGTTAGGTATTCAATTCCAAAATTAATATATTTAAAAAGTTACTTTTAATCCCATTGTTTGGCATTTCCATTCTCTGATCTGATTTAAAGTTTTAAATATTCGTGGATTATTTATATCAGTTAATGGCATGTATTCACTTTTTATTGATCCAAGTAAGAAATGCTTTAAAATTGACGTTTATTAGTCCAAAATTTTCCAAAATTATTTTATTTCAAATTAGTAAAGAATATTAGTGATACTGTCTACTCCTCTAATTTAAATTGCTTTATGGCATTCATTTTTTACCGACTATAAATAATATTTACATTATTTACATATATATGTCTTCATAAAGAACATATTAAAAAGATGAACACCAAGCCTTATTCTTGAAAGTTCTGCAGAATAGACAGGTACGTGGTAACCAAATATGCGATAATTTTGTGGAATTTGTAATTTGTTTCTATAAAGAAGAATATGAGAACTTTAAAGTTCAACAACGGTCATTACAGTATACTTACCTCGAGCTAAAGAAAAAGGGCAAATATTTCGTTTAAATATATTTAAATCCAAAAACTCATTTTAAAAAACTAAGCTAATTTAATTTTGAATTTATATTTCAATCAAATTTTTTGATCGAAATTTGACGGGGAGAGCTTTTTAATCAATATTAGTCTGTGGAATATTTCGGCAAATGTAAGAAAAAATCTGCCATGAAGTATACTCAATAAAGTCATCAATAATAAAGTCTTATTTTTATCCCTTTTCTAATTTCCTTATATTTCAAAAGACTCCCCTATAGTGCAGTATTTTTTATATATAATTTCGAAGTCATGAACTAACTGACAATACGGATGCAGTTGTGAGAAAAATTTCTTGGAAGTGTTCGGAGTGATCTGATTGATGAGGCATATTACAGTAATCTATGCCTACAAACTTATGCACCATCACAAACTCGATTTTAATCTGTCAGTATTATTCCAAACTCCGGCATCTAATAAAACTGCAAATAAATTATTATTTAAGTATATTTTCTTCTAGGTGCGAAAAAACTTTGAATAAAAATGAAATCTATTGAAAGCGGGAACGAGATGTTATGAGTGGGAGGGCTCTTCAATGATGACTTGTGCGTGATAACATCAATAGATGAACAGATTTAGTGCACATGCCTCCCTCACATATAATTTAGTGCTAATTTTATTGTGGGAACAGAGGCATAGACAACTGTAGATGCAGGTCATAAAGAAGAAGGGTAAGCCGTACCTCTTAGGATACCAGTTTTCTTTAAAAAGAAGGAATTATTCTGTATTTTTGTAAAATTTTCGATTTTATGATTTAGAATTCAAATGCGTATAAAGTTAATAGTTCGCAGATAATGAGATATAGGGAAATATTTCGTTCCAAATTTAAGCAAAGGAAAGAAGGAATTTAATGATATTCACTAAAAATTAATAGAAGGCGGTACATTTTTTATTAATCTACAAATCTAACTCCTATTTAAATGATCCTCTGTTTCATTTTTTTCATTTAACATGGCTCTTAAATGAGGAAGAGAGTTCAAATACTGAAAATTCAATGGAACTTCAAATCTTTACTCCAGTTTCATAAAAATGCATATCCAACCATATAGTGGAAGGATATTTTTCACTATATCGCTATATAATTAATGCAAAACCGAATTAATATTTGTAAAACGATAATTTAATTGTAACACCAATAGAGGAATTGGATACACGATCTTTAAACTTTGAGTAAACAAAAGGAAAAATATTATATTTGGCATAAACTGTTTGTTGCCGAAACGTGTTTAGCACTCAGCTCAAAATATTGAATTATATCGTCTTTTCTTGTCAATTACAATTGCTTGTTAATATTAACCATCAGCTCTTCATAACTTAGCTAAATATATTTCTCCCTAAAATATCAACTGCGAGATAATAAACATAATGGTGATATTTTAAGAATGGATGACGACGTTCTAGAAGACTGTTTAACCTTTCCGTTACTGAAAGTTCTTACAATGGGCGTACAAATTAGGTGAATTTCATTGAATTTGTGGAGTTTGAATTTTCACTATCCACTAAATTAAATAATGAAATCTTATGAATCTCCAAATAGATTATTTCCTTAAAGTACTACATTATTGTGCAATTTGAATAATTAAATTTTGTAATGTTCACTTATCCCTAGTATATGTAGTTTTATTCATCATTAATTTCATATTCTAATAAATATGTGATAAAATGAGACTCTAAAATAAAAGTGAGATTCTTAAACTTGTTAAAAAATTGACTTATCAAAAACGTTTTTGTGCGTGTTAAACAAGTTAACCGTAGTAATGAAAAGTAATATTGCTTATCGTTAAATGCGGATAGATAAAAATACGCTTTCAGTTTTGCTATTAATTAGAATGTTTTCGATGATATAAATGAATGTATAATTATTTAAGATGAAAATAAATCAGGAATCTCATCCGCTCCTCTACGGTATGAACGCAAAAATAGTTAAAAGTTAGTGGGTAAACATGCTGAAGTGGACAATTATATTGTTATTTACATTCGTAAATCGCTGGAATCTAACACACCAAGAGGATGGAAACAAGTCATTTATCAGCAGAAGCAGTCAGTAATGCCTTAATCATACTGGACATAATGTCACTTATATTAATTTTCTCTTTTCAAATTAACCTCTACGTGTTAAAATACGATGGGACGACTGAATGGGACAGCGTGATGCATAGCTTTCAGATTTTAATGCACTGAAGGCATAGGTTGTGACGCTTTAAGTTTATCTACATATATTTTTTGGCATTTTTGTTTCGAAGGGAAAATTCATGGATGCTTTTTTCTTCAATTCATAGAGCAGTCTTGAATTTGGAATTATTATATGGAAGCACGGTTCAGGGAACTTAAATATAAGAAGAATGGTTGTACGATAACTTTCTTCTTTGCTCGTTTGTAGTCAGTGCGGAAGCTTTTAAGCTAACAGCGTAAGTTTAGTTCCAATATTACTCAAATGATTATAAATCCTGCATAAAAGTGTTTTATTCCAAAGCGCAGTCGTCTGAAATGCAGCTTGTACATAAATAACCAAAGAAGAATAAACAAGGTCGGGCTCAATATATCATTTTAAAGTGTGATACGTATAAATCGGATGGCGCCACGCTGGTGGTATGAAATAACAGGTTTAGATATAAAGTAAAAAGGAAAATCAACATACCTATAAAAATGAACAATGCATTTGCAGTTATGACTTCTTCGACTACTTCAATGCGTAAATGTAGAAGGATATAAAATACAAACCTTTGTCCCCTGAAAAGAAATATTGTAGTGTTTGCAGGAGTACCCTTCTAAGCAAAGCATCAACCACAATTATTGCCTTCGGTTATTTTAAAACGAAAGAGCTTAAAGAGCAAGAGACAGTGGATATTCTTAATCCACCTCAAGGAAACACTTTAAAAATATAGAACAGAGGCTGCGCATCGCCTTATATAATAAATACAGGGTGTGTAAGATATCTGAGAACACTTATATTCCTGTAATTTAAACTAACCGGATAATAATTAATGTATTTTTACATTAGTTGATCTCATGGCGCATACTAGCATAACTAACGAAATGAAAAGACACGCCGTAATAGTGTCTATCAAAGAGGAACGTAAGAATTTAGAAATCGCGAGATTTCTAAAAGTTGTCAGATCTTTCGTTTGCAAAGGTAGAAAGGAGCTGCTGAATGAAAATAATGGAGGGGAATTGGCCGCCATGAGGAAGGGAAAGGAGCTTACTGAGAACATGTGCATTTGTGAGAAGAGTACATGGTATGATGGACGAAGATCGTGGGAACCCAATGCGCCACATCTTGTCAAAAATTTGCAAGTATCTGAAGGAACAACAATATATGAGAAATTTTGTTCATCAAGACCGCGGATACATACGTTCATACGCTCTTAGGCGAGGTCAGTCGATATCAACAAAAACAACTCAGGAGAATCATTTATACATGCAGAACGACTCCTATACAAACTGAAGCACCTAGAAAGACAGGAGTGTCTCTGGTTTTTCTTCAGCGAAAAAACTTCCGGCAGGATGAAAAAATGAATAGAAGAAATGATAAATAGGTATGCGCGAGGGAATCCCACTGAAGTTCCAACTGTTATACTTGCGCATGAAGTTTCAACCAAAAGTGATGCTTTTCGGTGTTGTGAAGGGCAAATTATGACAACTCAATTTCTTCCACAGGGCCTTTGACTCAATGCAGATGCAAATACCTCCTGCATTCCTCAAGACTCTTCTAACCATCGTTGTTGAGGTGCCTTAGATAGACAACGTAGTCAATGAAGGAAGACCTTATGTCTTCCAACAAAATTCAGCTCCATCTCATAAAACTCGGAAGACCCAGGATTGGAAGGATACCCGAGGATTTTTATCATTGTGTCATACCAAACTTCTTATGCCTACCTTCTAATTCACCAGACCCTCATCTTTTTGATTATTACATTACATGGGGCGGACGTTGTTAAAAAGGAAGTTAATAAGCATTCCCATAACATCAAATCTTCCTCTCTGATGGAAAAAATAGCCTGAGCAATAGAGGAGATGAATAAAGACCATCTGATAAAAGCTTACAGTCGCTTTCCGACTCGAATTGAGTGGATTATAGAAGCCGAAGGAGGGTATATAGAAAAAAAAGCCTAAATTAATATTGTATTTGTGTTTTGTTACACGAAATTGTAAGTTTTAACAATTAATAGTTTCATTTTCTGTTTTTCTAAAAGTGAGTAGGGTGTCCTCAGATGCCTTATGAAATATTTTGGAGTACTAATGAATCCTGTCATAAAATGTTAATGATTTAACATGGTTGTAACTATGAAAACATGTATCTTGTCAAAATTAAATAGTTTACGGACCACTCACTTGAGAAACAGTTTGATTACCTCCAGAAAACTGGTGTTTGTTCACGTTCAAGTTTGCCATAATACATTGTAATTGATTCATTACAAAAACATTCAAAGCTAAATTTTTCTTAAGCATCATTGCATCTTCACCTTTTATATGTCAGCGATCAAAATAAGTAAGCGCTCTAATGTGTGTTGATGGGCATAATAAAGTTTTCACTAGATAGTATGATTATTTTAAATAGTGATAATAACCTCTAGGTATATTCCAATTTAAAAAATTCAATTCTTCCAACCAAAACGTATTGTGCAATAAATAATGACGCCTACTAGCTTGCAATAAATCGTTCCGGATCAACAGATTAGGTAAGATTGCATAGCTAACAGAGCAAATATCTTCGATCTTATCTAAAGAAGAAATTTGCAGAAATGTTACTTTGATTATACCGTTATGGAGCATGTATGTAGTTTCTTATCATATTAAAAAGAAGGGAAGTGAAATGATTCTATTATATCAAATTCCAAACAGCAGGAACTGCACTATCTTTTCTTGCGTGGAAAAATTAGAATCATGAAACATGGCGAAGTGAAGGTTTAAAATTCCAAATTTTATCTATCTGATATAAAAGATATATTTTATAACCTATACCGTTTAAATATGTGAAACTGCTGGTTTTCTATACGGCTGACTGTTATCATATTCTGCTAGTACCTCCTTTATATCGACATCTTTATTAATAAAAACTGGCGACACGTAAATAAACAAAGATGTAAAATGTAGCAACTATTAAATTATTATAACCTGAGAAGTTAAACAAACGTGGCTGAGACTTAATTATTAGCCAATAAAGTGCAAGTATATATATATATATAAATATCCAGAATGACTCACGTAACTCAAAAATTCACTGCGCAATAATTTAGCATTTATCATTTTACAATCACTAACCAATATATAACCAACACGCGAGGCAACTCATATTGATGACTACGAGGGAAGTGTAATTGCAATTTTAAATCGTGTTCTGCCATTTGAATCTTTCGGCATTCACTTAAGCTATTCATATAAGAAGTGAAGTTGAGCAATTGTAATGTTTTGTTTTGAAACGTTCTTATGAAACTTTTGAATTTACAATTCCATGCATAATTTTAAGCTTATTTACGTTATCCACTTAAATTTTCGCCAAATATAGCATTTTTATATATTCTTGGTTGATAATAGTAATATTAACTTTTTTTAGCTCATTCAGGAAAGCGTTTTATAAAATTCATCCTGGAAGAAATGGTTGCATCATGAAGCCTTTCTGGTGAGAAAATATAATTTAGCTACTACATTACTAACTAGACTACATCAGTGCTCACAGAGTTCGTGTTGGCCAGCTAGACATAATCAACCTAATTCTTCCCTCACTATTGTGTGTTTATTACACTATAACTAAATATTAATGTGGTAAAAAGCGCTTCCATTATTTTCATATTTAGCTTCCTCCGCTTTTATTTGCTCCGCCGACTTCCAAGGGAACTGACCCGTTGATTAATTTGGATTGGTATAAATACCATGCGAGTATATTTATTTCTTATAAAGGTCTAGATTCTGACAGGATTTTACCAACTTATACAATTTTAGTATGAACAAAACTCAATAAACTTCAGCTCTTCATTTTCATGGCTAGCTAATAATTCGAGAATTATAGTTCCTGAGAGTTGATTATGTGATCGAATTTTCTAGATCCTATTTAGAGAAGATTACTCTAATCCTATGATTTTTAAGCCCGATGATACACTTATTTGAATGTGCACTTTTTGAGGGAGTCCCAAGTTGTTTTTCTCTTTGTTTCTTTTGAGTTTGCATGAAATTTCCTCCCAAAGCACTTAGAACTTTTAGAAAAGAAAACAGAATAACGTCAACAGAAAAGTTGAAACCTACTGAATTCGAGCTTATCTATAATTTTGACCATTGATGATCAAGCAATAGTAATTCGTTTGGAGATTTAGAATCGAACCATACTTAAGAAAAGAATAAAAATTTAGCTGAACGCTATTCTAAGTAAATCTTCTCTATTATATTCTCTAAAATTTTGAATAAAATCTTCATATTTTATAAAAGCTACATGGTAAAAGAATTCATATTCAATGGGTAGCATTCATCTAACTTGATTGACTTGCACGCAAAACAGAATCAACGTCAAAATGCATTCAGATGAATTGATTAATGAAAATTGACTTATTCGATTGCTAATCCTCGTCGCCTAGCACTATATCTGATAGGCGTTGTCAAGTATCTAGTATAGGCAAGCCACAAATTTAATTAAATATTTCTGGTCATATTTACGAACTCATATTAAGGTAATTTTAAAAGATTTACATCAATCAACGACTGCTTTAATAGCATAAAATTCCCAGTTTAATTTAAGATTCATTCCCATATTATGCAGTACGTTTCCATCAGACTTGATTTTTAGAAGATCCACTTCAATTTTACAAATTTAATACGAGCAGAAGTGTATTAGAATTGAAGGGCGATTACGAATGAATATATTCGAGCAAGTTATCAAAATTAATAATAAATTAATTATTTCAACCCAAGTAAAAAGATATTTTAATTTCCGATTTTAATATTTCATACATGGCATTGAAAAATTTATACCTTCAATTGTCAAGTAGATTATACGCAATTTCATTCTTAATTTGAGAATAACGAAACTGCCACATGTTCAAATTGATTTTAGCTTCTTCTGGAAGAATAGCACTTTGAATGAGACATTTTGTGTACATCCGAAAACAATTTCAGATACTTCGAATTTTGAACCTGAAGATGCTATCCAGATTTAATGTAAGCGCGGCGCCAAGCGTGTAATTTCATTCATACGTCTGCATGACTATCAAGTTCTAGGAGATAAAATTTTTAAACCTCTATTTTGTCAAATTCTTAAGATATTAAATGATGGAAATTGCAAATTTACCTTTAAATTCGAATAATTGATCAATATCCGAATTCAAGAGCAAACTGGCATAATAGCACTGCATCTTCCAAAAATTAGTTATTCATTTGAAATCGAAAACAGTACAGTTTTATTAAATTATCACTTTTGTACATTCGTAAGATTTTAAACTAATGTTAGTAACGTTTTTCAAAATCCCTCGTAATCTTTCATAACAGTTAATCTCACTTAATACTATTTTCGAAATCGTGGTTAAAAACCAAAGAATCAATTTTGAACGTTTCTTTTTCATATTAATTGATGGAAAGTCGTATAGTAAAACAAAATGGGACGAAAACATTTTAATTATAATGAGTAATATATTTATGACTTATGTCTTTTACCCTATATTAAAAACTAGCCTAGCCTCGTCGATCTCATCAAAGCTGTAAGAAGATGTAAACGAATTAGTGGCATGACCAGCTACGAAACAGTCTCATACATGAATTAGGGGGTTAAATAACTAATTTGAACATTTGGAAATTGCACAGTGAACCGCAATCTCTATAAAAATATGGATAATTGTATATTTCCAGAATTCAAGTGGGTTTTGATCCTCCGACTTCATAACCTAATTCCTCTTGAGTCTCTCCGACAATTTCATAGTAGAATGCTTCCCATGATTAAATATTCCAAAATACGTTTTCATTTAAGGGACAATAATAACAACAAGAAAATAGGCATTTGTCAAATATTAAAAAAAGAAATATTCACAAGATTTGAAATTAATTTTTTTGTAATTTCATTTTGTTTTGAATGTTCTAAACTAACGAAATAGACTATCACTCATTAGTAAACACAAGTCGATCATGTAAAGCCTCTGCAGCGCATATCAATTAAACCTGATGAGATTTGTCTTTGGGTCGGAATATCGACAAAGGCCATGTAACTGCGTATTTTTAGATATTTTTGCGTCAGAGTGAGATTTTTATTAATTGCTTCAGGGTATAAATCAGACTTGACACGCTTTCAAACCTATCAGTTTATATATGCATTTCACTTCATCGTATAAACTGTGGCCCAAATACTGGAGAGTTTGCATAAACGTATGCAAAATGGCGGACCAGCAGCAATGACAGATGGCATAAACAAAAAAGGATTTGGCGTTTCCGCCATCAATCAGGTGAAAAATTAAATTCCGATGTGCTGATTATAAACAGAAAATCGGAAACCAATTACTCTAATTAAGTACAACCTTTTAATTTCTAGTGTTTCTGTTTGCTCGAATGATCATTCAAAATGAAAAGAAATTTTCCGCTTATGAAGTTACAGAAATCTGTGTATTCGACTGTCTGAAGTAATCAGATTAGAATTGTATTTGCTTGTGGGCTTCCTTATTTTAAATCCTAAAAATTATGTTATTACACCCATACACTTCTAACTTATACTCCTGTCAGTTTTAGTCAAAATACACAATTAACTGTCATTAATTGCTCTTATTAATTGTAGCGTATACTGATGAGGACTTTCCTTTCGTAAAGCATTATCTAGAAAATTTAATAAAAAATGAAATTAAGAAAATCTTTTATTGAATCAATTAGCAAATTACATTGTATAATTTTATATTAACATCATGTAAGGAAGAGAATGTCATAGTTTTCCATGATGTTCAATTCCCGTGATCACAAATAATTTTCTACATATGATATCTCGTAACTATTAGTGACGTCACTGTTTCGTTTTTTCTGTTAGACATGCCGTTAGTTTGATTTTATCAGAACAAAATAAAATTTCCTTCCATCCTTGCCATTTTCTTACCTACTAAAAGTTGCCTAACGATATTTGATCTTTTAATGCACTAAAAGGCGTAATACTATTTCCATTTCACATTGGAAAGATTTTAAAATCTTGTAATTAGATTGGATTTTCTTACAAAATCTTCGTTAAGACATTGGAATCGGTTGATTTTGCTTTCAATTGAGGACTTACTATATACGAGCATGCTTCGCTCATCATTGAAAATTTTATAACTATCATTTGAAATTCATTAGACTATTGATAAATAAATTCCCAGTCTTCTGAATGGAAGGGTATTTATTAACTGCCATCCCAGAGTTCCTCGTAATTTTCTTCGTCTCTCCTGACTGGTTGCAATCCCACAATTGATCCAGTTATTCTAGAAATCGTGCCCCTTAGTCGATTTTCACCGAAAGATAAAACTTATTAAATGATAAGTAAACTCAATTTAATATTCATTGAATAGACGGGAAAATAAATATGAAGACTTCTGGGCTTTAATAGTAAAGAATTTCTATCTGATAGAAGAAATGAATAGTAATTTTTTCTTAATGGCACTTGGAAGGAATATAATTTTGATTTAATTAATAAAATTGTACTTTTTGTTTTTTAAATTTCCATTTTTGTTAAACTGGGAAAATGGATGATGATTACATTTGAAGACGCTCGAATAAGAAAAATTGATCACGGTAACTAGTCAGTTGGTTAATATATGCTGCATATCGCGAAAAAATTTTGCTCAGTAATCAAGAGAAAAAATAATGAAGTTGCAATTTTGGAACGTGAAACAGTGAGCTCCTTTTAGACGAATATTTTACATCTCAAATAGAAAAAAATCAAAGATGTCATAATTTTCTTAGTACTCTGCTTTAGTCCATGCGTTTTATTGATTTCCATTATTTATATATCACTGGGCTCTATTATCGTTTTTGTCTTTACCTAATATAAGTAATACTTTGACTTAAGGCACAGTTAAAAAGACTTGCAAAAATTATTCTTCTCATAAAATTATGTACATTCTGTAAAATGAAAATTTATTATCAGGATGATTCTCCGATGAATCAGAGATGCATCCGCAAAAGTGAGTCATATTAGTGTACGGGTCACCGTTTGGGAAGGGAGGCGTTGGTGGCAATTAAAAAGGGAGATACTGAGAACCCTCTGTTAAGTTGGAATAGATTTTACCACTACGGTGGCAAGAACACCAATGAACATAATGGTAAGTCCTTTAATTAAAACTCTAAGTCATGCTCTTTAATTACCATCTTATTTATTATTAGGAGTAGTAATAGAAAAGTGAACATAAAGACCGAATGCTACATTGTGGCATTATATACATGTAAGCCGGTAATTACATCAGTTGTGAGCTTCCATATCCAGTCCGGTAATCGATAGGCTTATACATGAGACATGAAGTCAGCGAGCTTTGATCAAGTGCACCAAAAACATTTTCCAGCAATTTAGGTTCGAAACAAAGTGGTCTGTCTATCGTTTCGACTTAGTCAGAATTACGATAGAATCCTTCAACTTGGCCAAATTTTCTCTCATCAAATGTGCTTCAGAGAATGTTTATTTTCCTTATTTCTCTCTGATTCATTCTACACAAAAACGTTTTATTCTATTTGAACTTCTTTACGGTAATTTTTAGAAAGTAATAAATTAATGTATATATTAATTTTAAGAATTGTAAATTCTTAATTTTAAAGGATTAAGAAACCATGAAAAGGAAAATTATTTATTTGAAACCTAGGGGATGTCTTTATCAGGAGAGCTACCGAACTAGTCTCGATATTCTGTTACAAAACGTATAAACTTTCCGTGAACTAAGAGAATAAGAAGGTCTTCCAAATTTTCGGAATACCAAGAATTGACTTGAATCACAAATTTAACTGATAAGAACAAGAATTAAGAGAAAAAGAAAGAAGGAGGAAGTAAAAGTGAAAAGTAAATAGACAAGAAAAAGCGTCAATAGTGAGTGAGGGGATTATGGTAAGAGTGAAGAGGCCAAATCAACTCAGTGTAGTTGATATTTTTCTATTCTTTGTTTGTCAGATATTCATGTATGCATATGCATACATAGATCATGAAACTAAATGGAAAGGGCAGACGTCATATTATTTGTGTCTGCAGAAAAAATTGCATGAATTTGCGAAATCAGAGGAATTTAACATGTTGAAGAAGGGTGAAGATCACCTTCTTATTCCGTCTCCGTTGATTGAGGTGTGCTGTCTTTTATGAGAGATTCATAATTCCTATAAATCTCTTCACAAGCTTTGCGGTTTGCATATTTCTTAAGCTTGGAATTTTTTGGCTTTGTATTTCGCCTCGACAATTTGTTAAAAATCCATAGTCGCTTGATATCTCCTGATAGACCATGTTCATCTTCCTGAATATCCTTGCCAAGTAGTTTATGGGACAGGTTTACCTTTACCCCCTTTTGGCATATCCAAAAGCAACAATACCAGGAACCAACTCTGGCGGATGTGTCGCACCACAGACCTGGAAATCGTTCCAAATCGTATGGCTCACGCGAATAAGATTGTAGAAATTACTGACGAAGATTAAAATAATAAAATTCAAATTGATATCTTGATGATTCTTTTGAAATCTTATATATATACTTTTATAATGACTTTGGAAGCATACCTTGGACTTCAGCTTTTCTTAGTACGCCTGAAGTCGGAGTGTAAACAGGTTTCACACTTATCTTATCATAAATCTCCTAAATGGGTTACAGTTAAAATAATATTTTGAGAGAGTGCAGTCTCTACAAAATAAAAACGCTTTTATAGAATGGGAACTATCATACGAACCTTGTAGGCCATGCTAACTCAAGAACTGGCCACACCTAGTGTTCAGAAGTGGTATCGATTAGGATCAACCTGTTTAGGTCTTTTAGACACAAGTAACATAAATTAACTGGAAACGAAGTGAAGATCAACACAAGAACTGAATTAGAATTGCAATTAAATCTACGTAGTTCCTTTAATGCACTAAAATTTTAAAGTTTCACATCGTTTTATCTAACTTTGTGTCCTTGATGTGATCTTTAAATAACTGAAATAATTCATACAATTAAAATTCCACTGGAAACTGCACTTTATATATTTCAATTGTAAGTTTGATGTTAAGAAGGAAATACGTTACTACTGACCTACCCATTCATGATAAACGTCAAAACCGACTTTAATATTATTATCGGTTATCAAAAAATTGTGATTTGTACCAAACATGTATTTTTTCTTTAATATAACAAATTTAACGAATTTATATTACAAATTTATATAAAATTTTAAATTTAACAAATTTAGTCACAACTTTAAGTTAACAAAACGAGAATCATTGTTTAAATCGTAAAACTGCAGTCTTAATATAAAATTTCATGGACCATGCTTAAGGTTTAAATTCATATTCAAATAAATCTCAGCAATTTTGAAATTATATTGCCCTCATTTAGCTACATAACAAAATTTTGCTGAGAGTGTCGATAGGTAACCATTTAAAAATTTTTAGATGATTTCTGTTCTGAAAATTTTTTCCTCTCTAGTATATAAATATATTCATTAAAATAGAGGTTAAAATTGAATTGTATTTATCAAATTTTGTTAGTTCCGTGGTAGAAATACATAATTGTTAATTAATCATAATAGATGTGACAGTAATATGACGTTAGCTTCACTATCAAAGAGAAATCTTCTGACTTATAAAAAACGGATTCATTTTCATTTGTAAAGATCAAAATACGTCCATGTGTCTGAAGACATGGTTCATCTTTATTTAAATTAATTCTGTGGTAAGGCTAAAAAACTTTATGACTTTTCATCATGAGTTAACATCTAAGCACAAAGAAAGTGAAAGTTCATAAAGAAGGAGTGTGTCCAACTCTATGAGAACGTTTTTAGAACAGTAGAATTGAGAGTCAGGAGATCGGGAGGACCCTACTTTATCTGAGTTCCATTAGTTACCAGGTAGACCGCCCTTTCGAGTTGAAATTTCGTTCCATCTGGCCCTTTATAATGAAAAGTCTGGGTTACAGGCTTTCTTGTGATTTCGTAGTCATCCTCTTTTCACATATTTTTTAGCATTCATCTACTGGCGGAAGGAGTTTACTACTTTGTAGATGATATTTGGGTTTGTGATGATCAATTCACAAGTGCCTTCTCATCTCACTTCCTCATGCAAAGTGTCAATGACACTGAGAATCCACATATTTAATTTTCTTTGCTGATACCCTTCAATTGGAGTTTCTATCTAATAATGCGTGGAGAATAATTCTTTGTAGGATTCATTATCTAATTTTCACCTTCTTTCTCGACGAATACCTGTTTAGCATCCACCTGAGGTTTTCTTAATCATATTGCTGTGTATGCGGCATTAGTGGCACATATTTACTTTAGGTAAATGAGATTTCAACAGAGTTCTGGCAAATATCTCGTCTTCTCTGTCTTCTCGTCTTCCCCCACGGATTTTACCTCCATCTTTTCAAATTTTTTATTACAGATGGTAAATTTTGGTGCGAAAATTTTTGGTTTAAAGCTGTTCCGCGAAGTACCAAGTCGAGATAAAATTATTCCACTAAATAAATGCCTCTGTAATTATAACCTGTAGAATAGGTCATTAAGGTCAAATCTGTAGGAAACATCACCGATCTGGAAATTGATAACTATACTTTTATTTATTTAAATTATGTCTTAGGTGCTACCCATAAATACTGTTATATTTTTACAGTTTACATTGTTTACCGCGCCATCAGGGTAAACTTTTATTCATAACGGATTTGACCCGATTTATTTAAATCTCTTCCTATTAGCCTCCCCATACTTAATAAAACTAAAATTTCCTACAGATCATTTTAAATAGTTTGAAAATTATTATTTCTATATTTAGGAGTAAACTTCCATCGTCTTGCGATTACAGATATTTATATAAGCATTCCAATGCGACGTTTAGTTTGAAAGAAAACAACTTCCTTTCAGGACCGCCTTTTCACTTGGTGAGAAACCGCCGACAGCTAGACAGGGAAACAAAGGAGAAAAACTGCACAACTATGTCTTTCTATACTTTTCGGAAACACCCAAATACTCGTCTTCTTTTTATGCAAACAAACAAAGAAGAATCGAATGTAAAAGGGTACAATAGAGAACTGGCAATATCTTCATCAACTACTGTAATTAAATGTATTTTTTGAGGATTATGGAATGCTGAATTGATTTATTGTTGATCTTTCTTTTTTTAACTGTTTCTTTATTTGAATCAACTTGGATGGTTTCCAAAGATTAAAGTAAACACAACATCATTTAAATTTGCTGTACAATATATTTGTACAATAAATTAAATTTTTACTTATTCTTCGGACTTGAAAAATTTAATTTATTTGAGAGGCATTTCAGGGACCAAAATAGTGACAATATTGTGATAGTATCAAAAATTTAGTACTGTGTTTAAATAAAAATTTTTCTGCTATTTAAGAGAACTTTATGTCACTTATTTTTCGTCTGCAGAAATTCATTTAGACCATAAAAATTTAGCCATATATACATTTTCTTATTATTCTTAACAAATTTTAAATTAAAGATTGCGGAAAATGTCTTCTATCGCTGTATTAAATTTTTAATTGATCAAAATAATTCAATAGAGATTTTTGCTCTTTCTGTTATAGATCGAAAAATCGCCCCAAATTAATTATGTAGATACTGAAAACATTTTCCAAATTAAATTTATGAGAGAAGTTTTGTACAATGTTCTAAAAAATGGTCAATTTTTGGCGGTGGGTACTAAAAAGGTCTCTTTTTCCAATTCTATAGAGATGCGGGTCTCATTTAATGTGAGATTGGTAGACTTCTTTGCAAAGAAAGTTCGTACTAAATTAAACCTCAACCTTCATAATATCAGATTTTATGAAGCGTTCAGCATTATTGAATGTGCAGATATTAACACATAAATCGGTGCAACAGGAATATGAAAAAATAATATTTGTGAAAATTCATGCAATTTGCAAAAAGGAATTTATGAATAGTTTTCTTTCAGAGAAAGCTAATAATTAGAGGTCCTTATAATGAACAATTTTGTATGATAATAGGAGTTTTAAATTGCCTATAACAGTATTTACTGTATTTAAGATAAAATATTAATTTACACAAAATCTATCAAAAATCGATTTTCCACATATTTTCCTTTTCAGTAAGATCAATTTAAAATACGATACAATGCAATTCAATTCAATATAAATATATTTCAAATGAATATACTTCAATTACTCTAAAGCTGTGTCGCTGAGCAACGATAAGTAGGGGAAAGAACATTTTATCAAAAGAAAAGTGTTGTCTTGCATGATGCAGTAACTTCTGATAAATTGAAGGTTATTCTCTTATTTTATTATAAATTGCCTTTTGGTTTTCATAAAAGACTGATCAAAATGGTACTTTTCGAGAGAGCTATTGAGTCAAACTTATTTTAAGGTTATTTGTTGCGGTGTCACGTGATTTTTATCCATAAAATTCAGCTTGAATAAAATTAGTGTTTTGCATTTTACTTCCCTAATCTCTGCAACCATGCCGAGTATCTAAATCCTCTTTAATGTTGCAGATTTCATTATTATTAGGTAAAGGTGAATCAGAACATTTCAACTTAGGAAACTGATCTTATCGCTGCAAATAATTTGATTAAAAGTTACTGGCAGATAAATTAAACAATTTGTGTTAAATGCGTTATTTTTAATTTTCTATAAATCCATCCAAAGGGAGTTCTAGTGTTTTAAAATCAAATTTTATCCAAACGCATTGTCATAAATTTGTCAGTTATTGTACTTTTTGAAATGCAACAGATTAAAGGATTTGGACTCTGTGACAGCCCTTCCATTTAATAGTACGGACACTTTCACCAGTTGACCTTTGAGGTTTAAATTATCCATTTTGCTTGGTACACGGAAGGCCGAAGGAATTAGTGCGAATTAACTTATTTGCACTTTTAACCGTTTCACTCTGATGTGGAAGGGCAAGTTCGTTCTGTGGATTTTTTCGCCTAAAATTAAAATAAGATTCCCCTCCTTTAAATAAAAATTGTTGAAAGTGTTTACAATCCCTAGCGTTAAGCTGAGAAATAAAATTTATATCGTCATAGCATCAATTTTGCAGATTGCTAAATATTGTACAATTCAATTTCAAAAATTATATTAAAACTCTTTGATACCTTGATGGTATTCTCAGTATCTTTCTGGTCTCCATCCCTCTAACAAGTTTTGTATTTTCTATTAATTAATTTCATTGGTTCCCAGGATTAAAAATTTCAAAACTATTATATTAATACTGTGAATAACAATGATACTGAAAATCTGACACTTACCTCGAAAAAAGTGAATCTGAAAACTAGCGCGACTATGAATCTTCAAATAACTATTGGAAGGTATTAAACTGTTAAATTAATAAGTAAATAACGTATTTGTAAAGTGAGATAACATAAAGTGAATTTAGAACCTTGAGGATGAGGCGCAGTGGAAAAGGTCAACAGCTAAAACTTGAATAGTTCCACTTTGTGTTTTAAAAGCCCAATACACAAATAAATGCTGAGCTTTGTTGACATTGACACATATCCAGCTCTAAAGTTATGCAATCAACCCAAACCTATGCTCTCAAATATTTTGAATTACCAGTAGCAATAGATGGCATTTACTTTACAAGATAAACACCTCATATTTCACATTTTCTTTCTCCCATCACTTATAATATAACATCTCACAGTTTTAGTGCTTTTATCAGTATTTTGCATGGCGGGGAAAATAGCCCTACAACTTTTTATCATAGGAAAATTTCCTAACACGTAGGAGGCGTAGAGCCGATTTTTTCCACAGAATCTTAACAGTTGTAGTCTCCAAGACGTCTGTCAGATATTCTACCACATCATATAACTATTGTAAGCATCAAGGTCAAAGCTAATATCACCCAGGATGATGGTGAAACTATCAACTTTAAGCTTTATGTCACTTAACACGTATCAATTTGTCTATAAAAATTTGCTTCTCCAGGAATAGGGATGAAGAGTCAGTTGGTGGTAACAACCGATAACACCCAGGGAACTATCACTAACTTTGATCAGGATCGGTATTAACATGTTCGAGAAAGTTTTAACTTCTTGAACTTGGAGTCATAAGTCATTAATAACAAAAGCAATCTGTATTAAGTTGATTTTTTGTCTAGAATTATGCACAGCGAAACAAAAAATAAGTTCAGTATGAGATTTGGGTTATTTTCGTTTTAGATAACACGCCCAGATGAAGTTTTTGATTGAATCAATATGTTCAATAGCTTAGTTCCGTTGCAACAAGACCTGACATTTCAGGGCTCAAAATCCTTGATCTAAAGGGTATTTGATTGTACATTGGTAAAATTGGCGTTCTTTTCGTTATTTACTTCAAAATCAAAGTCGTCAAGACCGATTTATCGGTAAGTTAGATTGAGTGTTTGGACATGCCGTTTTCAAGACAGGTGAAAGTTATAGTGCATTTCTGGCCAAATACCAGCAACGATCACTTACAGAACCCGATTTCCAAGTAGCTGGTATACAGCCACATGCCGCCACGCCAGACCAAGACATCTCGCTAATAATCTTTTGATTTTGATAATAACCTTAATTGGTCATATTCTCATAAAGCAAAGATTGTTCGAACATTTAACCATATCTTGCTCAATATACATTCTATTTTATTGTGGTTGAAGTAATCAATTGCATTTTCAAGAATGAGTGGGAGCAAATAAGTATCTACTCATTAGGATTCCAAACAGACTTTGTACAGTGGTTTTAGCTCTAACGTTTTTAGTGATCAAAGGTATAAACGCTGAATCATGAACAGCTTTAACTCGCAATATTTCGGATAGAAATACTTTAACAATGCATCAATAACGTGCGAAATAGCTAAGAGAAACATTTAAGTTAAATTATTCAATCGTGATTTATATGTATTTAAGAAATATACTTAATATAATCGCACTCATTTTCTTCTAAACAGTTTTGTTTTTCAATGAAACTGATTTCATTCTCTGCCCTTAAGTTGACTTTTAAATTGGAAATATTTTCGTGAAAAGTGGATTAAATATATTTTAATAGGAAATTAAATCAACGTACTTTCATTGAAGCCTTTTTTATTGAAGCCTATAGGAAAAGCCATAGTGACAGCATCCAACTAAATTTCATTTAAGTGCCTCTTGACAGCCTCGCAATACATTAACTAAAGACTTCTTAATCAACTTACCGATGCTAATTAATGGTGACGCTGAAAATATCACCAGCTTTAATTGACCTTAGCAAGTTAATTTTTGATAATTCAAACACATAATTAAGCTAACCGTCTTAAAACGTGTTTCTCTTTATTTGATGGGGAAAATTTTAAAGAATTGACCTGAAATATGTATTTTATTTACGTTTAACTACTTAACTCTTGCTATCGAAAATCTTGGAGGACCGTGTGACACTTAGTAAATATGTATTTATATTATTCCAACCTCTGCTTTATTCTATTGAGTTTAATAGTTAATTTATATACAATTTCAATCTTCGTAAAATAAATTAACTAATATGTGAAAAATATATAACCTAAGTACTTTATTGTCATTTAAATTGTCTCCCCGGAAATTTCTCATTAACTAATGTTACTTCACTGCCCCTCCATTACCCAGTTACTCAGTTTATGTTACGAACATACCTAACAATCAAGAGGCCCTGCTTATCGGTGTAATATTGGGCTTTAAAGCAAGTAGTGAGATGACGAATAAGAGAATTTCATCGAAATAAATTTTGTTTTAACTTTTTCTAATATATTTAAATATCTAAAGTAGACTCGAATCAAAATATTTTGAGCGTTAATTGCCCTGTCTCAAACCAATATATAATCAGAGGAGTTTAATGCTTTGTAATCGATCACCTGCTTCAAACAGCAAGTCTGATTTCTGATAAATCATGCCCTCTATTTATATTATGAAAATTGATAATTAGCATTGATCAGAGCTATATTCAAATTAAATGCACGTTTTATTCTTACTAACTACTTCAAAAAATGAATTTTATTTCTTATCTTTCACATTGAATCATTACATTCGGTAAACAGTGAATTCAGTTAAATTTTCAAAATGGAAACTATTATAAAACCACAAAATGATAGTAGCAGCGTATTCCATTGCTGTAACAATTTTCACTCTACTAACCACCAAAAGCCTTTCACAGTTGTAACACAAGCGGACCACGCATCGGCAATTGCAAAGCTTTTTTCGGGAAAAAATCACACAGTATTCACTGCGTGAAAAGTAAACCGCGATGAGTAAAGCTCCCATCAACCACTCACTTACTGACTCGTTCTCATATGCCCACGTTGTGGAAAAATCGACTTCTGGGATGCTCCCCTTTGATTTTATCATCCACACTATAAACGTGCGCATTCATCCGCTGTGAATAATTTAACCCTTTTTGCTGCTCTCTAGGTCTCTCTTGCTCTTAGATGGAAGTGACCGATAAATACGACTCATCTGCGTAGAGAATAACTTTTTTTCGGTACATTTTGTAGCTAGACGTTGGGAGGTCGACTCAGCTTATGCTAGATGACTGGAGATGAAAAAGGCCCGAAGGAGAAGTGAAGAACTATCACTTTGGCTAGTGAAAAGACTACCCAAAAGTAAGCTAAACTGGCACTGCTTTAAGCTTGCTCATAGAAAGCACTATCAAGAAATGAGATTGTTTGTTGTGATTTTGGTGGACTTAATCCCGCCTGCTTTGGAAATACATTTACTGTTTGAGAAACGAGTGCATAGGATATGATACGGACCTTTGACGTCAAATAAAGTAAAGTCCAATTAACACCAATTTAAGACAACTTTGGGATCAAATCTTTTATCAGATCTAGTCAAGCTTCAGCTTATTTTTAAAATAACATCGCATTATAAAATCGGCGGAAATCGAGAAAACGACATTTTTAATTATAATGCCGTAAATTATAGGAATCTTATCCAAAGTTGCTACACAGCATTAAACTTTTGAAAGTACGGTATATTTATTAATCATGCCATAAATGAACTGGAAAATTTATGAAATAGCTGGTAGAATATTAAAACACTTCCTATTTTAGTGGAATTTGAAGATACAGATGCTAGAAACTTTCAATAACTAATTTATTATTGACACTTCTAAGAAAATCTGACTTCTACTCAAGCTTGTTGGGGGTATTTGCATTATCAAAGGTCTATGCATTTGATCATTTCCACTTGTGCGAAAGCGTCTTAAGAAAAAGAATAGCGAAATAGTCAAATGCAAGTTGGAACTAAAATCCGAGTATCAGAAGGATGGTACTTTGTTTGGTTTTCGGATGTTAGTTATTCACTTAGTGAGTGCAATAAATTATTCTAAACCCGCAATTCCAGGGTGTTCTCATGGGTTTCTGAATGAACTCTAATCTATGATTTATTCCGATACCCACACATTTTTTTATGCATTTACCATCATTCAGTTATAATGTTATTTGAATCATTACATTTATATTACCCAAGTTTAGAGTTCTGAAATAAATTGGATAGCGTCATGACAAAGTCAAGATTAATTAAGGCTTGAGAGAGAAGATTTCCACGAAAACTTTTGGACCCCTTATGCAAAAATAAGCATTTCCACTCTTTTAGAATTTCTAGTTTGTTTATTCAAAAGTTCAGCTAGGTAACTAATTTGCCAAACTATACTCTCCCAAAATTCTGTTACCTTTTGCCACCCCTTGTTGAGATTTTAAGATACTGATAAGTTTATCCTCGCAAATTCAATATTTTAAATTTAAAAAAGTACAATATTCTCAAATCTGCAACGTTACCAATATATCCTTGAAAAAATTTACGAATATTTTTTCTGAAAGGCTGTTAAATCGTTTTTATGAATAATCCTCGAATTTATAGTAACTTGATTTTAGTGCGTGGCAATGTTTTTATAATCGGGGCCATTGAGTTGTGGGTCATCTCATTAAAATTCGGTCATAGTAAAAATATTCATCAATTCTACGACTTAAGTCATGTTATTTAAATCGGCAAACATTCTAGCGCTTTCTTAGAATTTTCGTATCGACTTTTTGCATAGAATATTAATTACGTATTTTCTTTGAAACTATCGGAAGGCAAATAGTTTTCATTTATAATTTACTAATTTCTATATGATATTTTGTAATAGAAGGCAATCCAGTCACTACTGCCTTTTATAAAGTTTTAAGGTAGCCAACAATGGGTGTTTAAGTTCCTAAAATCTACTGCACTAGCAAAAAAAATGATTGCTTAACATATGTTGCAAAAGCATCTCCTTATTTTAGCTAGCTCAAAAGGGTAAGAGCTACTGAGATAGAGAGATATCTGGATCGGAAGCATAATTCAGCTGCATGTAGCTCCTGAGAAATTCCATTGTTTTGTTTAGTTCTAGTTATTAAAAGGTTGTCCTTTAGTTAAATACAAGGAAAATATATCAATTATTCAATCCTCTCCTTTTTTAAACACTTTTTCAAAAGCCTAGCAGCTCTCCTATGTGCTAGGCATTAATTTGAACCCGGTAAATAAGCATTTCTATCAAAATATGAAAATAACTGAATGCTCGCCTTTATCAATTTTATCACCTTAAAACAAATGGAAATTGAAAAAATAGCCATTTACAGGTCCTTTGTCATTTATTTTCAGACAAGCTTGAACAAGAATCTGTTAGGAAAAGCTTTTTTCGGTCATAACACTGTAATAAAGAGATCATGTTCCTTGCATAGACAGGAGACATGAACCCCTATCTCTAGCTCCTATGTTACCGGTCTATTTTTATGCTTTACATAACGAGAGCACTTATCAAGTTCTGCTTTTCATAGAGGAAGACATTTTATTGTTTTCTGTAAGCGTAGTGGTATTCAATTAAGAAAAAGTTAAGGTCTTACTACATAGTTAGTTCACATTCCAATATTCAAATTTCATGATTCATCCTCTGGGCTGAAGGAAATGCTTGTCTACGATGTTCGATACTTAGTAATTGGTATTATTTAATCAAGAAGGATCGGTCTTGTCACTTCAATTCATTTTTCTCTCAATAGTTCCAAAGACGAAATAATCTTACGTGATATACAGCAGCTTACATTTTCAAAGTATCAGAGCTGAGATAGCTAGCTGAAATGGTAGTCATTATACTGTTAGCTCTGTGTATGAACACGGAAATTCAGTGGTTTAGTTAATTAAGTTTAAATTCCCACTTCAGGAGAATTCGGTCTAAAACAGTAAAGGGGATATCTGTCAACTGTAAATGAATGTTTGCTGAAAGGAATGGAATACTCCTGCATTATAGAAGGATCACTATTTCTCAATACATTATTAACAACGTCTTCCAATACCCATATTACGGTTACTTTAAGTCTTAAAAAGAATAGAGTGGGGAAACATTATTTATCAGAGTTTCATCCTTAAAATTAACATCGGGAGGTGATTCTTTCGAATCCCAAGAACCAAAACTTCCCACTCTTTCCCAACACTATTTCCTCCTAGCTATAGCTGTTCATCTGTTTACCCGCATGGTACAAAGTGCAATCTCCTTATAAAAAAAGCGGCACATTATTTTCAAAGGACTTTTTTAAATCTCAAGAAATATATTTCTAAACGAATTATCTTTGCTGTTTTTATTGGTTATTAAATTTGCCAGCACCAGAAAAGGAGTAATTTTTATGCAATTAGATTATATATGAGGCATTACAAGGTAAAATTAAATAATTTGCATAAAATTACCCATTTTGCTTTTAGTGGGAATGTATTTTAACGGAACTGCGTTTTAGTTCTAACAGAATGTTTTCCCGAATCTGTGCTGTAGACTAATCGTTGGGAAAATTCAATTCATTTCCATTTTCCTAAAGTCTTAACAATTCAGAAATGATTGGAATGAAAATAAATTATGACCCAAACAGATTACAGTTAGAATTCCTAAAAAAAACACAGGTCAGTCACGAGAATTATCATTTTCAATGCACCTTTTACTGATATTTGATTTTTTAATGTAAATATTGGTAATTACAAGTTGAAATTCAAGGCGGGTTCAAAAAATACATTTGAAAGCCATAAGCACTATATTGATCAAAAGCAAGGTGAAATAATACAAAATAACTACGTTTAAACATTTTTCTCTTTTCTTCGTATGCTTGATGTAATGACTTTCCTTGGGCATGTCTGGAATCAAAGTTAATTTAATCAGTAAAGTAAACCTAACACTATTCAAAATTTCAATTTCTTGATAATCGCTTGACCTTGAGACTCTTATGAAGTAAAATACGATGAACAGATTTATTGTAACTTCATGGAACTTCATTATTCATCCATTGGATATTTGCCTTACTCCGACTGAATCACTTTAAAATTGACACGTTAGTTTTTGCAAAAATGATGTAGAGCATACCATGGGTGATTTGATTCCAAAAGCATTCATTGTCCCGAAAAACAAAACTACTTAAATGAGGTAATCAAATATACGAAGTAAGAATATCAAGTGTCTATTTTGATAAGATTCCTAGTTATGCTTGTCTGTTTATTTTAAAAAGTGAGTTCACTAGACGACAGCTACCTATTGTTTTTCTCATCCATGCTGTTCCCAAATCCGTGGGCACACAAAGGTGTTTTAGATATCTGAGGACATATATGCCAATCATTATACCTACTCCTTTTCCTTCCAATATTTTAATTCCACCCTCACTTTGGACAGCATATGGCCTTCAATAAGTCAACAGACATTGTCGGCACACCCGTATTACTCAGAGAGTGGTATTCTACTGACCAACGCCCCCTATGTTGGCTGTAGTGGTTGACTCACAACTACCATTTGAAATATCAACATTGGCGACTGTTCAGTCCTTGAGTCCTTTCCCCCTCGCTTCCTTGTCTGTGAAAAAAGCAACTGAAAATGAGGCTTTTCTTTCAGAGGAAGCGATGTGGAGTTATTGTGCCTACACGCTGGTATTTTCTCACGTTCATAAATTTGGTTGGTGCCGGAAGGAACTGGAGAAATGCGGTTTTGATAACTTGGGTTTATTTAGAATAGAGGAGAGGCCTAGGAGAGAGTTGTTATTTTAATTACTTCAGATTATTTATTTCGTTTTATAGGAAGTTGTCACCCAGTCATAACCCTTCATAAAATTTAATTGTCAATCATCTCCATCCTTTATGGTTATTTCCAGTACGGTAGCGGCTTATCCATGAGTAAATTCTGTGATAAGTATGCAGAAGTAATGCCTAAAATTGGAAACCTTAAATGGTGATTTGTTTTTTGATATTATTCTTATGATTCATTAATTGTTTCAAGTTTGTGCAATGAATATTTCTAACAAATGAGATGCGAGCATAAAGTTCATTTTAGTGTTAAACAATGTATTAAAATTAGAAATTTACCCGCAATTTCACTATTAAAGATAAACCACAGGAAGTTTTTATTCACAGAATCTTCTGTTCGTACTATTTTACAGTTCTTCCGATCATAAAATCTTCAACTTATTATTTATATATTGACTTAATTTTGGCTAAAAGAATAAATATTTACTGATTTTGCTATGAAAACCTGAGGCGGACATTATTTAGCTACACAAACACTCATCAACTCGAATCCCTACCTAAGGAAATACAACTGAAAATTAGAATGACAGTATGAGTTATTCCAGCAAACTTTGGGACACGTTCTCTGAATTCGCGCTAGAACAGAGAAATATAATAATGTTTATTTTATGAATGCTTGCAAGTATGCACCACCTTACTCATATGTTATGAAAGACAACCGTAATACCAACACGATAGATTTCACCTGTTCTGATTCCTATTTTGTATAAAATAAAAAAGTGGTAAAGTTGTGAATTATCATGGCGTCAGATGCATTAAGAGTGCTCTTAATCATGCACGTGAAAGCAAATTGTTAAAATAAGCAAAAACCTTAAAACACAAGAAGATATAAATTGTTTTCTTTAATTAAAGATGAATGACGAACAAGTGGAAACCCAATATTTACAGACTGAAACCTCCTAATGTCTCCTTTGAAGGATGACTCTCTGTAATTCCAGAATTGCTCTTCATACGCATTCTCCATGATAATACTTTGGCTTTCCGTTCACGAAGCCCCAGAGACGTCTTTTGTGTCCCAATGACGCAATATTCTTATCGATTCCCTCTCTCTATAACGGCCTCGCTTCACTTAAAGGTACATCTGCGCTCATGTTCTCGCACGGCCTTACCCAAGTGACTCATATAAAATTGTCTTTGTTTTCCCACTCAAAACATAACGCCCGGTTGTCAGTTACTGGCTCCTATGCTTCCCTCCCATCTTCTCTGCTCTTCAGCACTTTCTCCTCTCTCCCTCTCTTACTTGCTTCAATTCCCGCTGTGGCTTCCCTGAGTACATTTTGGTGTAATTAAATCTTGGTTTTCTACTCCACAATTGTTGTTAACTCTTTCTCAAACAGCTACGAATTGGTCACCGTTGCCGCTGTTGCTAGTTGTTAGCTGGCAGTCGTTGGTTGTTATCTTAACCCTGACAACTTCAAATCCATGACTCTTAATGTACATTCACTTTGTGAACTAGGTTAATGAGTTCCAGCTTTATAAATAAACGATCAAATAATATTCCACTCTTTTATTTATTCAAATGAGATCCTCTTAAAATAGTTTTAACATTAATTGCTAACCCGAAATTTCGGCTTTTGTTAAATATCGCAATATTTGATCCTTTTTAGGTTGATCTACTTCAAGCATGCACTAGTTCCGTCTGTCTGTCTCCACCCGCATTTCGGTAACGTTGAGAAATGTTGCATTAACACACTAAAATTTCAAAATAAGTTATATTTCACTTATTTTTCTTCGCCACTTGTATCAACATCGTGTAAAACAATTGCAACAACCGGAAGTGCTCAATTTCAAAAAAAGTTTATTGGAAACAATTACCTTTTAATAGGAAAGTAGCAAAAATTGTTATGCGAAATATTGTACGTTAAATATTTTATATTTCAACATTTCTTTAGGTAACCTAAAAATAAGTTAAAAGTAATTTTGCATTAAATTTAATAGCTACAAGAAATTTGATGAAATCCAAATTCCCGTTAAAACTTCTGATTATGGTTTAAGTAGTTGCTAAACGTTGCAGTGTTTTTTAGAGAAGGTTAGACGGATTCCATTAACCTTCATTACAGTCTAGACTTTGGATTTAATATTTTTCTCAAGCACCAATGCTCTATTAGTAAATTTTAAATTTTACTAAAACACTTTAAGCATTTTATGTCTAAATTCCTCCGCTACTTTCAAATAGGCTATTTGAAAAATCATGTTTTGCAGAATTTTTTCAGGGAAAGTAGAAAATTGCGGAAAATTTTCAGCACTCTTTATAAATCTGTCACCTTAGAAGTTCGGGATGTCTCTTAGCAGACTTTTTCCGTCACGGGCGCCATCCCTTTGCAATGTTTGTGGAATAATGATAGAAAACTAAATTGTAAATTTAATTATCACCATTGACCATGATTAAGCAAAAATCATATTTTTCGATCAGGAGAAAGCGTTTAGTGAATATTGAAAGAGACCAGTAAAGTTTTAAGGGTAAGGGTGCGTAGGGGTCAGAATATCGGTAGATTTCTTAATTCATTATAACCTTTATAACCCAGTGATTACCTCCCCCTATATCCTGTTCCATATTCCAGAATTTAAACCTTAGGTACCTAATTGAGTTCCTGTCAAGTGGCGTTCAGAGTAAATTGACTAGATGACTAATTATAGTCGTTTTTAAGTTATCTCGATAAATTGTCCCTTCACACAGCCTAGGGTAGTTAGCTGATGTCAGTTAACATGACTATAACATAGAGAAAGTCATTAGAGGTTATCATTTCTATGAAGAACCGAGTTTATGAATCCCATTTGCGGTTTTGGCTTTCGAATAAAATCTGCACCAGGAATTTCACCTAACCTTCACATATTTATATTTATTTAGACAACCTTATGTGAGATTTTCCCATTTGAGAGGAATGAAACTTCGCAAATTCGAGAAAAGACCTATTTTAAACCAAAAATATTAATGAAAATCCAAAATATGTTAATTTACATGATTTAGGAATTTCTTTTTTAGTTTGAACTTAGTGCTACCTTTTCCAAGAGGTTAGGTTGTTTTTAAAATTTCTGCACGTATGAGAAAAAATATCAGCGATTTATGATAAAATCTAACTGGTACCTCTCTTATTATGCTTACTGTAATTTATTAAGACAAAATCATCCATTCATTGAGTTGTTTTTTTAAATAAAAGTGGAGAAAGATTGTTCGGCCTGCGTTGAGACACCAGGAAGCATGAATGTGAACAAATATCTCTACGGTATAAACTTAATATTTTCACTTTCTCTTCCATTATTAAACATAAAGAAACGAAATTTTTAAGTTCAAATAATTTAAATTTGCCTCTTAAGATCTATGAGACAGGCGGTCTGGGGTGAAATGAGTGAATACCTCAAGACAAAACCAAGAGTAAAGGCTATTTTATGACCCACAAAGCACGCCCTACATGTGATTCATCAAATAATGCAAAGGATGAATTTAAATACTGAGTGAATTTTTCTGCATTAAAAAGCCACCTCCAACCGCGTTTACCAGCTGTGTTCATGCCTCATCGCACCTTTTTTCCTCCTGCCTTCAGCCTATTCAACGTCATTCACAGTGTGTAGTTTTTATGGCAGCCAAAAAAATGCGAGTGAGTGAGGAACAGTAACTGGCCGGCCTCTGAAGGAAAATTATTGAAAACGGCAAAAAAGAGCCGATGTGGAGGCAGGCGATGGAAAAGAGGCGGTGAAGGATTATCAGTGGGGGGAGAACATTTGGGACCTGTAGGTGAAGAAGAAAAAATTCCACTCAAAATTTTCTCCTCGTAGGAGGTGAAAGTGAGTAACTCACTCTAAAGCGCTTGTGAATCGAGTCTCTTTCTGACTTATTTTTATATCTTTTACTGCTAGGAATGATTGGGGAAAAGGTATTAATATTTTTTGTCAAATAAAAGAAGATTTTTAGAGAGAAAAGGGGAGGAAAGAATGTAGAGGTGAAAGAAAAGAACAGAAGTGTTTAATAAATCTGTTTTAATCAAACTGGTGGAAATGATTCACATTTCTACATTTCCTACCCGTTGTCCATCCTTTCTTTTAATTTTAATCGCGAAATGTAGATTGCTGTTACTTTTCTACTAGAATAATTTACAATTTATAATTTAATAGAGATAGAGTTAATATCTGGAGTCAAAATATTTGTCTTTTACACTATTCAGTCTTTGACAATTTTAAATTTTTGATAGTTACTTAGTTGAACATTTCCATGGCATTTTTATCACTAGTTTGCAGCATTTGATGAAAGGATAGCCAAGGCTAACAGTATTTATCATTCGAAAGATAATATTCTCTTTCTAGATTATTATTTGAATATTCATCCAATTTTTTCGGTCTACTTAATAGAAATAGGTATCTGTGGTTTCGGATGAAGCAAAGCATTAAATATTAACTATTTTAAGAACAAAAATGAATACAGCGTGTCATAACACTTTTGATCGCTCTATTTTCTCACTAATAATAGCTTAAGCAATTTCAAACCAAATAATTTACAAATTGCTATAATATGGAACGAATGAGCTTTGGACAAAAACAAGTTTACCCGTTTTATTTTAAATATTTCATATTTAGTAAAATATTTTTACAATCCAGTTGCAGGATAAGACAGAGCATGGGCAGCTATAATGGGATTAAGGTTATGACTATCGGATGTTGAGGCACAAAGGTAGAATCTTTATCAGGAATAGGACATCAATTTGAAGTAGCGGGGATATAGAGAAAAATACAAATGCAAGAGATAATCAGGTACAGTGAACACTGCTGGTTAGTGATTAATTATATCAAGAACTAGACTAGTTACTAGCGATTGGAATTATTTAGAGAACCTGACTATAGAAGTTGGTTAGTAAAAGATGAAGATAGGAGCCGCAGTTGTAGAAACTTACTCTCGGAAAGTAGGAGCCTAGTAGGTGTCGGGTAAAGCATAAGATTGCAAACAGATATTTATAGTTCATCAATAAACCATTGGCATTAATTAGAGACCAGCGTTTAACCTTTGAAAAATCTAATCTGTTCTATTTGGTTAAGATCATTTTCAAAAAAATTTAAATCTCCTGGAGTTTTCACTTGCTTGCTCCATAAGCTAAGTTCAAATCACATTCCTTCAAATTTCCAAAGGAAATGACATCCTTGAAGATAAAGAGACCCTAATCGCAACTGGTACTGTGTATAAATCTTGATTTCAGGTTTAAAACCGTTTCATATACTATTTTTCCATTTTCATGTAGGATACCATGTACCTCCTACCTTAATCGTATCTTTGATACGGCCTTTTATTCAAATGGAATTGATAGAAAACATAGTTCAGCAGTTGGCAGTGGTTTTAAAATATTTAAAAGACACAATCGAACAACAAGAGGCGGTTCTGGATATTGATAACCTTTCCGAAGCATAAATCGAGAACCCTATACACAGACATCGTGAAATTTCATTTTGAATGTAAATTCCGGTTAGCATATAAATATATGCAAACTTCAAATGATCCATTTTGCAAAATTATTTCTCTGTAATTATGCCAGAAAAGCAAGACGATTTATTTTCTTTACAGTAAAATGAGCTAAATGATTTCAACGTTCTTCTTCTTAGTTAAAAAGCCATAATTCGGTTTTTCACTAGTTAGTCACAAATTTAACAAGTTTTCACCTTCATTGACAGTAAGCAATAACTCTGCAGTGTTACTCCCTTTTCTCAAATTCCACAGCCCATTAGTCGTATCTATTCCCTAAATGAAAAGCGAAAGTAATAAAATACACAAGTGTGAACGGCGAGAAAGATAGGAGTTGAAGACATTAATTTTCATTAATGACATCGTTATTGGAGGTGCGTGTATGACTCTGCTGCAATGGGAGTTCTGTTAACTGGGCTGAATAAGCGAGTACTTTACACCGGAAAGCGCTTTGAAGTAACCGCGATGGAGCTTTCAGATTTATCAACTGCTCTATAGATGAACTGGGATGTGTCATTTAGCAAGACTGAGAGATGAGACGGGTACTCACACGAGGGATTAGTACCTGTTGATTACATCTCATCACGCTGTCTGGAAGTCTACTAAAGTCGTAGTGATTCACTTCTAAGAGGCGTAATGCCTAAATTGCACGTTTGGTGTAAATTTGTCTGATTTTTACTTCGATCTGCAATTTGATATCAAGACCTTCTTTAATTTGCTCGGTTTTAGTTTAAGATTAAATGAAATCTCATGTGTTTAATAAAAAAAAATAAAATTCAATTTTGGTTCAGTCCTCTATATTGCGCAAAGGGTGGCCTTTTCGAAATGTGCGAGAAAATAAGATTATTGCTCAAGCACTAACAGAAAAATAAACACTGAAATAATTAATTTATTAAAAAATAAAATCAAATATCTACAAATCACCATTTTATTTGCCGAAAATATAGATAGAAAAGTGATCATTGAATGGATTAATATCTTTTTATGGCTTCCAGGTATAGAAGAGCAATTGGCCTATTTATTAGATTTATGATCCAATTGCAATCTTTTGCATATTTTAAGTAATCGACTTGTCCTACTATAAAAAATAGCAGAAAAATAATCGGGCATTGTAAGTGAATTTACCCGCAGACGCATACCATTCAAATCCAGTTTAGTGCCTATTTTACTCTAATTCCTTTATGACTCATTTCTTGGTCTTTTAGCTGGGTATCGATTTTCCCATTTTGCCTTACCCAACTGATCTGACGCAATTACAGGGTAGCAGTAACAAAACGAATGTCTTCTACCTGTCACATTCTAAATTAAACATTCTGCAAAGATCTCTATCTAGTTTCTATTTTGTGGTAGTGGTATTTTTTATGAACAAAGGATGAAAGATTGACCAGCTTTCTCTAGATTATATAAGTACGCTCTAAACTACTGTTTCCTTCAAAGGAAATGTCATTTTCTTTGAATATTTTTAGATAATATTTGTCATGAATAAATTAGGGTATAGAAAAGAGTTCGTGGATTTAGAGAAATTTTTTAATTCATCTAAAACAAACAGATTATTGGAATAACGGAGAGAAGTAGTGTTAATTGTAACTAAATTGGCCGTCTTATAAGTTTCCCAAAGGCGATGAAAACATAAACCAAATCACAAATTATGACAATTGTATATATTATTATTTTATTACTAAGAAAAATGGCTCTCCATCATGAGCAGTTATATTCTACGTAGTTCTCGATGTAGCGTCCGGTGTCAAAACACACTGCCTGAAGTTCATTAAGGGAATAGATTTTCATTGTAATAGTCAATGTTTGACATAATGAGGAAAATAAAAAGTAGTTTTTAAACCAAATACCTGATTGTCAATTTATTGAAATGAATAAAAATTTGATCAAGATTAGAGCAAGTTAATAAAACGTTTCATCTTCAGTAAAAAGAGTTTGAAAAATCCTTTCGTAGAAAGAGATAAATTTTTAATTTGAAACAAAGTTTAGACATTACAGTGTCCGTATAAGGTAAAAATGATTAACTACTAAAATCAGACCTCAGATGTACGCAGTTATTATAAATAAAACTAAATAAAAAATTATAAAAGTGAAAATAAAAAGGGAAAAAGAAAAATTTGTTATAAACTTGCAGTAAACAAAAATAATCTAGAATAAGAATATGTGTGGACACCTTCCGAATCTGATAACTGCGATACCTATACTTCTTATTTAAATTTAACAATTTTAATACTTGAAAGACATTGCATCAGATTTCCGAAAATCTTTGTACTAAACTTACAATAAATTATTAATTCTCAAACCGTATACTAATGATAAAATAATATAATTTAAAAGAATATTTTTCTGTTGGGCATTAAAGTATAACCTTTAATTAGTAAAATTATTTCTTTGAATAAGTTTGACTCTGTGCTACTATTTGAACTGTAGGTCGCTTCTGAGCAAAGCGTGTTTTCTGTATATTTCCACCTCAAACCTCAATGTTTTTTACTCATTTGTATTCCTTTCACATCTTTCAGCGTTTCAATTGATTATATTACATACGTATTTTGAATTTGGGAAATCGCTTAATGAATATTTTGTGTCTCACTATCTTACGAGCATGGGTATTTCTTATGTGGAATGCACAACAAATTATCGATTTTATCCGAGGCAGAAGAGGCGTATTTATTCCCATCACAGATCTCCGTGTGATATATAATAGTGATGGCCTCATTGTTATTGATAAATCTCACGAACTACTAATCAACAGCAATCAACGATGGATGAATTGCGTGACACTTCAAATGCAGGTATGATGATTTCATTTTAATTGACGAATAAATTTAAGATGTTCTTTCATTTTCCTAAATTAGCGAATTTTGAACTTGATCATATGTTTCGCTTTGTAAATCGTCTTGACGCACCAACTAGTGGTCTGATTTGCATAGCATATTCGCCAAAAATGGCTGGAATGGTATGTTCTTTTCCTGTTGTCCCTTTTCTATTATGTATTATTTTTTGTTATTAAATTGTTAATCTTAGGTAGGTAAAGCGTTTCAGAACAGGGCAACACAAAAATATTATCAAGCTGTGGTATGGGGTCACGTTGATGATTCTACGATCTTCGATGAATCTCGTAATCCCTGTCTGAATTTCTTCTCTCATCTTAATGTCGACTCTTCCTGGTATTCTCAAATCTGCTCAAAAGTTGGTGATATGGAGTATGTGATTCGGTTTGCAATTGGTGATATCGTATTTGAATGGCCAGAAGGACGCAAGCAGAGAATTATGGCACCGAATTTTGTTCCGGAATGTTGGGTGATTCACTTAATGTGTTATAATTTTATTCCAATCGATCGAAAAGTGATTTTATTGTTCGTATTGAATAAGAATGTGATTTTTTACCTAATGAAAAGGAAAGTAAGATGTAATAGTTTCTTGAAACAATGGGGGCTTATCACTAACTCGTGTCGTAATTGGTACGACTGTATTCATTACACCTGCAGGATACTTGAAAAGTTCATCCCGATTTCAGATTTTTCGTCGAATCTTTGCATATGTTGAATGTTTTAGTACATGAACGTCTGTTTTCATTTGTATTTAAGTCTGTTTGAAGTTGGAAGAGGACGCATAATTCAAATTCCACAAGTCCAAAGCTTTGACAACAAAACTATATTTCATATTTCAATTGATAACTTATATTAAAACATTAGAATTGATATACCCTTCTTTATGCGTAAAGCTGCGTTTATTATGAACGAAGCATTCTGGATTTATTTTACTATGATGTATTTTATAACTTAAATATATTTCTTCCCATTTGGTGAACTTTTGCATACGATTAAGATCCCTCAAACATGTGATCTTACTGCTTGTTGACCTTAAGTCGCAGACGTTAATAATGTAGATGTTTCATTATTCTTAAAATTAATTATACTAATCACTTCATTTCAAATGGAGGAGGATTGGTCGAGGAGTTTTGCTGCTTGTTTTTATTGTACTGAATTGTTTTTATAGCGTCCTCGAATGGCTGAAACGAAGGTCACGGTTCTAAGACATGGTTATCTCGAAGGATCTCCAGCTAGTCTAATACTTTTACAACCTCACTCTGGAAGGAGACATCAACTTCGTTTGCATTGTGCTCTTGGTCTTCGTGGTCATCCGATAGCTGGAGATCTCATCTACAGCCGAATATATTCTCTCGAGAAGTCTGTTGTACAGAAAGACTACGCTCTTCCCCGACTTATGCTTCATGCGTATTCTCTGCATATTGAGCTATTTCCCAAACCGCCGTTTGTGAAGGGAGTGAAAAAGCAGGAACGAGTGAATCGATCACATCCTAAGCCAGTTAAATTGAATTTTAAGTCGGATAAGGATTTTCTGTTTGGATGTCATTGGGTTGACCACAGGGTTTTTTATCAAATCCGAACTGTGGATGGTAATATGGTAACGGTTAAAAAAAGTGCGTTTAATTAATTTTGTATAAAATTATTTTTTGTAAATAAATTATTTCTTCCTATTAATTCTGCCCTTATATTGTACTTGGAAAACTGCATGTTTTTATTTACAATACATACTGTGTTAGAGTAGTACTAGTATTGTTCAATTTAGCTGATAATGCCATAGGAAATCAGAAAAGCTTGGCACTGATTCTCTTTTCCAAGTGATAGATAATATGTTTAATATATTTGATGTCTGACTGCCTTGATAAAATGTTGGTATCAAACCTGTTTCCTGAGACTGTTATTACATATATGTACTAGTAGGATATCTTTGATATGGAAACCTGGATTATATTTCAGAAGTTAATCTTATTAATCAAAATATTAAGGATATACAGAATAATTTCTTTGCGAATCGTTGACCATCTGCCATCGTAGATTTTTCGGTGCGATGACTGGCTGGATAAAGCCATATTTCCTAAATTAGATACGGTTTTCGGGTTCGGGTCTTGTAGTTTTAATTTGACAGTTGTTTTACGGCGCCTGCCATTTATAGCCTCCTAAAATGGCATAGACTTAAGGGGAAGACATCCAAGGGGCACTCTTGAGAAACTCGCGTTCTATAACCCTCTGGATGACCAGGTTTAATCAATGCGATCGATCACAAACACCACGGGGTATACATCACCGTGCATCTAATTTTTTTATTTTCTGCCTTGATAGATGAACTTCGACCACATTTCAATGTTGTGATAACTGAGCTGCATTCATTCCTTATCTGCACTAACACATTTCTTCATACGTCTCCGGTTTCCTGGTTCACTCTTTTATTATGCAAACACACAATTTGTGAAAATATATTATCGTACTATTTATACTGCTCTAGCGGATACGATACTATTAAGGTACTTTAAACTATTTCCATTTTTATTGTGATTGTTTCAAACCTGAAACAAAAGGCAAAACAGCAATTCTATTAGTTTATCACACTCATGCTACCAAAATAAAAGAGTAGTAATTATTTTAGCTGATAGAATCAAATGTTTGTCACAGTTTTCCTCACTCAATGATAACTAAGGAGCAAAGAACAAAGTGATTAATTCCAGGTGAATTTATAAAACCCACAAATGATAGGGCCAAAGTCGCAAATAATATGTACAGTATGAAATGTAAAATGTAGCTACTATATATTACAGATTCGATTGATGGATACTATTATTTCTTCCTCGAAGGGGTCTTTCTGGAGGGAGCTGCAGTTTTTAGCAGTTCTATCACAGGGACAGGACCAGTTGCCTCTTCCAAACGCTGGAGGACTTCTGGAAGGTTTCGATTCCTGTTGAGAGGTCGACGGGAAGATGATACTGGAGGGGCAGGACGAGGTGTCCGAACTGCAGAAGGAGTTATACAATCCGAGGTTGTCTTCGGCGACTTTACCTATTATGACAAGAAAAAATCAAGATATTTAAGGTATCCACTTTTGAGCATCGACAAGCAATCAGACAGGACTATAGAAACTCACATCTCCACTCTTCACAGAACTAAGGGAGGTATTGTTTGAAAGGGAAGAGTAGGTGTTCATTTTCTTCCCAGAAGCAGATTTTGGTACTAGAGTTTTGTCATTTTCCTTGTTATCAGAGGGCAGAAGGAGATCAACAAGGGGAACTTCCCCCTTTGCATTCAATATTCGAGCAGCTTGTGGAGTTAACTTTGATCGATATTTCCATGTCGGATCTCTACCTTTGACCTCCTAAAATTGATTATCGAACATTAAATGGTTCTAACTTGAAAGTGTTGTCTGACACTCATCTTGACAAAGAGACATTTTGGGAATTCGTAGAAGGGGTCACCCCAATCAGCTGATATACCTTAACAGAACTAGACTTTCGGATAACTGACAATAATGTAGTGATAGCTTCAAAACCCCTCGGAAACATTACCCTAGCAAGTTCTAGCTACTCCAAAAGTCTATTGAATGGAGAATGGAAACGTCTTAAAGCATCTGCGATGGGAAACTCCTTCATCTATTCGTTTCTTAAAAAGGTTTAGCCAATGTGTCGATGAGTATAAAACTCTTGACATCCGACTATATCGCCATATCACCAACCTGGGATAGGACAGGCGAACGGAACATTCTTGCAAAAATGAAAATGCCATGCGCCTATCCTGTACTTAGTAATTGCCATAAGAATGGAACAAGCAAATACATTTTAACTGACATCAACTAACTGCGCTTTAGAGAAAAAGACCAATTTTTGTAGCATGTGAGATAGCGCCCCTTATTGCATTGCTACGGTTACTGCGCATAATATGTATTATATTGACAGAAAAACGCTAAGTTTAAACTATTTTGTATTTTGAAGCCTTAAGCATAAATGGAATCAACAGAGAAAACAAATAATAGAATAAACTTGATACGGACCGTTACACAACTAAATGGTTGATGATCTTTCCAGAAATAGATAAATCATCAAACACAGTGTTAACGCTTTCTAATTGTGAATAAATTAAAAGGGACCAAATCACAGGCATAGATCATACGCAAATACATACCTTTTTTGAACGTGAAGCGGTAAAGGTGCTTTCACTCTTCACAGAAGTAAGGGATCCGCACTGACTAGTGCTTGAAGTATCCTTTTTCTTATACCATAGATCCAAAATACTCTGCTCAGACGATTTCTAACAAAAAGCAAAAAAACGCAGTTTAAGCTCAAGTATATATATAATATTATCGTGCTGTCCTCCCTATTGAAATAATAAAAATGAATGAGTTGCAAATAGCATTTTATGCCAATTAACGATAATGCAAATTCAAGGATACCATCCAATCTTTTTAAATTGATGGATTCAGGTGAGTTAGGAAGCCTAATTAAATATTTTGGGTGCACCCGAAAGAAGCTTATAAACTCTGTTTGTTGGGCATTGATTTATCATTTATTGGATTCTCTCGCACACAATTGGATATGTAAGGACACTTGTGAAGACTTCATCGTTGCAATTATTGACTAACCAGGTAGCCAGTCATTTATCACATCAACCCGCCAAATGCATCCTAATACTCCCTAACTCAAACTGACTGAAAACAAACTGACATATAAATTTATTTATATTTTAAAATAAAAATTCGTCATTTGAGCGAAAGTCTTCTCATTCCTTTTTAGTGTGTTCTGAGTAGTGTGCAACTTATTAAAGGGCAATTGAGCAGTTATAAAAGAGTGCATACCTTCTTCAACAAACGAATGCAAAAAGGTTTGTAAAAGATTGGTTTACGAAAATGGAGACAACTACGAACCTCTGTTCTTGAGTACCAGCATCAGCAATCCACAAGTAGGCGTCTTTATAGCTGAGCTACAAATAAGCGGAACATTTTCAAATGTTCAAACCGCAAAGACTTTATCAATAAAGCAACGCCAATCACCAATCTCTTGCTGCAGGACCGAGAACTCCAACTTTTCCTTCAATTCGCTTTCCTTTTCTTAGTCAATCTAATATTGAAAGCTATACTCCCCTTGTCAAATCATAACCTTAATACGATCCTTATTTATTTAATTCAATAATAGTAGATTAACCACAAATCTCCATCTATGTCAAATATCAACTGCGTAGCTCAATCTTTTAAACTTGGCCGACTTCAGTCGGATTTTTTCCTCTTTTCTACTAATTTTTTTTAATACATGATCAAAAGAACAAAAAGTGAATGTTAATCTTCAAACTTGAGAATCGAAGTTTGAAGCATTTATGGTCTAGTCACTTTTAAATCTAAGCCGTTAACGAGTGGAGTGCACTCAAATGTCACAATTCTTAAAAAAACCTTGAGGATAAAGGCACAAATTGCTGATCGAACTCCATAAAAATCCTCTATTTCCAGAACAAAATAATCGAATTTCACTCTCTCCTACTCTTGGTAAATGTCAAATCTTATCATTGAAATGACGTTTGGATAAAATGAATTAAATAAAAATCAAACTGTATGTGCTTCATATAATAATAAGTGTCATTATCACGCGTACCTGACTGCTTATGGAAGAGGTTGTACTTGACTTCCTACGTTGAGGTAATTTGAACCGTTCAGAAGATTTTGAAACCCTTCTTTTCATTGAAGATCTAGTTCCAGTATGAAGCCGTTCTACTGAAGAAGTGGTAGTCTTCTTTCCAAACTAGAAAATCACATTCCAAATCATGACGCTAGGCAGTAGTCTAAATGACATAAAATGTACCTCTTAAAAACAGGATAAACATACTATTTTTGAAATTGGAGGTCGAGTCTTGAGAGTGGTAGGCGCCATTTCACTTTTCACGGAAGCAAGAGATCCGCACTGACTTGTGCTTGAGGTATCCTTCTTCTTATACCACAGATCCAAGATACTCTGCTCAGAAGATTCCTAACAAGGAAACCAAAAGAACGCAAAGTCTAAGCTCAAGTATATGCAGAATGTAAGCAAGTACATGAGAAGTTTTCATGGATTAACCCAGTATCTCAGCTTATATCAAATACCACCTATGTAGATCTAAAGATGAGGGTGGCAAAATCGCTTCAATTTTAAACTGTTAATTTCGGATATTTGCTATCTTTGTTACCAAAACACTTAAATTGGTTCGTGAAATTTAGATTCAAGGGGTGGCTGCGAATTCAACATCCAATGCAGTTATGGTCTATTCACCTTCAAGATCTTCAGATTTAACTTTCATCTGTCCCTAATAACCTTTTAATGAAAACCTTACTTTCGATACTGTGTTCAAATCAAATGGACTAAATAAATCTCAAACTACAAACACTTAAGATAATAAGAAAAATCGCAAACGCACGCACCTGACTGCATGTGGAAAATACTGCGCTCGATTTCCTACGTTGAGGTGCTTTGAACCTTTCGAATGACTTCGAAATTCTCCTTTTATTAGCAGATCTGGTTTCACTACGACATCGTTCTGCTGGAGAAGCGGTAGCCTTTTTCTTTCCCAACTATTAAATCAAATATGTATCAGCCAACAATGTAAGATGATAAGTTTAAATAGCATTTAAAATACACCAAATCACAACACGATAAACATACCATTCTTGAAAGTGGAGGTCGATTCTTGGGAGTAGTAGGCGCCGTTTTATTTATTACAGAAGTGAAAGATCCTGCACGTTGACTAGTAGTGGATGAACCATCGCCTCTATTCCTAGTCCACAGGGATAGAATTTTCGGATCAGGTTTGTTTTCGTCCGATTTAGGTATAGGCGTCTGTAAAGAGAGTATAAATTATAAGTTAGAGCATATTAGGATGTATTTGGCGATTTGAGCGCAAGCGACAACAAAGAGCTAAATAGTGGAAGGTTAAATCAAACTTTATCTCCCGAAAAAATATCGTTTTTGGTATTCATGTTATCCAATGAGAAAAATTTGTAGACTTTCCTTTACCTTCAAAGTTAAGCGACTGGCATGTATAATCCAAAAAAAATATGTAATTTCGTTAAGGAAATACGGACACCTAATCGACTAAACCTAACGCCACAAGAAGAAAGAAGACGTGTTTAATTCATGAAGTGGATTGAAATTTTGTAAGCTTAAATTTCTCTTCACAGCATCAATAACAATGAAAGCATTGTGTCCTCCTATTCAACTCATGTTCTTAGTAGGAACCGTATCTGGTCAAATAAAATTTTAAGCCACTGGTCACGTTGCTACTAGGGAATTGGAGGCAGGCGACGCGGAGTAAACCAATGAAAAGCTAGGACTAGAGATATACTCAATCACAGTTCCATTTTGCTTCTCTCACTCTTGTAGGCCTAAATGCTTTTGGTCCGTCTTTCTCTTTCAATCTCCTATACACCATGTCATTTCATTCTATATTGTCCTATCTATAAGATGATCTTTAACAAATAGTTATTTGGACTACTCCAACAGCTGAACAACCAGCTAGCGTACAGCTAGAGGGGCACGTTTTCTTTCACCGAACTAATTCGGTCTGCCTTACGATATATGTGAAAAGTCAACGACTATCAGACCAAGCTTCAAATTAACTATAGAAGGCAATCATTCAATACACACAAAATTAAAATCATCAATTTCGTTAAAAAATATCATCACCAGTACACATCTGATAGCTTTTACCTTAGGCGTAATAGGCTCAGATTGTACTGATGATGTGGAGCTCGGAGCGTTGCTCTCATTCAATTTTAAGTTTTTGGACTTTGCTCTCGTCCTTCTAAAGCTCCATGCGGGTTTTGGTATGCTGCAAGGCTTTTTCAGTGAAGAAGTCAGCTTTTTCTTCTTTATCTAGAAATCGCATCAGTATATAAGCGAACAAGCTTAAGAAAGCGTTTTCTATTGACAACTAATGGTAATCCGGACTTACATCGGGTCTCCTGGCAGTAGCATTCAAGATAACAGGTTTAGGTGATTTTGGTGGCTAGTTAAATCAACAGAGAAAAGATCCGCAAATTAAATCAAATTGACATAACAGATAAGAAGAATGAGGTGTCTACTTACCACGGAGGATTTTGCTTGGGATCTACGAATCATTTGTACATAAGCAGTTGGGGGCTGGCCGTAGATTTTAAATTTGCTGCTTCTTCGAGAGGCTAAATCGAGTAATTTTTCGAGATCTGGGAGGATCTTTTCACGTAGAGAGGTTGCCTCTTTCTCCAGTCTCTCAGGTCCTTTTCCTTGGTTAATCAGATCCTAGTAAATACCCAGAATTAAAATAAGTTATTGCTAACAGACGAGTTGTGATTACATTTGTAATTATTTAAATACCATGGACTCAAATTCTACAATTTCACGTACATTGAGAAATTCATTTATAAGACAATAGGAAAAAGTAATATTACAGATGTCTGATCTTAAGTATGTTGTCTCTATAGAAAAAAGTGAAATTATGAATTTTCCAGTCATAATGAACAGATAGAATATAGAATACAAGAGCTTACCTCAACTACAACTACCTAACCATTAAAGAGGAGCGACCTGATAGGATTTTACTGAGACTTAATCATATACAATGTCATGAAAATTGCGCTAGATTCTATTTAGGTAAGATCTTATAATAAAATAAAAAAATCACCACGTTTCAGTTTGCCTAATCGATTTTCAAGATACCCGAAGCGATTAGTTGGGCAAATATGTATCTAGTTTATGGGTTTACAGTGAATGAGAAAAGTAATATGCATTCACTTGGAACATTCGATTAAAGAATTGTTTTCTGATTAAAATTTAAGTTGTTTTTGCTTGACAATTTCCATAATCTAATTTTTTAGACAGCTTGGTAGCTAGATTATCTAATTCAATTGTCTACCGATTATTTAACTATATATACCCAAGTGCAATCTGCCCTCAAACACAGCCCCACTGTTCCTCGTTTTGCACTCAACTCTCTTCTCTCCAACTCCTTCAGTCACTTCCTTCATTCTTCTACCTTCTACAGCCCTCTCGCTCTCTCTAGTAAGTCCCGCTAAAATAACATCATTATCAAATCCCTAATCTTTCTTATCCTTTTAGATTTACGTTTAGCGACCCTAATATTTAGCCTTCAACAAGACAATAGCTTTCCATTTGCGGATTCAGAAAAAAATATCCATCGCTTTCAGAAGTAATTTTAATCCAGTGATCGTTAAAAATGGAATCAAGACACCCTATTCTAGTTGAGAAACTCGTGTCCTACCGTTTTTCTTTTATGGACCTATTGATACCATAAATTCGAATTCCGCTGGCACGCATACATTAAGTAGACTGCACGTCTAACCATTCAGACCATAAAAACAGATGTTTATACTTAAGTACTTTTATTTCTAGAGAGTTCGGAGATTATTCTTAAATCTAATAGGTTCCTTGATTAGTGCTACTTGGAAAGCCACCTATGTGGAAAATGAATAAGATCTTACCCCAATTTTAATTATTTAACTGTCAATGACGCATGACCTGATTTAACCCTATTAAGATTTATTACTGAAACTCAGGGACATTTTGCTTGATTATAATTAGATGAGCATTGAAGTAAATACAAGATCACCGTGATCCTGTCGGACTAATCAGCATTTATTAAGAAAAGTAGATAACAGAACCTATATACTCACCTAAATGAATAAAATAGATGTTCTTAGAAAGTTCATCGTCTACGAACCAAATAAACAATAAGAAATTTGCAGGAACTCAAGATTTGAAGTGATAAGACCAACCATTCTAACTAATCAACCGGTCAATGAGCGCTAGGCATCGTGGACAAGAATTTGCTCATTAATTTAAGAGATATTTAATTGCATCCGAGTTTTGGAATAGAGAACCAAAGATTAAGCAAACAGTGTATAGCTGAAATTTAAAAAAATTGAATTAAACTGTTTTGATACTGACTTTGCCATCTTTTCGATTATCCTCATTTGTCCCCTATTGAACTTTACTGTTACACGATTTTAGTTGCTTTCACAAGATAACTGCAATTGCCATAGTAAAAATAATTTAATAATTGAACAAACCTATATCACATTTGGGTAAAAATATTACTTTGTACCAATCTTAATAAATTGAATACCAAAATATAATTTCACATTAGACAAAACCTTTGACGTTCTTATTTATGTTAAAAATTGAAAAATGAGCATAATCAGGCGATAAAGGATAAATAAACACGCTGTTGGTTTTAGTATTCCCCAGACTTGATCTTACCGTATCTGAAATCTTATTATACTTCTATGTGACCTTGCTAAAACAGCAATGACCTCAACAAATTTACCAAAAAATTGGCTGTGATAATAAAAAAAGGTCAAGCAATGAGGACGATTTCCAAGCCACATTAAAAAATTCTATCAAATAATCACCATGAGAATTAATTTTTCCGATAAGTCCTCCTATTTAGAACTTGCTGATGACGACGCATACCTTCTAAGGTCTTGATCTTATCGTAACTGAAGTTCAAATATTCTACATAATAGCATAAAGATTTTAACCAATTGACAATCCAAATTAACTTCTATTTGAACTTACTAAAAAACGTTGACCATAACCAACTAAAATACTAATCTAGTCCCCAAATCAAATTAAAGAACTGCATCCAATAATCATCAGGATAATAAATAAAATTTCGTTTCGATAGCTTCCTGATAAGATTTATTAAACAACAGACCAAAACTAATTATTTGAAAGGCTTTGAAGTTGAACACTGAAAGCAAAAAATTTTCCTCCTTCTTCCCGCTATGAGTCGAGATTAAAGGAAATGTATTCGAGATAAGCTTAAGCTCAAACAGTTGAAAGAGTAGAACTAAGATCTCAGGGTTCCAGTTTTAAAACTACTAAACCACAGATGTCCTACTCGAAGTTGATTCCACATAAAAACTTCCAAAGTCCATAAGGAGAAGCGTTAACAACGCTTAATTCAGATAGAAAGATATCTTATAACCGCTCCCATGAAAAACTCACATTCTACCATCCCTCTTATCAGCCAGAATTAACTAGCAAAGTTGGCTGCCCGCATCATAGGTTGAGCGCCGTGGGCATCGATTTCGTGGCCTCTAACTTAACAGACGCGAACATGGACTACCACGCTACCATCGCAACATTATAAGGCAAAACTTCCAAAACTCATTAGAAATATTTACAACACCTGAACTGGATAGGGAGAATGTCTCCTGGGTCAACTTTTACATTCTAGACACATGTTTTTAAAGCTTTTCCTCTAAAGCAAGCGTGAAAAACAGCGTTGTTGAAAAAATTTAATACGAAAAAAGGGGTAAACACAAATTAATATATAATTACCCTTCCAAAATTGGCATCATAGAAAACTTTCTTTTGTGGAACATTTAGTATGAATTAATCCCTGGTAGCATTAACTAACTCTTCAATTATAGAAGATTCGTCTTAAAAATAACTCTAAGATGGAAAATATTGCTACTCGACAATAATTTTGGTTATTTGTGACAAAATACACCAAGATGCCCTGAACAGTCACTCAATAAGCTACGAGGATTGCTGACGTAATCTTAATCAAAAACCAAAAAGTTAAATCATAGTACTTGTACGGAGCTTTAACACGTTCTCACAAGGAACGTGGTGAGAAACCCAACCCCATAGCTGAACAAAAATAATACCTCAATTTCATTGAGTCTGCCGAAAGATCTGCACCATGAGTTGTACGCAGAAATTGCCTCAATAAATTTGTTTCGATAGTCCTTCCAGCGAGCAATTTCGAGATTAATCTTTTCCAAGTAAGTGGCACTTACGGATTCAAGAGGGCAATCCAGTGGAAAATTATCGCGAGCAAAAGAATCAACCAGACACTCATCATAGAGCTCGTGCAATTCAATCAGAGCGTCTCTGATGGATGTTATCAATGAATCTCCTCGTGCAGAATCACATTCCTAAAACAAGGTGGCGATGTTTGAGAAAAAGCAGATAGAATTTTTAAACTAATTGCAGAAAAAACTCGTTTCTATACCCAAACCTTTATATTAACACTTACACATTATGACAGATACAACAACAAACTTACAGGAGATATAGTTTCATTTTTGCAGTTAGAAACATCACTTTTAGTATCATCCTTGTGGGATAACTTTAGCAGTAGAACATTAATTTCATCATCCATAGATTTCAAGAGCTCATTCGAGGGAACACTTTCAAATGAGAATTGCCTAGGATTTTCTCCTAATTTTTCACATATGCGTTGGTTTTCTGATGACAGAGTTTTAAAGCGCTCCATACGACTCGAAACTGTTTCAGAAAGTTTCTCACGAGTTTCCGATAAAAATTTCTGACGATCAAGCAAGGAGAGATCAGAATCAGTTGACTCTACCTTCATGCCCAAATCGTTACTTAAATTTATTACTTGAGCCTAAAGGGAATATTAAAGAAAATTACGACAAACCTCTAACTCTTCTACATCTTTATGAAGGCTCGCAACCTTCTTATCTTCTTCCGATATCAATGATCGCAAACATACATTCAGTTCTTTTTTCAAAATATTAATGCGTCGTTCGATTCGTTTTTCATCGAAACCGATGCTATTCCAAATTTGAAGGATGTGCTCAATATTAGATTTCACATCGTCCAGCACCGAATCAACCCATCCAGCATACTTAACATTGAGAGTTTTACAGTAAGACGTCCCACCTTGAGATTCTTCCATAACCGTTCGCAAGAGCAACTAAAATCTAAAAAGTCTCAAATTTACCACAACAGTTGGATATAAGTCAATGCGAACCAAACAAACAAAAGTATGTTATAATGTTTAAAAATAATACAAAGATTATTGTTTACTTTAAAGTAATTAATAATTTATCTGCATTAATGTTGTCGTTTATTATTTATATATTCTTTATATCTATGCTATTTCAAATCATTTGACACAATGTATAATAATCACAGAATTTTACTTGTAGTTATTAATATTACGGATTATTATTTAATCTATAAGTCACGTATATGCTATTACTGACTATTCTTCAAACTTAAAATTTAATTATTATCATTGCAATAGCAATTAACTTGGAAAATCTCTATTAAGTAATATTAGAGTGTGACCATCTATGAAAGTGCCTAAAATTTATTAACTATTCATTTGCTATATTTGCCAAATTTAAACTTAATTTACGAGCTCCTATTTTGATTTTGAGCAAGGAAGGTAATACGAAGAAGATAAATATTGTCAAGATATGACGGAGATTTTCAATGTCTTGAAGCCTGATAAATGAAGGATAAGCATTTAAAGTAATTAAACGATCCAAATACTTTAATAAAACCTTGAGGACTTTGATAGCGTATAAAATAACATTTCCCGCTCTTTATTCGAAATTTCGGCAAAGTTATGGAATCTTCTCTTTTTAGTTGTAATCAATGGAGAAATAAGAGGCTAGGGAAAATAGAGACCTTGACCTTTGACTGATGTCCACTGATACATTTGAACCCGTAGTACGCACACGGTGACTCTTAGGTCTGTTTGACCTAACTATCATAGAGTGACACATAAACTGTGTCAAACTCATTTAATATTTAGTACATATGCAACGACAAATAGGCCTGCTTGTCTTTGAAATGACTATGTGGCACACAAATTAGATTAAACTAGCTGTGATAAAGTTAGGTCTGTCTAGGCCACATCGATCAAATATGTGGAATAAGTTAAGTCACTCATGTCGCCAGATCAGTTGGGAGGTGGCAGGCAAGCTATCCCCAATTTATTAATTAGTAAATTAGGTTTATATGCAAAACATTTCTTCGTTGAATGTCGATCATGTCATTGTCGGAGTCTCGGCGTGAAGATAGATACTCGTTTAGGTATCTATGCGCAAGCACATAAACACACAGCGGGACCGCCTGTGGAAACCGTAGTGGAGATCTTGTCGCTAGTCAATAATTTCTGATCGCCAGTTGATGATAGACATCTGTTGGCTATAACACTAGCTAACACTTAAGTTTGGATTTATTTAATTATTTTGCTTTTACGTTTATGCCAAATTCTCATATCTTCAACTTTCTTTTCTTACTAGCTTCTCTATCTCTTCCTCTCCCTAACATCTTCGATATTCAAATACTCCAAGAGTTCAAGTTACTTCCCGTTCTTCTAATTTTGGTACAGGCTATTCTGTTAAGTTATTCTCCTACTTGCAAAAACTGAGGAAGACAATAGCTGCACTAATTTACACCAACCGATTTTATATATCTCCTTAGGTAGAATTTTTATGCCTTGCCAGCTAACAATGCATAACAGATCGAATTTATTCTCAGATACGAACATAGAATGCGGTAATTCGTATTGCTCTGGGCAATCTCTAGTCTCTGATTAAGGGCATTGCATAACTTGGCTTCAGTAACCCAGTGATTTTTATTTGCCCTCAGTTCAAAGGGAAGTATTTATGATAGCGACTTATAGTCGTATATTACGAATATCTTGCAAACGAAGTGTATGAGAGAATCACAATTCTAGGTTCCATGTAACTTGGAAATCGGATGTGAATAAGGAGGCAGCATCCCAAGAGTACAAAAGTTGACGCTTCGAGAATATAATTGAAGGTAAACTAGTACTCGGATTGTTTTGTCCTATTTGTACTTCATCATTTCATTAAGTTTATTAAATTACAAGGCTAATTAATGCATAACTTGAAATATTGTTTTTACTGAAAAAAGGGAAGTGAAGTGTGAAATTCAGAGACCTTAATCATGAAACTGCTGCGATTAGCACTTCTTTGTTAATAGGGCTTTCATGACTTAAACATTTGGGAGTATTCTCTATAAAGGGGTTGCAAATTTTAGTTTCCCCAACTTCCAAAATCGCGAAACTATGAGGGAGAAAGTATTTTAAAAGAAACAAAATGCATTCTCCTCCTTAAAATCTGTTTCAGCCCGTGACTTAACCTTCGATGCTGGATAGAAACAGATCTCAAATCTAAAGGAAATTCGGCAGGTTATATTCGAAAGGAATGAAAATAAATAGCTCAAGGGGTCTATTTCAAATATTATTTTTAATTGCTTTAATAAATTTTTCTTATGTGATAAAGAAATATGTTTTGACAGCTTCCAGCGATCGCACTTAGTTTTTTTCAAAGCTGAATGCTACTGTAGCGGTCAGGTGCTACGTTGAAGGAATAGATCAAGTTACTCTTGTCGTTAGATCAGTACGGAGGTGGCCGAGATTAATAAATATATTTTATGTGCAAACTTTTGTCTATAAGATATCAATCATGGCTCATTGTCGACGTCTCCGCGTGATACTTGGTACTGTGTAGGTTTCTATTTACAAACACAAACACACACGAGATCTTACCGTTTCCCCAATCGCTATGTGTTGATTGACATCTGCTGCATATAATGGTTATAATAATAATTCCCGAACTCTTTAGGAACGCTCATTTTGAGTAGAGGGTGGCATTATGGAGCCTCCCTGGTGAAAGATTCGAATTCTGGCACCCCCCTCCCCCCGTATTAGTCAAACTTAACCAATGTGGTTGGCCATTCCGCTCACTGGGTGTACGCTGATGAGGATCGAATCCATAACCTATGACATAGCAAACGAGCACAGTGACCAATACACCAACTATAGCGGTTATATCGACATGAAAATGTGAAATTTCAGAAGAGGATATTTTGTACTAGAGAACTTAGTTCACCCTCAACTAAGATTCTGCCGAAGTAACTTTTGTTGTCCAAGATCAAGATCAGGTCATGTTATCTTATAGTTGTTGCTGCATGCGATTGATGTTTACATTATTAAATCACCGCAAAATAGTAATCCCTATTTTACCCTAATTGAAAATTGTCGAATGAGGAACAGAATGTGCCAACAAGGTACAAAGAAGAATTAGACTGAGTTTCGGAAGTTGAAAATATTGACAAAAAACATACGTCAAATAAGCATACTAGGAACAGCCATCAAAAATTCCTTTGACTGAGGGATGAGTTGCGTGTGTAATGGTTCCCTGGATTGGAGTTCGCTTAAACAATTTTGAGAATTTTTACACTAAAATATGTGTGCAGAAAAATAAATTCCCGAAATCTAACTGTAATTGTGTAATTATACAAAGAATTCTTGCTTTTAGAAAAATACATTCCTTCAAAATAGTTTGCTGAAAGAAACAATAGCTAATGAATAATTTTCGAAAATTGCACCGAAATTATTTGGGATCAACAGTTCATTACTTATAATTCAGTAACAGTATTTATAAGTATTAAATAAAACTATCAATAACCAATGCAGATAATAATGAAAAATTGCCACCTCTTTTAAACCAGTATTTGTTGTTTTCAGCTTCGCTATCAAATAGAAAAAATAGATGGTATGAGAGCTCATTAGAATTCATACCAAATGATTATTATTCATATAATTCCATTCTTGACCAATACATTTGTAATGAAATAAATCGTTTATTGAAAACACACAAATTCTGGCAGTTTTGGATCCTAACTAGTAAGAGGCAGAGTGGGGGAAAGGGGGGGGAGAGGCAGTTATAGCGACATGAGTGACCTAACCTATTTCAAATACTCCATAATGTGGCCCCGGTAGACTTAACTTATTATGGAAGGGGATACACCAAGGTGTGAGCCTTCGGAAGGATAAATAAGTAAGTCCCATAAATATCTTACTATCCCTTTGCATACCTTTTGTCCAACTTGTGCGTGAGTGTCATTACAAGGACGAATTCCTGAATACTTGTTCTGTGTATTGTCTGATAACTGAATCGTGCAGTCCAAGTGCGGAAATATGATACTAGGGTTCTAATCCTACTGTGCCCCTAAAATCATGATAATAATATCATACATAGCTATCTACGTGAAAGGATTGTTTTTATATAAATGTTAGGTGTGCCAAATATTCATTAACTAAAAGAGTAACGAAAGTTTTCACTAAATCCCTCATAAATGCAAACCTTACATTTATTGTGAATTCACTCATTTTTAGTTTCTCCATGTAGCCAAGTAGGTTGAACATATTTTATCTTAACCAACCACCCAACTGATCATTCACTCTGCCAACTTATAATTACAAGATGTACCAAGTGGAGCTATTATTCTAAACTCACATTCCACCATTCATTTAGTAAGCCTCAATTTACCACTATTTCACCTGGCCATTTACAGCACCGGATGTGCACGATGAGCTTGATTTCTTTGCTCCTGACTATAAGGTGTGAATGCAAAGCAGGGCACTACCAACGTAAGATGGAAGAACTTGGAGGAGTACTCTTTAATCACTTCTTGTCAACAGCTAATTTCAAACCACATTCTCATTAAAGTCAATTTAGTACTCTATGATTCATTTGAGTCATTCCTTATCCTTGCGAGTTTAAATTGCATTCTCTTCTCTTATCCCAACCAAGTGACTTATAAAGCAGTATTTTTTACCTCATCTTATCTAATGGTACGACAAAAACTTTCGTTATTTCAATTTCTTCTTCCGTTCTCTCATTCACTCTTTAAAGTTTTAACTATTGTTATACAATAGAATTTGGTCTCCAATCCCAACTCTTGGTATTCTGCCCTTTTGGAATTGAGCTGTCTGTTGTTAATCCTACTCTACAGTCATATGAACGTCGGAAAGCTTGAGCCATGAACAGACTTCTAAATAAATTTAAATAACACGTGTGTCAACTTTCCCAACATGAAAAAGAAGCAAACCACCTTTATGATGATTTGTTATGATCCTGTTATCAGAATTATCTTAGATTTTTTATCGGATATATAATTTTCAACAGCGACCTGCGGGTATAAATACATTTCGAGGTCATAATGCAATGAAGTTATCAAAATATGTCACTGATATCGCCAGTCCACTATTTACCATCTTTTCAATAACTTGTCGTTGTGAGAAGTATTTGATGATGAGGGTGGAAATGAAAAATTCCACTCTATTTTCTTAATTTGCAAAGACGAATGGCCATGCGTGTTAGGAAATACATTGAACAAACATAATTGATAAGTAGCTCTAATTCCCTGTAGATTCATTTTAGTAGGAGACAAACCAAATTAGGTCAAACAGCACATCATAGAATAAGCAATATTCCATAGGCTTGAAGGATGCAAAAATCTTTTCCCGGAGTTAAGTAGGATCACGTGTACATTAGAAAATTATAAATTAATCATTCGAAAAAGACAGAAAGGGAAGGAAAAGAGACTGGAAGAAAAGATGTCAGCATTGAGCGAGAAAAACCAGGCTCGAATGTAAGTACGGTGAGGTACTTATGTGGCTGCACATTCATTTTTCGTCAATGGGCAACAAATCGCGACAATTACCAGCTGACAATTAGATAAGAGTTAGCTTAGGCGTAATACACAAAGACGGAGCAGACATTCAAGCCAAAGTGCGGGGACACTTTAAATGTCAATAATAACAATACCCAGTCTATATTGGTAGCGTGGTCTAAATAAATATTTATTTAGACACAGCACGTCGATAAGACAAATAAAAATTGAAGAAGATAAAGACTTTAAAATGTAAGATAGATGTAAATAAGAATTGTAAATGTGAAAGCATTTGACCATTCCTCTTTATGTCCACCAAGCCTAGGGGCCGATAACTATGAAGCCTAATCTGGTCATTTGTCACATTGAGCTCCTAATTCAGTTTCCATATTGTCCATTCTGCGTGCAGACGTGTGCTTCACATTGGTCCAGCAAAGTTGAGAGCCTACTTCTAACAAGTTTGTGACTTGTACAAGTTTAAGTACTAACTCTGGTTATGTTCGTCACGCATTCTGAAATGCTGCAAATTAGATGTGACATATCACAAAACTCAGCTTTCACTTGTGCTCACGTGGCGAATCTTGTCCTTTTTAACACTTCATTCTGTGATTAATATACTAGATTTCATACAACTTACTATAACATGACATGCAAACACCTGGTTTGGCAGATTAATGACTTTACTGCGGAAAAAATTTCATTTTAATATTAAATGTTTCGCCCCCCATGCGGGATAAGTTTGTAATTCTTTCATAATTAGACTGTTTTAGCCGTGAGTACTCATAATTGTAATTACGTCATTAATTTCACATCGGCTGTTTTAAATTTTGTTAGTTGGCAATGAAGTAAAATGAGAATTAACTTACTTTAAATATTTGTGGAAGTAATAATTTCAATGCATATGAACAATAAATCTGACTGCCGTTGGATATTGCAATATAATGTCTAGGTTTTAGAACTCTTCTACCGATGGAATTCACTCAACACTAAATTATTCACATTAACAATACCCAAATTCAGATAATGGCGAAGTCAAATGGTATACAGGATATTTTTTAACAATTGCATAAGAAAATAAAACCATGTTTTCAAATATCTCTAACAATCACAGGAAAAATTAATGAGTTACGCTCTAAAAACAATCTCTTAACTCCAACTGAAAGGTAAAATTAACGTTCTTTAGATTGACCAATTTATAAGGTCGAATACAGCAATAATATGTAATACACCTACACAAGTTTATCATAGCAATTATACTACTTTTTTTCCACGTACTTAAAATTTTTTGCCATTACTCAATAAACAAAAATCTTGCATATAGAATGTTTATTTTATCTTATTACCTTTTATGTTGAAATAAAATAATATTTGTACTCCCTAAACTATGCGCGATTTGTGAAGTTCGGTTCCTTCTTTCTCCTGGAGTCTGAGTAATTTTATAAAGAGGCTACTCAGTACTATAAAACGGACAATAGACATAAAGCTTTCTAGAATGTTGTAATAATAATGCACTTGAAATTATGCTTTTTTAAAGTCATAAATTAGTGAAGAAATAGCTCGGTAGGTTCCTCTGGGAAATTCGTCTTTCTTGGTGCCGCAGCTCTTTTATATGGGAATTCACTTTGGAAAACGGAATAATGTGTCCAAATTCACGTATGAAACATATTCAAACTGTACCAAAGAGTGAAAGAAGTAAAGAAAATTCAATAAACAAATATTTTATTTTAAAAAATGTTAATATCATAATAAAAATACTGACAACATCAATAATTTCTTACTTCAGAAGTAAGTACTTTATTCTGAGTACAGTCTGGAATTGAATTAGCGTCAATATATTTGAAATATGCAGAAATGCAATAATTGTCAAAATACATAAACATATTTTCCTAGTAATATCACAGTTTGCCGATAAGTTGACCAATGAAACGGAGGAGAGTCATAGCGAATTATGTGTACAGGCGTATATTTCATGCGAAGATCATTAAAATCTCCGTATAATTTTGGCTCCATGGCTTGGAAATTTCTCTGAAGGGTTTCACTTGCATTTATTGCATCATAAATATTAATAAAACTAGGTTCCATTGTGTCTGATGTTGCATATTAAGTGTGAAGAAGAATTAAAAAGACCAAAGAATACCGGTTCATATTCCTGTAGACCTGAGAGCATACATTAAATACAAGGCGCAAAAGGCACCTGATGATATTTCTAGAACACTTCTAGAAAAACAGAATAGGAAACTGTTAATGGTTGAAATTTGCTATTTATTGTAACAAAATGCATTAACATATTATCAACCTAGGTTTTATTCCATATATTCTCCTTCAGATTCTATCCCTCACTCAGTTCGAGACCAAAAGCGATTGCTAGCTTTCATTAGATGATCTTTATTCGTACCAACCATAGCTCAGGCTACTGCTTCCATCAGAGAGGAGGATCTGGTGTTATAGGAATGCTTATTAACTACCCTCTCAATCACACCCCTTCCCACATGTAATAATCCAATGGATTAGGGTCCGGTGAGTTAGGAGGCAGCCATGCGAAGTCTGTTGTGACATGACGATGAAAATTCTCGCCTATCCATCTAATCCTGGGTTTAGAGAGGTTTATGGGATGAAGCGAGCCTTATTGGAGGACATGAGATCTTCCCTCATCGACTCCTCTGTCTCTCTGAGACAGCTCGACAACAGTGATTCGAAGAGTCTCGACATAGGCATCACATTCGCATGGGCACGAGAGCCCTGTGGAAGTAATTGAGGAGTCATGATGTGTCCCCTCTCTCACTGCCTTTCACAACACCGAAAAGCATCACTGTTGCTGAAAACTTCGTGCGCATGAATAACAGTTGGAACTTCAGTGGGGTTCATCTGCACCTATCCACCTATCATTTCTTCGATTCACTCTTCCATCCCTATCCAGGCTTGTTGTTTGTTCGGAGAAGAATCAAATACACTCCTCTTCCTCTGGCTACTTCAATCTGTGGAAGTCGTTTTGTATGCATGAACTGATTCTCTTCAGTTACTTTTGTCCACATAAACTGACCTCACCTAAGAACGTATGAACGTATGTATCCGAGGTCTTGATGAACAACACTCCTCACATATTGCTGTTCCTTCGGACACTCGAAAGTCCTTGGAGGATGTCGCGCCTTGACTTCCCACGAACTTCGTCCATCATATCACACCATGCCATGCACTCTTCTCACAAACGCACAAACTCAGGTGTCCTGAGTGAGTTAGCAGAGCGTTGGTAATGCTCTTTTCACCCTCGCATTCAGTTCCTTTCTAACTTTGGAAATGGAAGATGTGGCGATTTGTAGAAATCTCGCTGTTTCTAAACTGCTGTGTTTTGCTTTAATAGACACTATTACAGCGTGTCTATTGTTTGCTTCAATAGTTATAGCAGTATGTGCCATGAGATCATCTGAT
>CAADRB010000014.1:2131133-2206688 GCA_900708905.1 Hymenolepis diminuta | reverse complement strand
CACATATAAAATCAAATTCTCGCTATCTCATTGCATACAGAGCAATAAACCCTATCAACTCTACGCCTTTCACGTTCTCGCTACTTCGGGAACAGCGTAGTTAATTTTGGGAGCGAACTTATAATGGAGGACTCTGTTAGACGCTACCCGGACTGATTAAGAGGATTAATTAGCTGCAGCAAAGGGCTTATTGATGTTGCATCCCCTGAAATTGTAATAAATAGGCCATGAAAATACAAATATGTATTCAATTACTAGACCAATATGTATATATTTAATGTATTTTTATATCAGATGATCTCATGGCACATACTGCTATAACTATTGAAGCAAACAATAGACACGCTGTAATAGTGTCTATTAAAGCAAAACACAGCAGTTTAGAAACAGCGAGATTTCTACAAATCGCCACATCTTCCATTTCCAAAGTTAGAAAGGAACTGAATGCGAGGGTGAAAAGAGCATTACCAACGCTCTGCTAACTCACTCAGGACACCTGAGTTTGTGCGTTTGTGAGAAGAGTGCATGGCATGGTGTGATATGATGGACGAAGTTCGTGGGAAGTCAAGGCGCGACATCCTCCAAGGACTTTCGAGTGTCCGAAGGAACAGCAATATGTGAGGAGTGTTGTTCATCAAGACCTCGGATACATACGTTCATACGTTCTTAGGTGAGGTCAGTTTATGTGGACAAAAGTAACTGAAGAGAATCAGTTCATGCATACAAAACGACTTCCACAGATTGAAGTAGCCAGAGGAAGAGGAGTGTATTTGATTCTTCTCCGAACAAACAACAAGCCTGGATAGGGATGGAAGAGTGAATCGAAGAAATGATAGGTGGATAGGTGCAGATGAACCCCACTGAAGTTCCAACTGTTATTCATGCGCACGAAGTTTTCAGCAACAGTGATGCTTTTCGGTGTTGTGAAAGGCAGTGAGAGAGGGGACACATCATGACTCCTCAATTACTTCCACAGGGCTCTCGTGCCCATGCGAATGTGATGCCTATGTCGAGACTCTTCGAATCACTGTTGTCGAGCTGTCTCAGAGAGACAGAGGAGTCGATGAGGGAAGATCTCATGTCCTCCAATAAGGCTCGCTTCATCCCATAAACCTCTCTAAACCCAGGATTAGATGGATAGGCGAGAATTTTCATCGTCATGTCACAACAGACTTCGCATGGCTGCCTCCTAACTCACCGGACCCTAATCCATTGGATTATTACATGTGGGAAGGGGTGTGATTGAGAGGGTAGTTAATAAGCATTCCTATAACACCAGATCCTCCTCTCTGATGGAAGCAGTAGCCTGAGCTATGGTTGGTACGAATAAAGATCATCTAATGAAAGCTAGCAATCGCTTTTGGTCTCGAACTGAGTGAGGGATAGAATCTGAAGGAGAATATATGGAATAAAACCTAGGTTGATAATATGTTAATGCATTTTGTTACAATAAATAGCAAATTTCAACCATTAACAGTTTCCTATTCTGTTTTTCTAGAAGTGTTCTAGAAATATCATCAGGTGCCTTTTGCGCCTTGTATTTAATGTATGCTCTCAGGTCTACAGGAATATGAACCGGTATTCTTTGGTCTTTTTAATTCTTCTTCACACTTAATATGCAACATCAGACACAATGGAACCTAGTTTTATTAATATTTATGATGCAATAAATGCAAGTGAAACCCTTCAGAGAAATTTCCAAGCCATGGAGCCAAAATTATACGGAGATTTTAATGATCTTCGCATGAAATATACGCCTGTACACATAATTCGCTATGACTCTCCTCCGTTTCATTGGTCAACTTATCGGCAAACTGTGATATTACTAGGAAAATATGTTTATGTATTTTGACAATTATTGCATTTCTGCATATTTCAAATATATTGACGCTAATTCAATTCCAGACTGTACTCAGAATAAAGTACTTACTTCTGAAGTAAGAAATTATTGATGTTGTCAGTATTTTTATTATGATATTAACATTTTTTAAAATAAAATATTTGTTTATTGAATTTTCTTTACTTCTTTCACTCTTTGGTACAGTTTGAATATGTTTCATACGTGAATTTGGACACATTATTCCGTTTTCCAAAGTGAATTCCCATATAAAAGAGCTGCGGCACCAAGAAAGACGAATTTCCCAGAGGAACCTACCGAGCTATTTCTTCACTAATTTATGACTTTAAAAAAGCATAATTTCAAGTGCATTATTATTACAACATTCTAGAAAGCTTTATGTCTATTGTCCGTTTTATAGTACTGAGTAGCCTCTTTATAAAATTACTCAGACTCCAGGAGAAAGAAGGAACCGAACTTCACAAATCGCGCATAGTTTAGGGAGTACAAATATTATTTTATTTCAACATAAAAGGTAATAAGATAAAATAAACATTCTATATGCAAGATTTTTGTTTATTGAGTAATGGCAAAAAATTTTAAGTACGTGGAAAAAAAGTAGTATAATTGCTATGATAAACTTGTGTAGGTGTATTACATATTATTGCTGTATTCGACCTTATAAATTGGTCAATCTAAAGAACGTTAATTTTACCTTTCAGTTGGAGTTAAGAGATTGTTTTTAGAGCGTAACTCATTAATTTTTCCTGTGATTGTTAGAGATATTTGAAAACATGGTTTTATTTTCTTATGCAATTGTTAAAAAATATCCTGTATACCATTTGACTTCGCCATTATCTGAATTTGGGTATTGTTAATGTGAATAATTTAGTGTTGAGTGAATTCCATCGGTAGAAGAGTTCTAAAACCTAGACATTATATTGCAATATCCAACGGCAGTCAGATTTATTGTTCATATGCATTGAAATTATTACTTCCACAAATATTTAAAGTAAGTTAATTCTCATTTTACTTCATTGCCAACTAACAAAATTTAAAACAGCCGATGTGAAATTAATGACGTAATTACAATTATGAGTACTCACGGCTAAAACAGTCTAATTATGAAAGAATTACAAACTTATCCCGCATGGGGGGCGAAACATTTAATATTAAAATGAAATTTTTTCCGCAGTAAAGTCATTAATCTGCCAAACCAGGTGTTTGCATGTCATGTTATAGTAAGTTGTATGAAATCTAGTATATTAATCACAGAATGAAGTGTTAAAAAGGACAAGATTCGCCACGTGAGCACAAGTGAAAGCTGAGTTTTGTGATATGTCACATCTAATTTGCAGCATTTCAGAATGCGTGACGAACATAACCAGAGTTAGTACTTAAACTTGTACAAGTCACAAACTTGTTAGAAGTAGGCTCTCAACTTTGCTGGACCAATGTGAAGCACACGTCTGCACGCAGAATGGACAATATGGAAACTGAATTAGGAGCTCAATGTGACAAATGACCAGATTAGGCTTCATAGTTATCGGCCCCTAGGCTTGGTGGACATAAAGAGGAATGGTCAAATGCTTTCACATTTACAATTCTTATTTACATCTATCTTACATTTTAAAGTCTTTATCTTCTTCAATTTTTATTTGTCTTATCGACGTGCTGTGTCTAAATAAATATTTATTTAGACCACGCTACCAATATAGACTGGGTATTGTTATTATTGACATTTAAAGTGTCCCCGCACTTTGGCTTGAATGTCTGCTCCGTCTTTGTGTATTACGCCTAAGCTAACTCTTATCTAATTGTCAGCTGGTAATTGTCGCGATTTGTTGCCCATTGACGAAAAATGAATGTGCAGCCACATAAGTACCTCACCGTACTTACATTCGAGCCTGGTTTTTCTCGCTCAATGCTGACATCTTTTCTTCCAGTCTCTTTTCCTTCCCTTTCTGTCTTTTTCGAATGATTAATTTATAATTTTCTAATGTACACGTGATCCTACTTAACTCCGGGAAAAGATTTTTGCATCCTTCAAGCCTATGGAATATTGCTTATTCTATGATGTGCTGTTTGACCTAATTTGGTTTGTCTCCTACTAAAATGAATCTACAGGGAATTAGAGCTACTTATCAATTATGTTTGTTCAATGTATTTCCTAACACGCATGGCCATTCGTCTTTGCAAATTAAGAAAATAGAGTGGAATTTTTCATTTCCACCCTCATCATCAAATACTTCTCACAACGACAAGTTATTGAAAAGATGGTAAATAGTGGACTGGCGATATCAGTGACATATTTTGATAACTTCATTGCATTATGACCTCGAAATGTATTTATACCCGCAGGTCGCTGTTGAAAATTATATATCCGATAAAAAATCTAAGATAATTCTGATAACAGGATCATAACAAATCATCATAAAGGTGGTTTGCTTCTTTTTCATGTTGGGAAAGTTGACACACGTGTTATTTAAATTTATTTAGAAGTCTGTTCATGGCTCAAGCTTTCCGACGTTCATATGACTGTAGAGTAGGATTAACAACAGACAGCTCAATTCCAAAAGGGCAGAATACCAAGAGTTGGGATTGGAGACCAAATTCTATTGTATAACAATAGTTAAAACTTTAAAGAGTGAATGAGAGAACGGAAGAAGAAATTGAAATAACGAAAGTTTTTGTCGTACCATTAGATAAGATGAGGTAAAAAATACTGCTTTATAAGTCACTTGGTTGGGATAAGAGAAGAGAATGCAATTTAAACTCGCAAGGATAAGGAATGACTCAAATGAATCATAGAGTACTAAATTGACTTTAATGAGAATGTGGTTTGAAATTAGCTGTTGACAAGAAGTGATTAAAGAGTACTCCTCCAAGTTCTTCCATCTTACGTTGGTAGTGCCCTGCTTTGCACATTATGGAGTATTTGAAATAGGTTAGGTCACTCATGTCGCCAGATCAGTTCGGTGTGGCAGGCAAGACACCCCAAAATATTAATAAAGTAAACTATTTTTATATGCAAAACATTTCTTCGTTAGACTTCAGTCGTGTCTCGTCAGCGGTGTCTCTGATGATCGACATCTCTTTAGGTATCTATGTACAAACACGCAAACGGAGAGCGGGACCGCCTGTGGACACTGTATTGGAGATCTTATCGCCAGTCAACCATTTCTAATCGCCTGGTGTCGATAGGCATCTGCTGCCTATAGCACCTTCAATACAACCTAGCGTTTAGCATGTTACCCATTTTAATTTCAAGGATATTAGGAATAATTAAATAAAAATATTAAATATACTAATTGACTTCGAATTTGTTAAATTAATTGATCTATTCAAATTAAATATTTACAAATGCAAATAATGCTCTTGCAAACTATGAAGAACTATGAATGTAAATATATTTAATACAGCTAAAACTATATGGATTTTTCATTTAGAGGGCAGTTTAGAAGTGTTTTTGATACATAACGCATTCAATAATTTTGAGGACTTAATCGACATGATATATCTTGGTATCTGGTTAAAACTACTAAGAATGTAAATAAAACATGCAACGAAAAGTGTTTAAGATATTACTTCATTTTCCAGATAACTTAAATAAAATTATACGGTTTGCTCACAAGTGTAAATTATAAATAAATATCAAGGCATATCTAGACAACATAATTCAAAAATATGGGGATCTGCTATATATAAATATTAGCAAAATATTAATTATAAATTATAAATCTTAGAAAAATGAATTTAAATAAAGTTCACATTAAAGACAAATATTCTTTGAAATTTATTTAACCCTTTGATAGCAACTTATAATATTTACGCTGTCTCAATAAAAAATATAAAAAATGTCAAATTAAAGTTTAAAGAAATATACTAATAATAATTACTTTATTTCCAGCATTTTCTACTATTTTCAAGGTTAAATTTGTTAAAATTTACCAAATTAGTTAATCAGATAATTGTGTACGTTTTGGGATTTGGCGATTTTCTCCCACGACATATACAAATGAACAAGGAGTAAACGGAGGCTTGTATTTGAGTAAGGAATCTCTTTATAAGATATCCAAATGATTGGTTACATTCGTGAATATACTATTATTAAAAGCAGATTATTAAAGTCATTTATTCACTTTTTGCATTATTTATATTTAGTTTGACAAATCAAAGTTAAAAAATCAACTTGACAATTTCTCTGTCTTATTGTAGGCATATTGTAACGATGACGTCAGAAAATCAAAAAATGCAATGTACTCCTCAAGTGCTTCAATTTCTTATGGAATTGCGGGGGAAAGAAGTCGTCAAATTTATAGACAGAGAATTTAATGGATATGCTGGTTTAGCGAAAGCTCTTTCAAGTTCTCCTGATAAGGGTGAGAATTATCCTACTGTTTTCGTTTGTTTTGTTTGTTTCTTTTGTCGAGTTTTATCTAGTAGTCTTAGCAAGTTTATGTATATTTTTAACAAAATTATTTTATTAAGGCCTAAACGAAACGGATATACTCAAACATCGGGAAATTTACGGACCTAATGTTATACCTCAGAAACCTCCAAAATCTATATTCCGACTTATCTGGGAAGCTCTACAGGACATAACCCTTCTTGTTCTTATTGGTGCTGCGATAATCTCCTTAGGCCTTTCATTATACATGAAATGTAAGTTATCATTTTGATTTGTGTATAATATTGTTGCATATTGAACTTTTATATTAAATTCTGCACTCCTTTTCTTATTTTTCGTTTAATTTGCATTTATTTAGGTTTCACCAACAATAATTGATTTAAAATTCATTTTAAACCTCTTCACATTAAAATCTTTATTTACTATGCCTCAACTAACATGTTTAATTTATAAAAATCGCAATTTTTTTACGTTTATGGTGCCTGAAATTTTACCTATATCCTTTTAAAATTGTGACATCAATTTATCACAACTGTATAATTAATTTTATCCTAGATAGACTATTTCATTCTGCATTGACCTTCCAAATTTATCAGAAACTGGAATATTTTAGACAACACTTAAATATGTCTACACAAAAGAATAATTCAAGATTGGTATTTTTCTTGAATAAGACTACACGTTATATAATTCCGTTAGGAGAATGCGTAACTCTACTGTCTTACATTTCGGAAGGGGAGACATTTTTATTCATTCAGAATCTCATTTTGTACTGTCGCTGTTTTTTTCATCCATATCAGGTGGATGACATGATTTGTTTTTAATGTTTTATTCTTTACTATTTTTCATTTTTAATTAAACTTTCTTTTCTAACAATCTTCGATTAGCAAATTGATTGATTGATTACACTTGAGTTTAATTTGCCCATGATTAAGGACGAAAAATTCATTGCTAGTAAGTTTGTTGTAGGGAAATTTCAGTTCTATCGTTGACATATTTTAATTTAACTTGTGATTACTTACATTCCCCTCCTTTTAACATATTGTAATATGGAGCTTAGTAAAGTATATGATTTTGTAAGTTGTCTTCTTATATGCTATTGCCGCTGATTTAATGGCATAAATTTAATGAAATGGAAAGGAGATTCATTTTCCAGTTCGAATCTTACTCTTGTTCATTTTTCAGTTCAAAAGTGGGAAATATATATTAATATTTTCTTACAATTTGTGAAAATTTTCGGACTAAATATTGGCCTTCTATGGAACCCTTTGAATATTCTTCTTCATACATTTTTTGTTGGATTCTTCTATTCGCCATAATCTACCAAGAATTGAGGGAAGTTTTAAGAACGCAAAAAAACGCAGGACTAGGATCGAGTGGGTAGGGTATTTGAACTCTTTGAAGTGATAATTACAGGAACTTGATTGTTAAACATGGTAAGAAAAAATATTGGCAAATGTTTATCGTAGGATAGCATCTTACTACGTCTGAAAGCAACGTATTCAAGAAAGGGCTGAAACGGCAATCAAAAAGGGTATATAATGAAATCAAGAGGTTGAGTCGTACTTCATCTGAGTTTTGAAAGTTTCAAGGTTATCATATTCCCATAAGGGAACTAATTTACTTTGTGATATCCAAATGTTTTAAAACTCAGTTTTATTGAGCAAGCCCTGGTTTTTAGGGCAAATTTTTGTTCGCGATATTTCAGAGCCTGTTGATAAGTAAATTTAAGAGAGGAGTCGTTAATGTCATTTGGATTCATTTGTATCTTATTGCAATGATGGTAACAGATATATTTTGAACATAGGAGAGCTCAATCAAAGATAATTTCCGATCATATTCATTACGGTCATACTTGTAAAAATACCAATTTATAAGGTTAATGAAATGCTCGAAAGTAAACAACCAGAAACCTTTAATGATGGTTTTATTACTATGTGTAGCTCCAATTTAACGTTGGAATGAAAACTGAACGCAAATATCGTTAAAGATAAAGTGTTATTACTGATATTATGCATGATAATGCAAAACCTTTACAAGTTTCATTCCTTAGATAGCATCTGAACAAAGGAAAATGAAAGAAATAGTCCAGGTGAGAATGAAACGGTAGTAGAGGTTTAACAGGAATGTATAACAATGTATAAATGTGGATTTATTTGAATTCTGGTAGCATCGAATCGTCCACTTTCTCGAACGAGGTATAGTTCAAGTTGCCTTGTTCAAATATTCTGAGGCTCAGTTTGCCTGATTCTGTCCTTGAACATTTAGATGAGTTCATGTTCGTGATGCTAGGAGGTTGCTGATTTAACTGAAGCAGCGTGCGTTCCACCTTGATTGATCTTCATTTTGTTACAAACACGAGGCTTGGAAAAGTATTTTAAGAGTGTAAGATGGCTATAGCTGACCGCATAGTTGAAAAATGTACTACAGTGGATTAATTTAGAAAATTTCGTTAGCTTCATGAAATATTCACTTTGTGAAATTAATTTTTAGGGCGTAATAAAATTCCATCAGTGAGGTCACTGAATTAAACGCCAAATTTATCATCCTCTCGGGGGAAGGTCAGTGGACAGGGATTTCAGTGCAGGGAAGGGATTTGATTTGAATTTGTGATCACGTACGCTTCGTATTGAGAAATTTTCTCTGAATCTGCGATCGTTGGCCTTTTCAGCTCATATTTTGAAGTTTTTCAATGCTCCAATAACACGACTTTCCTAAGGTAACTCTGAACCTGAAACCTTTTTGGATTTTTAATAGTTGGTAATGATTAAAGGCAATTAACCGCAACTATTTATTAATTAATTTGATAGTGTTAACGCTAAAACAAAATTTTTTGATTAAATATGAAAATATAATAACTTATTATGCAATGTATATATATATGTGCATAAAAATACCATGTTCTCACGCCATTTTGCTGATGCTGTTTCGATAATTTTATTCGTATTCTCTTTTGAATTGGAATTCATTCCCATTATATAAACATAATTACACAGATTAATTAAAAGGAAACTTCACATAAAGATTTCCTGGTGTCTAAACGTTCAAGAAACGTGCCGATTTATTTGTCCACCATGAAGTTCTGAAAGCGGTTATTTGAGTACAAAGATGGTGCTCGATTATCACAAGCTTTTATCATTTGGAAGTTTTTTGCAAACTTAAAACTAGATTCTGTAATGTTGTCCGGGGAGGTTTTAGACTGTACTTATGAATGCTCATGAGTGACTCAAATTGAAAATTGAAATGCATGTCATTTGTGTCTTTTTCAAGGTTTATTTTGATAAAAATGATTGTAAAAATGAACATATCATTTTAAAATAATGGTTACTTCTTAATAACCTTGTATAATATTTCTATAGTCATTTGAATTTTCGAATCCATTAAGGTCTACATTTTTCCATAAGCCGTTCTGGTTAATTTGTAATTTTATCTATCAAAATGTCAAATATTTTAATCGAGAATGTTGCTCTGATTAACAAAGAAGGTACATATTATTGATTAAGTAGAGGTACTTTATATTTTTCTTCCTCAGATATTTTTCTCGGATCCCAAAATTTAGATGAATGCCAAGCATTTCTTTCTGTCTTGCATTGTTGTTGTTTCAATTGGGAGAAATAATTACCTATTGCATAGAATCTTGTTCATTAACGCGTCAATCGAATGAAAACGGATTCCAGTCTGGTCTATGTGAATTCAAACTAACCTTGATGTTTTCATCAATTGTTAAATATATAGAAGAAAACACAGCAGTTCGAAAAGAATAATCATAACGTATTTTATGTGTAATGAGAGAATTTGAAATAATTTACTTGATGGACAGTTTTATACACAGAACAAAATTTTACTAATTATTGGACTAAAAGGGATACTAATGCGAATATGATTAAAATATAAAGGCGGTATATCTTCTCAGAATTTTTAACATCGAAATAGTAGAAAAATAATAGTGCGTAATTTCAGCAATTTAACTTTGCAAAATGTGTTGTTTTCTCATTTGCAACTGTTCAGGCCTAGGTTAAGAGCATATATTGAAATCGTGGCCAAAATTTTGCTTCGACTTGTAAACAAAAATGACGAATAATGAAAGATAATATCACTTGTATATCGACACTAAAAAATACATTTTCTTATTGAGAGAAACTGAATGGATATTTTGAAATTACGATCTTTCAGCCTTTATTTATCTATATTTTAGCCATATCTAAATCCGTAGTACTTAGAGTAGATTGAATTTCCTCATTTCATAGACCCCATTTTCACTTGCTTTCGGCATTCACTATTTATTTCTAATTAGCCCAATTCAGAAGACTTAATAAATATCTTTAAATATCTTTTTCACAAATTCAGTAAATTTATCGATACTATGGAGAAAGTAACATATTCACATAGCCATTTTATTCAATACTGATTAAATGGTATTAATTTTGAAGCGAATGATGCATCTTCTGATACTTCTTATGGTTACCCACTATTTTTAATTGAAATTTTCTGCATTCATCTAAGAAGGTTTGATATTAAGGTGGAAGTAATCGAAAGAGCAGCACACCAGCAACCCCTTCGTAATTAAATCATAAAAGAGTAATTCGGGAGCAGTCTAATTTAAATTTAAAGTATAGTTTATATTTTATGATACCTATTATTTTAGAGGATCAAAATTTGAAAATAATATTCACAAAATTATACACACTACGTGAGCAGTTAAATAGTTTCTTCATTTTTTCAGTGAGGAGAACTGCAAATAATGTAAATTTTTATCGTAAATGAGGAGTCAAATCTCTGAAATAAGTAATTTTAAATCTTAGATTAAACTAATAATTTTTTTCTATAAATTTTATAACCTTGCTCATGCGAGTGGAAAGAAAATTGGTGTTGTAAAGAGGGTGAATCAACTTTATCTCTTGGCATTTTTCCAGTTAACTCCGTTCCTGCACATGGTGAACCTTCAGAAAATGAAACGGGTTGGATCGAAGGTGTTGCAATTCTGGTTGCTGTTATCGTAGTAGTCGCGGTGGTAGCTGTCAATGACTGGCAGAAGGAGAAACAATTTCGTGGCCTTCAGAGTCGGATTGAAGCTGAACAGAAATTCACAGTTCTTCGAAGTGGCTATATCAAGGAGATATCGATTGCTGATATCGTTGTTGGAGACGTGTGTCTTGTGAAATATGGTAGGAAAATATTCTATTTCTCCAGTCTGCATATGATTGACAAATTTTTTAAATATTTATCGAAGCGGACTTCATCGAAATCATTTTCGACTTCAGTTCAAGCATTTTGAACACTCTCACGTGTTTATAAAATACATAACTACAGTGTAAACGATAGGTAAACAATGCAAATAAATTTCTGATCATTACTTAAAATTTCATTTGGGCAATAATAAACGCCTGGAAATTCAAGTCAACACTTCAGAAATATTAAATTGGCAGAGAATTTCAAAAGAGCATTTTTATTAAACATTCCCTTTCGTTTTCTTTTATGTGATATCAGTTCAATGGAAATTTTTCGTTTTAAAAGGCAACTTAAATATGGTGCTCAAATCCAGATGCTAATGAAATTTATTTAAACAATTCAAAATCATATTGTTATTCTTTCCTCCCTCACATATATTCATGAGTATCCACGTGATTTTCAGTTTCAGTTAAGGTGAATAGAGATCTATTCACGTTTTATATTTTATTTTTATTCTTTTTGTTTCTGTTTTATTCTTATAAAATTATTATAACCAAAACAATTATCAAATTGTCAACTTATTAACAAGAGATTTACGCAGCTTGTATATAAACTTGGATTTGGTCCAATTGCTAAGTTTCATTAACCCGTATTAAACGATGATTTTAGCCAGGGAGATATATGGATACCAAAATTACATTTATCAGGGGAAATAGAAAGTTAAATATGGTATTTTTTCCTTATGTAAGTAAGATTTCTTTGTTGAGATTAGTGACTCCTTGTCCTTTACAATTTCGCAATATTTAAAATCTTGATTTCGATAAGAGATTATTTTTTATAGCTATTTTTTGTGAGCATTAATGTTAGGTTATATGAATGATTATGTCCTTTACTTGAATTTACAACATCACTACATTCCCCTTTGGAATATTGGACCTTAAGTCACTGGGTATGGAAGCCATAAGGTAAATTAGATAGCCGAGTAGCTCGGTCCTTTAAAATGAAAACCAAGAATTTGCAGTAGAATTAATACGAGTGGAGAATTTTTCTGCTACGTCATTTCCAAAAACGCACTGCAGTAAATAAATCATGAAGGTCAAATCTAAGGGTGCGCCATCATCAAAGATCCAGCTTGTGAAATACCGCTGGGAATTTGGCAGTTATATGAATAATCATTACAGGATATCCCGTTTTAACTAATTTGTAAAATGAGTGGAAAGTCCTTTATGCCTGCTGTTAACAAAATTTGGCTTCAATAACCGTAGATTTCATAATGTTAATAATAATATAAGATAAATGGAAAGAAAGTATATGCATGGCCGCACACCAATTTGCAGCTATGCATTTTAGCAACTAACTGTTAGACAGAAACGCTAAACATTATCTTCAAATAAGGGATCAGGGCTTGAGCGTGCGGTACAATTTTATATCTTCATGAACTTTTGGGGTTTTAAGCCGGTGGCCACATTGATTCTAACCATCAAAGACCTGGAGTTATTAAATGGATGACAAGTTGAATTGTCGATAGTGTAAGTGTACGTGAATGAAGCATTCAACTACTTTCATCTATATAAACAAATGATGAAATGGAAATAGTTGATCGCACATAAAATAATTATTCCGGAGCTAACTTAAACATTATTTGAGTACTTGCTTATCGAATTTCCATTGGCTTTAATGAGACAGCACATGAACTAGACGATGCCTTGTTGCATGCTATCATAAAAATTCGTGAATCAACGAAAGTGGGCGTTCTGAGAATGAGAAGGATTTTGCGGCTCCAATGAAAAAAATTGTAACAAATTTTCTCGATCATAAATGCGAGAGACGTTTTATTTAATTTGCAAAATGATTTTTATTTGATTAGCGCAAACAAATCAACACAACATTTTGGAACTTGGAACTTGACTTAAAGCGACAAGCTATGTAGATTTCGATAATCTAACTGAGTTAACCCCACTCGAAAAATATCTTATAATGACATATTTAAGGTACTCAATCTCACGTTACATCGGACTTTAATATCTACTAACGACATAACCACTTAGTTGAGTTGTCTCCTTCCCTGCAAATAAATGTACGAAAAAACGTCATATCAGCCAAATTACTTAGAATTGCTATATAATTTAGATATAATAATAATGAAAACAATGATACAGTCGTAAATTAAGAAAGGTGTTAATTGGGTGGGAATCGACACAGACACCAACTGGTACCAGTGCAAATTTCTCCATTTAAGGTGCCTTTGAAATAAATATGCCTGCGGATTAATGATAAGCTTGGTTCTAAAAGTTTAATTATTTAAATGTATTGTTAAAAGATTTAATTTAAAACGATTCTTTGAAACTTAAACCATGTGAAATTAATTTAACAGTTCATATATAACTGAGATTAGTCTTGCCACATTAAATAAAATTAGACCTAAGGGTATCATAAAATCCTAAAGCGTAATTAAATGGATGGATTTCTGGGTTGTGACCATTTAATTGCTTTTAGAAGTCATATATCTATAATCTTACAGAGCGTAGCCTTGTGTCAACACGTAGCACGGTTCCTTACTTCCATTCTATTTTTAGACTAATCTAACGCTTCTTGTGAAAGCGCTTAAATAAAAAACGATTTTGAATAACAAGGCTTTAGTTGAAAAGAAGATTTATAAGGTTAGTAAAATGCAGCGTTAAAATGCAAAGAATTCTATAAAGCCACTTTCCTTCATATGATATAGGTACGGAAATCATAAGGTGATCGAATTGCCTGCTGGTTATTTATTCATTTCAAGTCTAATCCGATTTCATTTGAACAAAAAATGATCAAAATACTCTATTTATTTTAAGATTATGTAAAAGGATTGAACGCTATTCAGTTTTATACTTAAATCAAATACCACTCGCGAAACACAGTTGACTTTGAATGGGTTATTTGAAACAAATTTTAGTGAAAGTAAATGAAAAGTAGTGAGTGATATGTTACTTCGTATAATAACTCCCTATCCACAATGATATAAACTAATGCGGTCTAAGTCGCCCAGTGCGATTCTTCCAATAATTACAGCAAAAAGACAGCGAATCTGTTATTCAAACAGTAATTTCTGTTTATTCTATTATATGAATTTTTATTAATAGCAAATGATTGGGTGACTAATTAGGCAATAATTGCAGTGGAGGCAAAATTGCTATTATGAGCAGGAACATAAAAAGTCGATAATCGATAATCAATTTGCGAGAGATTAACTTTGTTTAGATGTACCATAAATATACAACTTGGATTCTACTAAGTGTCATAATTACCTTTTCAAATTGAAAGTTAAATAAATATGCAAATACTCTCAGTAAAATAAACTTCGATGCGTCTAGGAACTTAAAGTATTGATATATTAACTGTTTAAATGGCGTATTGGTACATATTCAGTGGTCAAATTGCTAAAATAAATAAATTTTAAGGCTGATTCAAAGTGTATATTCGCGTCCACATTAATAACCGAAACTCCAGGTTATTCTGCTAAGTTATTGATTACTTTCCCTCACTCATGGATACACTTCTGGTCATTTACAAGATAATTCAATTTACCTTGTCCAGTTATTAAATTTTTTATTTGTTTTTTTTATTTTAGGTGACCTTTTGCCAGCCGATGGAGTTGTCCTCCAATCGACAGACCTAAAAATCGACGAAAGTTCCCTTACTGGTGAATCCGACCACGTCAAGAAAAGCCCCATTCTGGATCCAACACTTCTTTCTGGTGAATTAATACTGAATATAATGATTATTATTTCCCACGGTGGTGCAAGAAGCTTATAGCAAGGCATTTGAATAATGGTAACTATAACCACTTCTATTAAGGCATGAATCGGAGAAAGGATCAGGAAGAAGAAGATAATTACATCAAGTCATCATGATTCTTACTTTGAATTTTGGAAGCATTGTGTTGTTCATGTTCTCATAAGGAATAGAGTTTACTTTGCAATAGGACAAGGTTCAATTTTCATGGATCGACTCCAGATTCATGGGTGAGATTATGTCCATAATATTCTGAGCTTGTTGACCAGCTAATTTAGTTTCGCAATTGGACATACCACTTAGATTTATTTCTATCCCGCTTCGGCTAAGAACTTGTAGGCGAGATGATCTGCGATATTTCTTGATATACCAGAATTCATTGAGTCCATTCGAAGTAAATTCAGTTTACTAGAATATAACAGTTACTTTATCATCACCTTCATTTCCCTAAACTATCCAACTGGGTAAGGAAATTAAAGTTAATAAAATTTCAAGCTACATAATTGAGCTAATTTTATTCCGTTAATCACTTATTGAATTCATAAGAAATATTTAGCAACTATAGTATTTTATTGATCTAAGCTTCCTTTTTTCCCATGTCTTTATTTACGAAAATTTTACGCACAAAAGACTGTATGTTTTCATTGTTAAAATGATTAAGTCTTGATGAGGTGTGATTTTTCCCCATTTAAGGACCGTGAACCTTCGGTTTGGGCATTCATTTCAAGGGACTGTGAATTTAAACGGTGCCATGAAATTTTAAATTTTTAGTGACGCTAAATTTAACATTTTGTGTATTGTGTAACTTAGTTTGCCCCTTATAGGTGCTAGTTTTCATAACGATAAGCAGGGAATCACTGCACTTGAGTTTAAATGGGTGTGGTTTGTTAAAGTACAACTGGGAAAAGTTCACGTTTTCTAAATAAAGATCAGTTAATAAGGGGAGGGGATATGAAGTGGAAATACATATCCTTTCGAATAGGAAGTAATTTTTTGGATTTAACGTATTTTTTCTTCTTAATTTATTATCCAAGAAGTGAAGCTAAAAAAGGTAATATTTTTATTCATTTGAAAGAATGTAAACAAGGGGAAGAGGTATTGATGGTTCAAACATAGTAAATCACACTAGAGTTCGCTCAGCTAGATTTTTAATTTTTCCATTAAATTTATTTAAAAATTCGAAATAATCCTGGATATATTGATCCATTAAAACAATTGATTACCGTTTAAAATGGTGATGATCTTCACAAATGTTCCATGTATTACGTAAGAAGTGTGATAAGACGCTTCAATATTAGCAGGTTTGGACAGAAACGGTTACATGCTTTACTTTGTGTCAAGTAAGGATAATAGTCTTTCCATTCCAATTTACTCTTCTCTTTATCCCTTTTTTCTTATATTTAACCAATCATCAGTTATCATTTCCCAAATATCCAGATTGGCATTGCTTTCTACACTATAATAAATCTTCTTGCCTGCATCCCAAAACTGCTGGCCTGAAAATGCCCTGGCAAAGCAAAAGGCCTTTTTTTCGAAACAGAGACTGAAAATACCAGGACTGCAGCGAATGCTCCCTCGTGATAGTGTTCATGTTGGGTGATTCGTATTGGGAAAAGAGGTGCTTATCCCTAAAGCCATATAAATAATAGCTTGCCGAATGTATCAATTATAAGCATTCTGTATTTTAATCTTCATCGAAATACAAAATCCATAACAAAGTCCACTGAGCGAAACGGATATTGGTCTAGAGTGAAGTATGTCTCTTTCCGTTTCAGAGACTGCATTTGTCGGTTTCTCATTTGTTTTCAAATACCCCTTTATTACAATATAAATAAGGAATGTACTTCGCATATCTGAGAAGCGTTTCCTTATAAAGAGTATTGGTTATTCGTCCGTTTTAGCCAATCAGACACAGTCACTAGAACACTGTTTCGGCATAAAAACCTACTTCTGGAATTTGTGTTCGATTAAACTTGGCAACCGCAGCTCATATCCTCGAATTTCGAATTTGACAGTAATTTCGAGATTCATAAATCATTATCTTACAAGATTGATGAGTAATGTCATTATAATTATTCTTATTAAAAAGATTTGAAGAACTTTATTATTATCCATAGTAATATAAAAAAATACCATTTTTTATTTGTGGGAATCAACTGAAAGTACAATAAGTCATAAAGGAAGGGGATCGAAAAGGGGTTTCTAATGCTTATTAAGTGGGTATCTCGCATTCCAAAATTCAAATTTTGTGATTCGTCCCCTGGATTGGAGCAAATGCTTGTGTAGAATGTTTGGTGCTTATTGACGGATGTTTTTCGAAGAATATGTGTCTAGCCGCTTCACTTTCACTTTTGTCCAGTGATTGGGACGGCAAACTGTTCTTTGATGATATTCGGCAGCTAACAGTCACAATTTATAAGAGATGAGATAGGCTGAAACTTCAACTTAGCAGAGCTAAGCAAACTGTTTTCACTTAAGATCATTAGCGATATTGATTTAAAAAATATAGTATTTCACTTATTCACTTTACGCATGAACTTCGAAGCGATACTATTTCATTAGCCATCAATTTATATGGCGCGTCAGTATCGTCGTTTAGTACGCGCGAATGAAACTGCATAGTTCATTATGTACAACCCATTCCTCCCAACGAGATGTTACTCTCGCATAACTATGAATGATGTCATTCAAAAGAACGTCGGTTTTCTAAATAAATATTCTATTAGGTAATCCTATTAGGTGATTGAATGGAATCCAAACTATTCTTAGTATCTAGCATATTCCTAGATATTCTTCGATTAATTTCAAATGAAGTCTTTAATTTTACTCTTCTGGGCAGTGAGTATCAAAATTCCCTTAAATTTTATATTTAAATTTATTGATGGGAATTTATATTTGACCTTCTAAATAATCGTTCTCATTTATCATCGTATTTGTGAAACATTTTGTTCAGAAATTTTGTTTTAGATACACCCAAACCGTGCCATAGGTATCTTATCCGATTTCGTTGCAGATAAGATTTTTTTCTGCTTTTCAAAGCGCCATAGAACATGGCTCCATTTCGTGCACTTGGTGTATTTGTACTAATTTTAAAAGCGTCTTTTTAAAATGCTTGTTCGATGTGGTCGGACGTAATTAATGTGAGTCCTCCCTCAGTCGTGCTCTTTTAGTTGATACAATAAATGCAATTGGCTTGCTACAAACGCTTACCTTTACTGTAATGCTAACGTACACCCGAACAGCCATCTTATATGTAAAAATGAAGGTACTTCATTTCGCCTCTTGACTTAGACTCTTCAGTTTAATGCCCCTTTTTTGCATTAATTGCTCGGTCACCCCAATAATCGATTCTACCCAGATAGATGTTGCTCTGGTAAGTGTTTAATATTGAGTAAATAAATGACCACTGGGTCAGAATGCATAATTTCACCGGCGTATATTAATTTATATAATAATTGTCGTTTATGCTGTCTTTCATTTGGGCATGAGGGAAACTGTTTTTACACTAACATTTTAAATCCGAATACACAAACTTTTAGCACTTTTTACATACAACTAATTGAAATCCCATCTAATCCTTCTTCACGTTAGCTTAAAGTTATATATATATGTTGTAAGTTAAAACAATTTCTCTAGATTTTTATGATAATGTTAGAGCTCATATATCTGTTAATTAGTTTACTGTTTCTATCAATATCTCTCAAAAGCAATTTATTTTACAAGTTTAGTTACAAAAAGGCATCTAAGCTTGATAAATGGCAACACACTCCAGTAAGTCGTGAATGGGGAAGATGGTTCAGAAGGAGGTAATGAATTTAATGCTTCAAAAAAATCTTACCTCACTTGAATCCTGAATTCATCAGGTTCTACGCTTTTTAATTACCACATCATAGCTTAATGTTCAAAAGTCAAAATCCAAGTGTTTGGTGAGTTTACGTCAGATGTGTTAAGGAATTATTTACCAATCGATCGAATTGAGTGGTTGTTCGTGTCACCAAAATAAATGACTCTTCCAATAGCTTGAAAGCAGCGTTTTTTTAATAACTGGGAAGGTTATTGTGGTATTTCATTTCCGTATTTGGTTTCATTTCAGATTAGTCATCGCTTTTTCTACGGAATTTTTGTTTAAGGGTTACGTTCCCGCACTTTCTTCTTGTGGTTCCCGATTGTTGCTTAGTGGTGCCTCTTATATGAATCACTCGGTTATTTTATTTATTATACAAATACATAAGAAAGTTATTCTCCAAATTAAATAGTCCGTAACTGCTATCGTTTAATTTGAACGCCTTTCTCACTTGTTCATCAAGGTGAAAGTAAGAATGGCAAAATCCCATGATATCTTTTTTGTATTTACCTTTACAGATGTTTTCTGCATTTAACAAAGGAGCATATTACTTAATGCCAATAATTTAGCCAATTTTCTGCCGAAATTACTCGGCCATTAAAATGTTATCATGTGGGCAAATAAATGAGTTGTGTTCGGATACAAATAATTTATTTATAATCCCCAAATTGTAACATCGATTATGGAAGAGCGGTTGTAAATCGCCGTGAACTTGTAATTTAGCGTCTGCCCTATGGTTTTCAGATTAAAAACGATAACTGGCCAGTAAATAATAAATTATAAACATAAATATTCCAGATGCTTTATTTCTTTCATAGATAAGTTAGAAATCACTTTTATTGGATTCTGATTACGCGATAGGTGGTTGGTGTTAAGAAAGCACTTCTTCTTTTGGTATGAATGTCAAGGCTGTGTGGATTATATGAATACCCACTTAAAATAAAAAACAGACTATGGATAATTTGAACAGTTTTGTCCAATAAATTAAGAATACCTTCTCGACTGAAATGCATTGATCCTCATACTTTAAAGCAAGTGTTTGTTGTCCCAAATCCACGAAAATTCTATTTTTAAATTAAAACTGTTTCATATTTCGTTCAATTATTTGAATTTGTCTTTTGAGAATCTGTTACTCTGTGTTTCAACATGCCATCTAGTATTGATCACTCCCATACAGAACATATTATTTTAAAATTTTAAAGAAAAATTACACTGTCAAATATAACCCTGAGGTCCATTAGTTTGCGATTAGCATACGTTCTCCTCATGAATGAAGCATCATTTTAATTTTTTAAATTCACCATCTAATATCTTATGGATTTTATAGTCTCCTACTGAGGTGATCTAATCTAAATAGACTTGATTCGGTTTAATTGTCGAGACAGTGCGGATTTTGGGAGAATTTTCATTTTATTTTCCCTTATTTTTCAGGAACCCATGTCATGGAGGGGTCGGGCCGGATGTTGGTTACCGCGGTGGGAAAGAACTCACAAGCTGGAATAATCTACTCCCTCCTCAACAATATGCATGGCAATCTTCCCGAAACAGCTGTTCAACTTAATTCTGTTGGCAGCCCCAACGGTAAGATACCGCTGCCGTCAATGTCAACCCCTCATTTCAAACTCTTTTTTAACCGAAATATGTTTCTTTTTACCCTCTTATTTGATGAATTAAAACAGAAGATTAAAATTAGAAAATAACTTATAGAGAAAATTTAGTTTTTTTCTTATCAAAAGCATTTATAAGTAAATCAGGAGTTGCAAATTTTCTTTCTTGAAAAGCCTTATAATTTTCTCTTACTTCTATCCCATTCTTTCGAACGCTATTTGTCAAAATTACTGTTCAATTATTAACTACTAAGTAAAATCTGCAATGTAAGAGGAATCACTCTCATTTATTCATGTCATTACTGTTGTGCAACCCTTTACCACTACATTATTTACCCATTATCGTTGTTTTAGAAGTCTCATACGGATAGAACCGTTTCATTTCATTCAGAACATACATGGGTTTCTCCCTGTGGGAAAGACATCCCAGATAACTTAGAAGGAATTCCATTTTCTTATAAGAATAGAATGAAAATCAAAACTGAAAATTTCCCTTTGATCTGAATTTGCGATTGGGTAATTAAATTTATATATTGTGAATGTCGAGAAGAATAACCATTATCATGTGTGCTATCAGCCAATATTTTCTGAACTGGCCATTAGTATGCGAAATATGTTGGCAGAATTTCCAAATCAAGTCTAAGTAAGGAGGCAAAATTAGGGTTACCAGGTAATTTAAGGATCAGCAGATAGCGAAAATGGTGTGAAGTCTTTCTAATAAGCCCCTAAAATCTCGAGTTAGTTTGACCGCAATAGTATTTATATTTAGAAATGCAAACATTACACCCAGTCCTATGCTTAAAGATATTTGCCGTTAAATTGGGTAATCCGTGCTCGTATATTTACAAATCGCTTTTGATAATTAATTTTCTTTTAGATAAACTCGAAACTATCGCCGAGAAGAGCTCAGAAGATGATCTGAAAGGTAAATATGCAGCTTAATCTAAGTTACTCCTTTACAGAATTTAATGAAACCAATGTTGCACCAATTGAGATTCCCAAGGCTAAAGAGAACAAGCCCAAACTTCGAACGAAAGAAATGTCCGTTCTTCAACTAAAGTTAACAAAATTAGCTATTCAAATAGGTTATATAGGTAGATATAACCCATTTACTTATAATATAACTCATTTAGGTACTGTTCTGGCCTCTGCAACGGTATTAATATTGATCATCAAATTCTGTGTAATTGAATTTGCACAAAAGGGGGAGACCTGGGAAACTGGAAGGCACTTGAAACAGCTCATACAATTCTTCATCATTGGTGTCACTATTCTTGTTGTTGCGGTACCTGAAGGTCTTCCATTGGCGGTTACCCTCTCTTTGGCTTATTCCGTCAAGAAAATGATGAAGGTGTGTGACAGCTTTTAACATTTTGTTGCTACCTTTCATTGACTGAAATGATATTTTGGACTGTGAAGATTAGAGTGAGATGTTTTAGATAGTCTAAGAATAGATGCCATACTGATCGTCAGCCAGGAAGGTAGGAAATCATAAAAAGGAGAATTTTGGTGATTTCCTCAAAGTATATGTTAAATTTGTATAATAAACACACTGTAATTTCACAAAATGTTATAAGATATTAAATTCGGCAAGCAAAACTCTGCGTCCATAGTGGTCTGTAGTATTTTTTCGGTTCGACTATATCTAACGGAGAAGTTAATATTACAATAAAAAGGCATCGTGATAGACTCTAAAATGATTCTGACTGACACTCTCAGACAAGTCTGATAACTACTCCCATCTAAAATTTGGGCGTATATACTGACTTTAGTGCTGGTATTTTCCTTGCCTGTGAGTATATTTTCAAGAGTAAAAAATTTTCGAGATTTTCCCAAACATGCCCTTGTGTAAATTCTAATTTTACTTATTTACTACTTTAGATATTTTTCGATTTTATTTATAATTATTTCGATCAGAGTGGTTATTCATACTGTGTTTAATATGCTTTATTTCATGACCAAAACAGATTTTCTCTTTTTAGGCGCCATTTCATTCTTCTCTCCCCTTAATTATTACGAGATCTTAATATATTACTGCTTTTTAGTAGTAATCATTTAGTATATATGCACACATTGAAGTTAGTGCACCTGCGCTAGCGGCAGAGGACCTCAGATACAAATATAATTTGCTCAGGATTTGATTTTGAAATCAAGTTAAAATCAGGATTGTTCATCAATAACATCGTCGTTTCCATTCCCCCTGCTTTTCGAGTTTTCTATTTTTATTTAAGAACTCCTCTCATGTTATAAAAGATAGTAATTGTTTTTATGTTTAAGTTTTCGGCATAAGGCATATTGCGGCACTCATGCGACTTATTTAGAAACTTAAAGCTGATAGTTTTATGGCTTTAAGGCTTTAAGATAGTGGCCAGTAATTATGAACATCCCAGTACCAATTTGATATCGCGAAGTTGAGTTGAACCGACTAATCCTTCCATATCTTTTTGAGATAGCATATGTATTGACATTCAATCTACAAACCAGTGCATCACTTTCCTCAATTGTCAAACGAATATGGATTTAAATACAAATGTATACAAACTTTGGTCCTTTTAAAGTCTACATCCGATGCATTTGCCCTTAAGCTCAAGACAAATATCTCAAGGACAATGAGACCTTACTTCACCCTACCGGATATTTTTTATACTAATATTGAATTATCATTTGGGACTTGCCTTGATAACGATTATGTTGTGTGCAAATGTGATTATATTGCTAAAAAAAGGTCACATGATTTTAAAATAAAGCTTAAATTTCGGAGAATAAAAAGACAGCTAAGAGTCACAAATGGCCAATGAATCCACTGAAAACATGATTCACGTTAACAGGAGCGATCGGCTCGGAAAGCACATTTTTAGACTTCCTAGATTCAAGAGTGAAATTCGTCTGAATGACAACGGAAAGACTACCTGTTGGAAATGCTTAATCAACGTCAATCTTATAAACCCTCTCGTATTAAGTAGTCAGTATATTTTAATAAAACTATATATTTTCCCCAGCCCCCTAAGCAAATTGTGTAAATATCATTTTGGCTATCACATGGATTTAGGTAGTTTTAGGGCATGGTTTGGTGGTGATTTTTTCTCCCCTCGCTTGTCTTTTTATAAATCAGTAGAGAACGTTTCAAGTTCATTAAGAGTGTCAATAACGTCAGATTTGGGTTGAGGTGAGGTAAACTTGAGAAATTCCTATTCTACTGCCTCTGTCAGAGTAAAATAGTGCAATTAACCATCTGAATTACTGGGCGTGCAAAGTAGGCGTCGATTTCATTACCTCCGAATCGGTAGATATGCCGATAGGATGAGGTCACCTGTATAGGATAGATCATAATCAGTTCATTTCCGATTATTAATCATCGGCAAATATATTTAAGCATCATCTCTCCCGGTATTTTAAAATTAGTACCTACCTCTCTACAAGTAAGGTTATCAGTGATTTGAATGTGAACTCGCAATTATTAATATATGGCAGGAGTTTTTCCGAAGAACAAAATATGTTCACATTTAATCGTGTTGTAACTTCGCTTAATTTAGGTCCACATTTTAGTTTTCCATACGTTAAACATAAATTATCTAAAAAAGTTTGTTCTGCACAGTTTACTCAGCTGTTGGTGTTTTCCCACAAACGAAAAAAAGAATAAACCTGTTTGCTTTACCGAAAATAATTTATATGCGGTATTTTTCTATCTGTTTGAACTTTTACAATCGAGTTGAAATTTGGCTTGTAAAGTATCAGTACTACCCATTTTATCATTTATTTGTCATTTTATTTAAAAATAGCTAATTTTTTAAGAATAAGTTATTTCGGACATGCTAATTTTAAAATGAAATAACATTTAATATTCGTGCGGATCCTTTGAAAAAATAACGTAGGACCGATTGGTAGGAAGGTACGCGTGCGTAGAATTGCGCAATTTTAAAACGTTTCTTTTTACGCATAGCGATCGGGAATAAAATTTTCTGTTATTAAAATAAAATTGTAATTTATCAAATTTTTGTTTTATCTATAAAATCACTACGAAGTTCCATTTAAGTTTACATTTTACGTAGAAATTTGAAATAATTGACCACTCTGAATATCTTCTATTACTGGACTCGATTTAGCAGAACCGAATATCTTTGATAAAAAAAAGACCCACTTTTGATCTATTTCTAAAATATTACATGGAAGGGATCCATTATTTAATAATTTGCGCTTGTTATCGATTTGCAAAACGTCAGCCAATAATGGAATATTCAGAATACGCGCAACATACAGGCCATTTCACAACCGCTTCAGCAAATAAATAATATAATGCATTTCCACTGCATTGTTTTGTTGGTGGATGTCAATAGCATTAGGTGCAGCATTATCTTGACTGACAGCAAATCCTTGGATAGCAGATCCACCGATGCGTATCTACCGATACGTTGGATAGATCTAATGCACGATATACATTCTCTATTCATTGCATAATTTACTCATGCATTCTTCATTTTGCAACAATTTTATGCTACTTCTAGACACCACTCGCTACTATTCAAGACCACGAATAAGAGACAGTGGGAGATTACATTTAAGAGGAATTCAACTGTTCAAAAATTATTCTATTTTTACATACCGTTTAATTTGTATTTACGGAAGAATGTGTTTGCCGGTGGCGCATCGGTTAACGTATTCTTCTCCGAAGTTAGAAGTCAAGGGTTCGATACTTATCGAATCATACCAAGTAAACGGAATCATCGACTGCACTGAATGAAACTAGCAAACAAGGCGGATTTGAGAAATCGAAGTCTTCATCAGGAACCTTTCGTAATGCTTCTCATATAACCATTGATAAACTCCTTTCTAGGTGTTCTTGGGAGTTGTTTAAAGGTGAATTATAGAAAGTGTACCTTAAAAGAGTGAGGAAGTTCCAGTCAGTTTTGTGATACCGGAATTCGAGCAGAAAAAAGTACTTTCACGAGGTCAATAGAACTGGCTGAGGTTCAACTCACATCCGTGAGCATTCGATCTATTCTTGTTTGAGAATGCGATTTAAAGTTAAAAAGACAATGATCCGCTATATATTTATAAGACAGCTAGGAGTGGTGGAGTGAGAGCTCTTCATTAATAATGTTCTACTATACCCTTTCTGCATCTACTAGTGGTTTAGACGATTTTTTCGCGTAAATAGACGAAGGGAGAAATTAAAAGAATAAAAAATTTGCCATTTCATGAAGTCCTTCGCGGAGACGGAAATCCGAGTTCATCTGAGCACAATATTTTTCATAACTCTATTGATAGATAATCTTTTATATTTGCTTTCCCTATTTGTGTTCCTTCAAATTGGAGAACATGCAGTTTAAATACTGAATAGTTGTTTAATTAAAGTTTGAAGTTTATTTCCTTTTCCAGACTTTTGATTAATACACAAGTTGATGATTTATCACCAGCAATATCGTCGTTCTCTCCGAAATTTTCTGATGAGACTTTTTAAAGGAATAATGAAATTATTCGCTATTGTACCGAAATAAGCGTAAATTATACCACGTTGGCTTTCTTAGGTACGCTTCTCACTTTTTGATTCTTTTAAATACATTAAATCTTAGAGAATAAATTATTTTCAATTTACAAACTTATTGCAATACTAGAAACCTTGTTAAGAAGCTTTCGCACCTTCTAATGTAGCTAAATTTACCACCAATAACGGTAGAGTGCAACTTCGCGTGTGATCATGTTGATAAATGATGTTCTCTTAAAGGTTGGATATGGGACGTTTCTTGGTATTAAGATAACCTTTCTTCTGCACGATAAATATCGTATGATAATTTGCTTTAAAAAAAGATGTCACGTCCCTGTTTACGTCTACCGTAATTAGGTGAAAATGAATTTTGTTTGAAGTTGAGCTCATCTCAACATTAGTGAAAATGTTGATTCCATGAAGGAGGTAGATTAATTTTAATGATCACGTATTTCTTGTTGAAACTCGTTTAATAACTGGAACTCTCAAAATGGTTAATGCGCACCCACAAGTTTAACATAGTTACAAATCCCGTCAGTGTAACTGTCTTGGGAGCGCGATCAAGTCAGGCTTAGAGATATCTATCTAACTGAGCTAGTGATAAAGTAGACTTTTCCAAATCAGAAGATCACATTTAATGACAAAGGTAAGAGAATGAAGGAGGGAAGGAATTATAAAGGGCAATTAGAAATTATAAAGGCAAGGACGAGCCTGAGTGCGGCATAAGCAGAAACAAGGCTGAGATAAAGATTCCAAATTTAGAATTTTATGGGTTCATGCATCAATGTTCATGTGCATTTGCAATGAAAGTGTTCATCTATTTTATCATTTTTTAGGTGAGTCCTAATTTAATAATTACATTCCCAGATAAGACGATAGAATCTGAGACAGATAATATAACATCACGAGAAGTGAACTTAAGTATCTAAAAGGTTAATGCGTCTAGGCCATTCATACAAGACCAGTTATAGGCCATGATTCCACGGATCAATAGCTATAGTGTAGATTGCATTTTGTTAAAAATGCGCTTCTAAATTTAACTGGAAATCATTCTGGAAAGAGATCAGTCACTGAAGTCCAAAGCGTCTCGTATAAGCCGGTTTTTGTTCACTTAAGCCTCTTTACAAGCACATTTTGTTACTTTAGATCTATTATCATTATATTACGTAGTAATTATTCATGCGTATTTTTCTTCAAATTAAATTTTTAGCATTCTAAATAAGTGGATGCGCAGCTTATGCATAAGTTAGAAAACAGAGTATTAAGCGAATGATAACGCCAGATATTAATGAAAGAGGAAACTGAATTGACTCAATTTTGTTGCAATTAGAACGGCCTGCTAACAAAGATTGAGCTTGTTCTATTTTTATCAGTTAACATTAAATAAACACTAATATTTTCTGGTACTCTTTTGATTCACCCATTGATATCTTCCTTTATGCATACGAACATCACTCGTATTCCCCATGGAGTTTTTATTTTACAAAACCGCCACTAGTTCAACTATTTTCACTGTTAAAAATAGGCTAATGGTTTTGTTCTTTCATATTCGAATGAGTTTAGTTAAATAGATAGTGCGGCGTAGAATTATTACTATGTACACTTGCTATCAGTCAATTCACGATAATGAAAGAAAAAAGCAGCTTTTCAAAGTTCTAATCACGGGGTAGCATCTCAGCACGAGATAAAGTAAAGTAAATGCAGTACATGAAACGGGGAATTAAACAGAAGCATGAAATGAAGTCAGGGTTTTAAAGGTCTAACTTTATGTGAATCCTGGAGTTATGAGGTTTCCAATTTCTCACAAGGGGTATAATTAAATGTCCCAAATATCCATTTTCTTAATTTATCTTAGGATCTCTGAGAGAGTTCTGTCCGTAATATTCAAACACTGTTGACCAGTTATTCAAACTGATTGGTTGGTCATGCTACGTTAACTCTTTACTTTAAACAAATCTTAATTTGCTGTTTGTGTCCCCATTGATCATAAATGAAAAGGGAGAAACCAACATTTTATGATCGCCTATTTGTTTACCTATAATAAAAGTGGAATCGAGCATATGAATTTATTATTTAAATCAGGTTTGTGTAACCTACTTTCATCCTCGGTAATTTGATCATTTCTTTTGGGTAGCTCAAAATACGATAGAATATGGTTACATTTATTTGAAAGCTATTTTTCCGACTCAGCAGTTGATACAATCACTTCTGTTTTCGCCTAATATGGGCATTAAGTGTATTTATACCTTTATATATATAGATATATGTTATATATTAAAAGTATGGCTTAACACTAATGGTATCTATGGCTTCGTAGTGAAATTTTTATGGCAAATCCTAAAAATTGAACACAGTAGGAAGGTCTCATCTGATTATGGGTGGTGAAACCAGTAGATCATATCATTAACGCTACTTTTTGAAAGATCAACTGATCCCAAATCAGGAATGCATTTTTATTAGACGTGAATAAGCTATTTTAAAATAATATTGAAATACGTGAATCATTTTAGTGAACAATTATAACGCGCGATTTTTTATTCATGAAGCTAAGAATTTTATATGGCGCTAGTTACTAGTTTCGTCAGGTCAACACTGCTTTACAAATAGATTTGAAACGTTTATTATTTTGTCAAATTTATATCAAATTCATATCAAATTCTACAGTTGAATTGTTAGTTAAAACGAGGCGTGGATTATTACCGTTCCAACGGATGATATTTGAAACGGATTGTAGCCTATCAGGATTCATCCCACAACAGAGATTACGAAATAAACCATACAGAAACGTTGTTTCGGTTACATAGTCGTATATTTTAGTACACGTTCTAATAAATACATCAAATCTCAGAATAAGGCATCATCTTACCAGCTGTATTTTAGTACTCTAGATATACTTTTAAGAGGAAGCATTATCATTCACTGGTAATCCAAAATTTGTAATAGGCCCTTCACATTCGATTCTATATTAAATAAATCAGTATTTATTATTGTTCTTGTGAATTTCTTTATAGTAATGAAGTCATTTTTTCGATAGGATAATAACCTGGTCCGACATCTAGATGCATGTGAGACCATGGGTAATGCAACAGCTATCTGTTCTGACAAAACGGGAACTCTGACAACCAATCGCATGACCGTCATAGAAGCCCACTTTACTGATCGAATTATAGCACCACTGGAGATGGAAAGTTTGAAGAAATCCAGTCCTGCAAGTCTTCTTAGTGACAGTGTCATGCAGAAACTGGAGCTTGCAATCGCTATCAATTCTTCCTATACTTCCAGACTGCTGGTGAGTTTGTGGTTCAATTTTAAAGAAAACTGCTTACTTAGCCTGGCGATTGTTTGTTGTAGTTAATTTTTTACCCCGAGAAAGTGGGATATTGAGTCATTTTATGCTCAGCTCTTGTTATAACGCGTCTACCTCTCAACATTTCCGCTTTTTCGGAGGACATATCCAGATAGTAGTTCAAGGAGCCGTTTCATAAGCCGTACTTGCCGAACAGACCTAAACTGTCTGGAAAATAATTAAGGAGGTCAAAATTAGAATTTCGCCAAAGCTTAGAGAAAATTGGGCTTTATTTAATTATGCATTATAACAATATATAAATTAGAATACTAGGGCACTTATATACTCTATTCAGCACTTATACTTAAAATAATCATTAGTTATTTAAAAGGGAAGGAATTAGAGAAGATATATAACTGTCTATATCACAGAAGAATCCAGGAGGGAAAAATGAAATGAAGAGGTTTCGGTTCTTGTTAAAATAAATATCAATCATTCTTTGTCAAAAACATCATCCCAATATATGTGAAATAGGCCAGTCTATTTTGAGTTGTATTTGATAGTTTTGATTATTATAAATTGATATAAATATAAATTGATAGAATTAAATATTATTGTAATAATATTTAGTTCCGAAGGACACAGTTAAATGTTTTTTTAATTGTGTATTCCTCAAGCAAGTTCCAATGCTACTGGAAACAGTTGACAAATACTTCATCTGAAAATTGGTTGGTAGTGTCTTCTCTTCGCTTATAAATATAGGCCAACCAACTGTTATGGGATAATGACGCTTGTTGTATTAACATTTTAATATCGTGTAGTTCAGTGCGGCTGAATATCAGACAATCATTCAACATCACGCATCAATGAGATTTCTATTTATGTTTAAAAATGACCGACCAAGGAACAATAAAATGACAGGCGAAACCCCATACAAGTGGCAACAAAATTATAATCATCGAAATCTGACAAGAATAAAGAATATAGCTGAATATAGTTAAATTCTTATCATGCGAAAAGGTACTCGGGGCAAACTTTAAAATTCTTCAATTTCTGCGTGATTTTGCTTGAATCTATATTCTATCAATATCTGCCATCATTATTCATGCATGAACATATGATCAACTGGATTTTAGAGCAGAACTCATAACTCTTATAACGTACGTACTTGACTTAATGCTAGAAGTGTTATATAAGAATGTAATATTCTTTTTTATGAGTAAAACTAGAAGGCTGGTTTGAGAAATAAGTAAATTGTGCAATTGAATTAATGCTTAGTGTTCAACTCTCACTAACCTGTTTCCATCAAATACAAATACAATTCTGGCTGAATGTTTTTTATTGTACACCAGCGATATTCACCTCATTACTTCATTCCTGGGGTTGAAATCATCATTTTTTCTAAAACCAGTGAGTTATAGCATGGGGTCTCATTATTGTTATTGTCTCTTGGCGACGAGTTATGCCACTTTTTTACAGCTTTGGAGTTAAAGATCCCACTTTTAATACTCTTAGTTGTACATCCGGTGAAAAAAAAAGGACGAATCCTGGCGATTAATATTTGTCGGTAGAAGTAGCAAAGTGCTCATTAAGTATATGGAAAAATCAGGCTTTCTCAAGAATGTTGGCATATAACTGTCTTAATAAATGAAACTGATAAAGTAATGTCGGTTTCATTCCGCTTCTTTCCATTTTATAAATTCAGCCCAGTTGGCTACACGTAAAATAAAATGATATATTTAGCCCGCAGGGATTACATTCAAACGATTAAAATTATGTTTCATAATTTATAACGCATTAAAGTGCTGCCGTTTTCCCCAGTTATGCTTAAATGACATTTAAACGTCAGCACTATTTAGAAGGGCAACACAGTATAAAGGCCCTGGTAATCGAAGGCGTTAGCGGTTACTTTGACAATATTAGATGCTGCTGATTTTTTTGGTTTAATTCCAGTTAAGTATTCTGAATCATTCCCATTTTCAAAAGCTGAGTAGTACGGTATTGATTATTTCTGTTTAAATGAAGCACGAGAAACAGAACACAAACTGTCATTTGAAAGTGGATAAATATATATAAGCACTTCCCGATAGTTTCTGAAAACGCTCCCAAATTCATTATAGGATATGTGACCTTCAATTTTGCTTGCTAGTCCTTGAGAGTCTTTGTGTCAATTGTACATTCGCTCCCGCATGATCTTTTATCATCCTTTTTGAACTCCATAGCGCTTAAATAAGTGAACGCTTGATCTTCTAGCGATTTTTTCAACCAATTTGTAGAATTTCTTCATTTCGGTTCTGCGTTAAATAGCAGATTGATTAACGTTTTCTGTTATCTAATTAGTGTCGCATTTAGAACTGGAGTCATAGATGAGAACTAGAATTTACCATCAGTAAGACCATCAAAAATTTCACTGATTCGGTTTTGTATTAACTGTGGGTGAATGCAAGTAGAAGAAATGCGACGAATAGGTGGATTAAATCAAGGACATGTTAGTTCCCAGATAACACTCCGTCTGTCGAGTCTTGATTCGTGTCGACATCCGTAACGCATCCATGAATGGACAATGCCCAGCACCGCATAAGTTAACTGACGACGTACTTTTTGTTTCCTTGAGCACAAATTACGTCCTTATAATGCGAAAAATTAATTTTAGATCTCAATGCATTGGTTTTCCTAAAACACAAATCTAATTCATAGCCGTAACTGCATTTAATATTGTATCTGTCAGTGAGAGACAAAAACAGGGAGCCCAGCATTTGACATTTAGTTTACGAAATGTGGGCACCGTGATTCACCCGTGGAGGTGCAGCAATTGGTATCTTCAAGATACTAACCCGCATCGTGCCTAGCCCACTTACAATCATGTTTTGTAATAACAAGAACAATAATAATAACGTTAATGGAGCATAACTTGGGATCACAACAGTGAATCAATTTTTGTCTTTGAATTATACACGGAGATGTTATGGTTTATAGAGTAACACACAGAAATGAAAGGGGGGTATTGTCCTAATGAAAGTTATATTTAGTTACTAGTATACCTTTCAAGGATTTTGACAGTTCTTAATGTGGCGAAATGAAACGAGGCCGTTGTATGTTCAAAACCAACGCTGTGCGACCACACCAGTAAAAAAGGACAAATACGAGTTAGTGAATCCCACACAATTAACTTAATGGATGATGAATTAGAGAATATGTACAAATCTCAGATGAATAACCCAACTCAATCATTGAAGTGATTTTCTGCAATCATTTATAGTTTGATCAGTTTCCTTCAGACTTTCCCAGCATGCTAGTAATTATTGATCGATTTCATATTCTGATTGTCCATATCTTTCACAATTTCTAGATTTAATTACCAAGGGTAAGGTAAAAAATTCTCATTAGTGACTTCTTTTTCTTGAATTTTCGAACAATTCCGTTGATATCTGCTTTCCATTCTCCCATCATTCAATTTTCAGGTCCCTGAAAAGCGTCTTTTCTTGCATTCAACCAGGAAAAATCTTAATAATTCTGTATATTCAGACCATTTAAAATGTGTACTTTTCAATATTACCTTTTTTAATGAGATATCACTTTATTTGGAAATAATTTAAACTACAAATTAAACCCAATTGCCTTAAAATTACGCAATAACGGATAGTTTTGTCCTGTTGGTAGAGGTATTTTGCGTAGGAGAGGGGAAACAACGACTGCTCTAAGCAGACTGTTTAAAATGTCACTTATTTGATTTAGTTAAATGGTATTCCTTTCAGCATCATACTTTCCCTGATTACTTCACGTGATTAAATGAAAGTGTCCAACAATGCACTAATCTTACTGATTTATTTGATACTTCATTGGAGAATTAGAACAGTAACGAAGGCGCATTCGATTTCATTTGCTTAGTTAACTTATCTGGTTATTTTGCTTTCTTCAGACGAGAATTTCGTATTTAGGAGTTTACTCTAAAATATTAACACTAAATAGTGAATCCGATTTATCAATTGATTTATTGTTACTAATTTTTAGCACATTAGAATATGCAATTATGAAATAATAAAGTGGAGGGTGGAATAAGTCTTTCCAAAAGTATATCCGTCGGTTTTTCTCATAAAATATTTCGATTTCCGCCAGACTTGCCCTGGGAATAAAATGAAGTCTTTTTCCAAACGTTATATGCTTTTTTTCTTGACAAAAGCAATATATTGGTTTAGAAAAGTTGCTGGTGGTGGGTTGGACAAATTTATTTGGTTTATTAAGGATATTTTGGAATAGGACGTTGAAATCGAGCTCTTTGATCCTTAATTAGAAGGTTTACGTTCAAAGCACACCAAATAGCTACCTTCTAGGAGTTTCACTCTCAGGGTTCATTTACCAGTATACGAAGTGTGGGGAAATCCATCTATCCTTTCTGCTAGGCATGGTTCAATTGATTCTGAACAAGGAATTATAGTATTTTAGTTTTAACGTTAAAGTGGTTTCTCCATTTTTATTTGATGATTTATCAACTCCTTTCTGCCTTAAGTATGAAGAATATTTATGAGATGAGTTCATCAGATAAACGGGGAGAAGAGGAAGCACACAAATCATCAGATTAAACGAATTCAAATTCTTGCAGACCATTCCAGTTAAACACATTTTCTTTGAAGTAACTCGTTAGGTTGCATACCTGTGAATTTTGGCCTCCATTTTGTAATTTCGTTGCAGATACGAAGGTCGTAAAGATCACAAATGTTAACTGTGGGTGGTTTACTTTTTAGGTACTACAACGAACTGTCTGGTTGTGGCTGAAATAATCATAGTTCATTTTAAACTTCCAAATAAGGTTTCCTAAATAAAAAATTGGAAAATTACAGTATTAATTATCGTTTCGAAAGTTTTTATACCACCACACTCTTCACATACAAGAGTACCAGTTTATTCTATTATTGTGTTAATTAAAATAACTACACATTATAAAATAAAAAATTCCTACAGGTATTCATTTTAAGGGGAGTATTTTTGTAATATTATTAAGTTTGTTTATGAATAGGAAACTGAAATAAATTTATTGATCTCGAGAGGTTAATCTAACCGGACAGTTGAAGTTTTTCTTGGGAATTTTTTTCAATTTATTGAACAAAAATTCCGAAAAAAATAATGAAATAAAGGAGATGAAATAATTATGGGAACATTGTGAGACGAATTTCTGAAGGACTTTTCCATTGGATCATACAAATTAATTGTAGAGACCATTTTCTCACATTTCCCGTATGAAACTAGTCAAATTATTTTTTATATTCGATGTTTTCCGCATCATAATTCGTGAGAAAGGTCAACCACAGATATTAATATTTGTTAAAAAGAGAGATTTTTATCAGAAAAGCTCAACGAAACCCTCCCCCTCTCGATTGCCAGCTTTGAAAATTATTATCGTGATTTTTAATCTAAAGAATTTTACTTAAGAAAATATGAAAGAGTGTTGTTAAAAAAATTTAATCAGAGACATTACTTGGAAGTCGATGTTAGGAAAGACCAAAGAAATCACAGGACTTTCAGTTGGCATAAGCTGTATTTTATGGTAGTTTATTTTATCTAATAATGAAGATACCAGCAAGATAACACGTGGTTACGCGAGTTTAATATAACGGTGATATCTTTATACAAATTACTGCAATCTAAGTCTGAACTGTTTAATTAATTTCTCTTAATTATTTAAATAGATCTGTCTAAACCATTTGATCAAACTTAATTTTATTATGAATTTCAGCCCCCAAAAACTGCTGGTGACATGCCAACTCAGGTTGGTAATAAGACAGAATGTGCTCTGTTAGGTTTTCTCAATCATTTCGATCGAAACTATGATGATCTCCGCAATCAATACCCCGAATGTGACTTTGTAAAAGTCTACACTTTCTCCTCCACCCGGAAATCCATGTCCACAATTATTCATGCCCCAAAAGATGATCCCTATGAAGTGGGCTCCGCCTCTGGTAAAAGTGCGACAATGAAACTCTTACTACTGACCAAAGGAGCAGCCGAAATGGTTATTTCGAAGTGAGCTAAAATCTGTAATGCGTTCTGAGGTTAGATTGTTACATTGAAGAAATGTAATGTCATTACAGGTGATTGCAGGAATCCGAGTTCATTTATTTGCAAAGGTGTTTTGTGTGGTTTGGCAAATAAATGTGAATCGTAGGCGGAATGTCTGTCTACCCCAAATATTGACTCTATAACGCGCGCTATGGCGATTTTAATTTGGATTAACTGAATTTAGCACATAATTTGGAAGCGAATGATTAATGTCAAACGGTTGTTTGTTCTTTTCAAGATATGTATTGCGGTATACTCATTATTAAATATTACCCTAACCTACTGAATGGTTTGTTCCGTTGTCAGATATCACCATTTTGCCTTATTATTTCAGGATCTGTACTATTCAGTGCGACTTCTTAGACCTGATCGATCGGTGCATCTTTAGTTCCCTCTTAATGTAAGCGTAGATTGTGTGGTCTAAAAAGAACTTTATTAGGGCACATCGCATAGATAAAGCAAATAAATATGAAAGGGCATAAAGTCTGTAGAAGGCACGAAAAATGGAAGTAAGGACTAAGAAGCATAAAGATTACAGTGATGAGAGGTGGGAACCATCCCTCTTATGTCCTCCTAGCCTCACCTTCGGTGTAGCGGCTGAGAACCATAGAGTTTAATCTAACCAATGGCCACACTGAGCTCCCAGTTCGACTTCATCATTGGTCCACTATGCGTTCAGGGGTGGGGCTCACTTCAGTTCAAACCCGCTAGGGCTTATATAGGTATCCATCCTATATTTTCTCATGTCTGTTTGCGGAAACTGGAGGGAAATAACTTATTATACTTACTGTAGATACACCTTGAGCATAAATGCGAATATAGATTGATATTAATTCATAAGATATCGTTATTATAGAAGTTGATTTGTAGCCAAGAATGGTATATTAACTACACCGGATTATCTCAATTAATTGATTAGATTGTTCAGTTTTGGCTAAAACGAGTGAACAGGAATAACTATAGGGGTTTTCTATTTTTGCAATTATATAGGATATGTAGACATTAAAACTATACTGTGAATACTGACATCAAAACTAAAATTAAGGAATGGGAATACGTATTCGTCGTAATGTGCTTAATACGCACGTCATTTGAGGTAGTAAAGAGAAATTTAAGATGTTTTAGAATTGACTTTTAAACATTTAGTTCTGTGAACCGTTAGAGTAAGTTAAAATAGATGGCGAGATTGAACAGACTCAAGCCTTTAGTCATTATGATTGCATCGAAGTTGGTTGGGCCGATAAATGAGTAGAAGTACATGTGTATTTGAACAAAGTGAAAGGTGGGTTATTTTAAAACAAATCCATACAATATATGGATTATTGATAAGAACGCAAAATTATTTGAATCCAAAATAAGTGAGAACGTCCTTTGCTATTACGAATGTATTTTCGGTTTTCTTATTCATGGTAAATTAATGCAAATATACGTGGACATTATAAATATTTATTCTTATATTTAGCATTGCAATAAAAAAATCTATTCACAAAACCGATTTATTATTTTTAGCCCTCTTCTGCACACCTGAATTGGAACGCGATCGACGGATTTATCCTTATTTCTTTCTCCTTTTTGAACGCAATGTAAATTAAAAACAGTGTGGCTATCTTAGGTCTCGATGTCATGCATTTTTAAATACCCTAAAAAGCTGTTTGTCTCAAGAAGGATTTGATAGGTAAACAGTGAAAAGAAGTGGTGCCTGGGGATTCGATTATGAATTTTTCGATTTTCTAGATAATTTTCGGGCCATAATATTGTCGATTAAGTTATTCATTTAAAGGCAGATCACTTTTAGTACCCATGTTCAATCAATCATGTTGATCCCTATTTAGATATATCAATATCAGTTTCATTTTGACGACTAATTTTGACTGTTTTCTATATGTCTCACTTTAATTTATTATTTTAGTCATAGGCACTTTCCAGTGAACAAAAAATGCATGCTTTGTTAAGGTTCGCGAACGAATTTTTTTAAATTTACTGCTTGCTCTGCGAAAGAAGGTTTGAGAAGTGTGTTTAGAAAGATATTTTTCGTAAAACAAGGCCCTTCTATTCTGCAGTCCAAGGAATTCTTATGTTCTGCAGCTATGATTGGCCTGGCAACCAAATATCGCTAGGTTGTTGTTGACCTGAAAGGCTTTATATATGAATATAAGTTGTCTTCATATTGGTGTTGTTTGGACGTCAACACATAGCCAGACAGATAACAGCTTTTGTCCTGACTATCGGTCAAGCTGCCAACAGCGATGTGCACCAGCGTATTGATAAGGCCGATAGGCGACCTAGAGACAAGTCGTAGGAACCGATAATCCCTAATTCAAATATAAACATTAAAGCTTTGTGTTTTGTTTTACCGTCGTCCTATCAGTTACTGTATCATATCTAATCTGCATAGATTGGGGGATTTGTGCATAAAAGTACAAAATTTTTACCATCATCTCAGATATCCTATTTTATATTTTTAGAAATTAGTAAATGATTTACCGGTTAATATAAAAAGGAAAATGAATAGGGCTTATCAGCTATAAAACACCAAATATCCTTGTCTGATTTACCTGTGTTAACAGTCAGAAGTAACATGGTCTAAATATTCGCACGGAATAACTTTGCTTATTGAACTGAGTTTTGACCACTTCATTTTGATATAATAGCCAAAAATATTTAAGTATTTTAATGATTACTCCTCTTAGGTTATATTTTGTCGTGTTTCCAGCGCACTTATTCGGAGCGATATATACCACTGTGACAATTTCCCCTATGCTTCCCTATGGTGTTTCTTTAATCAACCTAAATTCTCTCATTTGTCGTTATTACCTAGATTGGCCTATATGATCTCGGTAAACCTCCTAGGTGTGACTGTGTTAGTTCCACTGAGTCTTTCCGATGTGATTAAGTGGCTGATGCAATTTTTAATTCATACCTACAACTAGTTACTTAAAGACGCGTCTTCTTGATTTTCTGTCCCCAACTAGTACCTGCGCGGTGTGCAGGAGACAGTGTATTTCAGCACTCCAAGTCTATTATCTATGTATTTGCATTATATTCCATGCCTTTTCCATTATCCATGATATTAATGCAAACCCTATAAACATAGGTTTAGGACCAAATAATAAACTCGGTACTTTAGAAGAACACTACCGTATTTGAGCTTTCCATTCAACCGATTGTCTATCTAACTTTTACTCCTGAGGTCCCATCCACTCATTAGTGACTTTGTGTCATTGTTCAGATAGCAAATGATTTATAATCCAAATATTGTGAGTTCTCACTCGAGTAGATTAAAAGCATAGATATTTCAACTGAAAAGAGATTTTAGAAGGCATCAACTGAATTTTACATTCATTTTATTATATAAATCTTGAATAAATAGCTGTTTCTATTTAATACGGTCCTTAACTTTTATTTAGTAAATGCATTTCATATTTCTCACACCTAATTTTAATGCCGTTTATTTAGGTGTTCCCACCAAGTGACTAGCGATGGAAAAATCACTCCGTTTGACGAGGAAAAACGTGCTGCAACAATCATTTCTTCGGTAGAGCCGATGGCTCGAAAGGGTCTTCGAACAATAGCCATTGCCTACCGCGAGTTAATAACTGGTAGGTATATTACATAAACTTAGTCATAACTTTAAATTTAGGTAGTAAAACTGACTTCTGGAAGGATTTATTTGCGACTTTCACAACTGCAGGTGCGCATTTGTAAACCCCCTGAGTACAGAGGTTAAGTCGAAAACACATTGAAAACCCCATGTAATCCACCCTAATACTCTCCCGTACCTTGTAAAGCCACGAAAACGCATAATTAATCAATGAGAAAATCCTTGCGTGTTTGAGAGGGAGGGTTTGTGTTGTACACTGTAGGTCTGAAGATCCATATATGTTAGGTAAACGTAAATCGTGTTCTGTAGCATATTTAATTTGCGTTAGCCACTTCTATCGGTTGAGTTGCGCAGACTAGTAAAAGTAATTCAGACAAATAACATTTTTAAGGGATGTCTTCTGATTTATTTTCAAATATTAGACAAATATGTTCAGATAAACAGCTTTAAATTAGAAATATTGTTAAAGCACTGGGAGGTGGCATTGACATTGTTAATACTTAATGGCAAAATTCACATAGAAAAAATGTCGGGTGTACGTCTTTGGTATTAGCATTGATTTCTTAATTGATATAAGAAGTATGACTCAAATTATGAGCGTTTTTATCATTCAGGGAAGATGACAGAGACATAGGAGGGCTTAATGGATATTTCGCTTTCGAATGTTTTCAGTGGGGACTTAAGTACAAGAATTCCCTTCTCAATTTTCGCATCAATCCACCAGTGTGACCATAACCATGGCAAAACAAAAAGTGAAAAAATAACCAGGGAAAGCATCAAAACAAGGGGAACAGTAGGATTTCCCGTAATTGGCGAATGGCGAGTGAGTAGAAGCAAATAAAAAACTCGATGCTCTAAAAGAACGCTATCTCATTTGAGTTCCTCATTCAACCGGTTGTTCATCTAACTTTTACTTGTTGTGTACAGTTCAATGAGCCTCGTTCTAACGTTTCAAAAGTTATGTCTCATAGGTTTCGTGATGATTAGGGCATATCTATAAGCTTAATAAATTAAGATGTTGGTTTTACTCTCCCGATAAATTTATCTGTTCTGAGAGTTTGCATTAATATTCCTAAATGTGCACAACGATCCTTTTTTTACAGTATAGCACTGAACTGAGAATCATATTTCATTTTGAATGCGTTTTTAGTTATGTCTATTTTGTAAGGAAAGACTCTTCTATGCTATTGAAAGACTAGGAAGTTTGGTTTCTGTCGCAACGATCTATCTGCCCACTAGATATTGCCTGACTACGATTGACTCAGACTCTAAAAGAAGTGACCGAATGTAGTTACTCCGAAGCACTTTTAACTAAAGAATGGATTTAAATATGAATACAAACCCCTTTCATATCGTTATCGTTTGAACATCAAAACAATCGGATTGATAACAATTTACGTTCCGAATAATTGTCAAGCTGTCAACCTCTGGGAATTGATAATCCCGAGACAAAGCAATAACTTTTCAGCTTTGGGCACTATTTCTGAGTTTCCTATAGGTCAAATACTAATCTTGCTCAGAATCTTACATAGAAGGGATCTGTCTCCTCTCTGTTGCCATACATACTAAACGTAAGTCCTAGAAAGAGACGAATTATATATAACCAAAGTATCGTTTTAATCAAATTGGTATCCGTAACGCCATTAAATAGGCGTTTATAGAGATAACGAGCACCGATCATACATAATTTATATATACTGACCCAATAGACTGATTATAAAAGAAGCGCAACTTAGTGAGATTAAAAGATGCACATTTTGCCGCCGAAACGAAATCAGAATCATTTCGCTTTGTGATTTCTCTTGATATGCCCAGATTGTAATATTATAAGCTTTCAATAACCTAAAAATAGTAGAAAACAAGCGTGTATTGCTAATATTCTGATATACAGTAAATAGAACAAAAAGATATAGTATCCAAACATCATATTCATTTGTATTCTTCAGATTGAAGACAAATCTGATTCAATGACAACTTATATTGAAAAACGAGAGCTAATTTCCCTTGTTTCGCCGAACATCGCCCCCAAAATCTTTATGGTATTGAGCAGCGATGTTCTATCAGTTTCATTTTGATATTCAGAAAAATCAAAGGATCTACCGTCATCTTAAAGTTTCCGAATTTTTCAGCTACTTACTGAAAATATGAAGTGACAGAGGCTTAAAACAAACTATATCTATCTGAAATGAAAAGACACAGGAAATATGATATGTTTAGTGCTACTAGAGATATCATTTTTTTAGCACTATCGTAAATCTCATTATTTGATTTGATCATTAAAGGGGCTCCCGAAGGGTAGACCTGAAATGTGGCTGCATTCCACAAACAAAAATGCAGTGAACATTAATAATCGCTATACTTCTGCGCGACATGTGCCGAATATTATCATTTTAAAATTATTGAAAAGTTCCGAATGGGAAAATCACTAATTTTGTGCGGGAAAATGAACAATTTTGAGTACTAAGTAGTGAAAATTAATCTATTTTAGTAAGACAAAGTAGTCTGTGCGATCAGTACAGTAGGCATTTAGTTTTAAGTCCAGGATTTGCTAAATCAATTGTTCTCTCGTCACCAAACTGTATTATAAAATTGATTTATAAGACATAGATTCATTAAACTGGCTGATACATTTGTCATTGTATCAAAATTGGATATCTAGGTATCTTAGTATTAACTGCAATTTATTTTGTCTTCTAGCTCGAGGGAGACCTCTTAACTTTGACAACGAGGAGTTGTGGTTGAAAGATCTTACATTCCTCTGTGCGGTTGGCATAGAAGATCCTGTCCGACCCGAAGTACCTCTAGCCATTGAACGATGTCAGCACGCTGGTATCACTGTCCGCATGGTGACAGGTGACAACGTGGAGACTGCGCGATCAATCGCCACAAAGTGTGGAATTCTAACTGAGTCAAGCGGACATGCCGATGGAGTGGTTATGGATGGTCGAGAGTTCAATCGACGAATTAGACACCCAGCCACGGGCCAAGTCTCACAAGAGTGCTTTGATAAGGTATGTTGTTTTGTATTTTTTATCTAGATGTACATATTTTGAACTCTGGTTAAAAATGGATTAAATAAGTTGGAAAACATCTTTTGTTAATTATGTACTTCACAAACTGCAGTTTGGTACTTAATTTTTTTAACAACATATAATTTCTAGGTTGCAGTTTATATAATAGAATGATTCAGTGACAAATCATGTCTGTCAGTGAATTAAATTGGCGGTAGCGTAATTATATGGTGTGAGAAATTAATGTTTTGCCTTCAACACAAACGAAAGGATGTGAAAAATAAATCTTGCTTTCACGAAGATATTTTTTATTTTATTATTAAATTTTAAATTGCACAGTTTTCTTTAAATACTTCTTTAAAAAATCATCACTTAGGTTTCATCGCACTCAAGTGTTAATCAGTAATCAATAAAATGATACATTTATTGTTATTTCTTTGCTTAATCTATTAAATATATAATTTGTTGAAAAGGGTGGACATTATACAGTATACAGATATGATGAAATGAATAACAGTGACCTTGTTTCTGCCTCAAAATTAACTGTTATTTTATTTTGTTTATTAATTTCCTTAAGTTTTCGAACTCCTGAATATTAAACTTCACTTCCATCTGCAAATAACTCATGTATTCTGAGCTATAGTCTGCCACTTAACCACATTTTCAGTTTAATAGCGTTTCTATAGTCTCTTCGAAGAAAATACTCAACAACGCCCTTATTTATTCTTATGATGATGAAATTCGTTAAAAGTTGGCCGGGAAATAATTTAACCATTTTTCTCTATCTAACGTTGGTCATTCTTAAGCAGAAGTCGTATCGTGAAACAGTTTTATAAATATCAATGAATAGTACAGGGCAGTTTGTATCGATTTATCATGAAAATAACTTCAGAAATAAAATGAAAATCGATTTTTAGAAGTATATTGTGTAAAACAGTTCCAAAACTTTGACAGACTTAAACTAATCATCCTTTTATTGGTGATTTCCATGTGGTCAAGAATTTAGGTAGTTACTGGTCATTAGTTGGATTTCAATGGCATATGAGCAGAAGGTACCATCAGAGTTCGGTATTCTTATGATGGCTGAACTTGGATGCGTCATCGAAACCACCTCCGTCCCTGGTATGCTGCGAAATCGTTGAAAGTGGATATCATCTTGGATGATTGTGGTCTTCCACTGCTTTGAAATAATGGAACTCCTGAAATCCAACCCTGCAATTAACAAAACGTTAGTTCAGAACGTTCCGGATTCTAGGTGGACCCAACATAATGATGGAAACTTTTTCTTGGGAGGTGTTGGATAGAACGGAATATTTTTTATCCAAAATAAGTTAAAGCAACAATTTTTAAATATTTACAAATCTTACATAATTGTTGAAATACACCAACATTGTGGTCGTTGCTGGGCAAACTTTGGAGTAATAAGGGAAAGTTGGCTTAATCCTGTGTTGTTATAAAATTCGTGAGGGCTATAAGGTGTATAATTAACCATGTCTCTTTCATTATTATTATTATGCAGACATTTAGAAATTTCGAGCTGATTAAAGATTTAATGCGGCCTTCGCAGGAAACAAACGCAATGTGTTCCCATGTAGTATTATCTATTTGCCGTTTAAAATGCTTTCAAATTACTTTTCAATACGATGTACTTTCATTGGCAGTAATTTGTTTATGTTTTAATAAAAAGCTTCTAAATTTATTCGAGGTAAATACTTATATTTATTCCAAACATACTAGCTGTTTTTCATAAGCAGTTAGTATCTCTTACCATAAATATGTGCGTGGCTCTTAATTATGTTCTTGACTTTCTTGGGAAGAAGATGCTCTTTTCAACAAATGGCTTGTGACAGTGGCCTTTACTTAATGTAATGACAAAAACTGGAAAAAGTCTGGGAAGCCCATTCTAAAGACGGTTCCTGAAAAATGGAGACTATATGTTTAAGAATTAAAGATCATTATTGCTAAAATAATGTCGGATTTTGTTCCATGAAATCGTTTATGATGGTTTTATTACATACTTATTAGATCATAAATCCAGTTTTGAGCTCCAATAAAGGATTACGAGACAGCAGATCCTCGAGGTCTGAGATTAATTTACTTTCATGGGTCGAGAATCTTAGAATCTAGTCGAATGAGGGTAAATATCTTCAAAACAGCTATGCTCTATAATCATCTTGAAGATACGTCCCTATTGGACCTGCTTAAATAGTTAAAAGGTTCTTCATTTCTTAATCTTTCTCATAGTATGAGGTTGTTTTTATTATTTTCTGACCAATTAAGTTTCGGCGACTCGCCGAACCTGAGAATATGGGAGAGATCTGGTTAATGATGAAGACCAAGTTGTTTATGGATGAGGACTCCGACGATCTTATTTATAATTATTATTCTGTTCAAATGCGATCAGTGGTTATTAACACGCAGATCAATCACCACGGAAATACTCGCAAACCATTATATTGTGATAACTAGTCTAATGTTCCGTTTGTACTGACTGCCATTCCGTTCGAGTTCCTGCTCTAGCTTATTTTAATTGGAGTCCTTTCTTAAAGTATTAACAAGGTAGGAATGGTTATTGATTGAATGTTAGTCGGTGAACGTTGAGTGAAAGAGCAAATTTGTGCTTTTAAATGAGCGTTCTAATAATAAGACTTATCATCAGTCCGGACTTACGACGGTTGGAATGCTAAACTGAGAATTTTGATTTAATGAAAGCGCCTTTAGTTCTATCTAGTTCGTAAGCATACCTTATCGTTTAATACATTTTTGAGATGCATTAAGTTGGACTTTAGTGCATCTCTAATCTTATTTGCAGTGGTCACTCAAATTGATAAAATTTTACATTGGGTTGAAGTGTGCGCCGTCAATAATCAGTTTCAATGTATTTTTTATGAGTGCGCACAAAAGTCTATTCAGTAAATAGACTGAATACACTTATTTGATATATACATGATGATGAGGATGTGATGGAACGATAGTCTATTTAATTATTTTTAATATTCAGTAATGAATACCTGATTAAAAGGCGTTATGAAAAGCGTATAATGAGTCCTCAATAAGGAGAAGGAAAGAAAATAGATCAGGGGGGGGGGGGAGTATAAGCGTATAAAATCAGCTAACCATCATTGAGATAATGAATAACAGTATGTTAAATGCAGAATAAGAGTAGTATTTTTTCTGTAACCGGCTTGTAAACAGGAACGCGCATCCTCTATGCATTATTCCTTTAACTTTCAAACGGTATATTTAGGTAATGTGAATATCAGCGAGTGAAATCGAATTCCATTGAACTTATGATGAAACTTAGTTTCGCTTTATTAAAAGCATTTCTGGTATTGAAGTTAATGAACAAAAACGTAATGCCTCAAGAAAGGTTTGACGAAATATTCTTCTGTGGCTGTATGCCAGTTAAAAACCATTAAAGAATTTCAACCACTGAATGGATTCCGCTAAGGAACTATTGATCTATTTAATATTTTATTCGCGGTAATTGAAGTCTATTATTCCAACTTTCCTGTCAGTGAAATGATTTTCTCCCTTTAACAGACGAATTTTACTGTGAAGGATGGCTCTACATATTTCCAGAATTACCCTTTATTCACATTCTCTGTGACGATATTTCGGTTCTTCGTACACGAGACCGAAGTGACGTCTTTTATCTCCTGTCATGTCTACACGCGCTTATCAATTTCCCTCTTTCTATGACGGCCTCGTTTCACTTAAAAGTACATCTGCGCTCATGTTCTCGGATGGCCTTACCCAAGTAACTCATATAACTGTCTTTGTTTTTCCACTCAAAACATAACGCATGCTTGTCAATTACTGGCTCCTACGCTTCTCTCTCATCCCCTCTGTTCCTCGGTCCTCTCCTCTCTCTCCCTCTCGTACTCGCTTCAATCCTCGTTGTGGCTTCCTTGAAGACATTTTGGTCTAACCAATTCTTTGTGTTCCGCTCCACAACTGTTGTTAGCTCTTGCACAAACAACGATAATAGTCTTAAAATATTGTAATTTCTGGAGAAGCAATAATTATTTTTTTAGATAAGGTAAAGAATTCGTTATCTTCTACTTAGTAGCACTTATTTTGTAATAGTTTTCAAATATCTTGTTTAGTATTTGCCCTTTTAAATCAAGGCGTTTAAAGATGCTGAAATAGCAACGCCTTTTTCAGATGCCTTTTAAGCTGACAGAGTAAAAAATGAGACGAGATTTAGGAATATTTTCTATCCCATTTTTCTATCTATTTAACGCAAAGGAAGCTTCTACATCTAAAAGTCAATATTATTATCTATTTGTTATTAAAAGAGAAGATATGGACGTGTTGAAGATTAAGACTAAAGATGTGATCCGGCAATTTTATCATTTCCTCAACTGAAATAATTGACGACATTCTTTTAGAAGAAAATTTAACTAATACGAGGATTTTGCTATCAGTTTCTTTGCTAAAGTCAAATTCTTTTGATATTTAGAAAATATTTTTCCGTTCACTTTTATCTTCATTTTCAACCATGTATTTTTAAAAGTCAAATTAACCTACTACCCTTATTATTTGCTTTCATCCTCATATATATATATATATCTATATATACTCATAGTTATATATTGTAGATACAATATTATATAACTCTATTTAAATGAAGCATGAAATTGATATGTTGGTAATATCTACTCCATTGGATATGGATGCATCTGATGATTCCTGAAACTTTCAAAACAACCCAGTTTTGCCATTTTTGTGGCAAAATGTTGGTTTTTTGTGGGTTGAAATGTAAAAGGGAAAGCATAATTTATAAAATTGCAGCAATCTTAATCGTTTACAAAGAGGACTCGATGGGGATCGTAGCTAGTTCGCATCACTGACGTGTGTGATGAGGAGAAGATTGGGAGAAATTTTCAATGTCCACAATATTCAGATCTTATTTGTCAGTTAATTAAATCAATGAGTTGTTCTAGTCATCTCGGTGTATCTGTTTTGCCTTATAATCAGGAGAAGGTATCCGGTACTAACTAATGTAAAATCCTAAAACTCACTTGAGTCATATTTGTTTTTCTCAAAACCTTGTAATCTTTTACACATTAAAAAGTAGTAAGTTAACATGTATTTAACATATTTAATTTCCTCATTAATCAGGTTGCATATTTTTGGTTAATTGTTGCCTATTTAGTGAAATATAGCATGTCTGTCCCATGTTGCAATTAAGATCCCTATTAAAAATAAAATATATAGTGTTTAATAAATGACGTGACAGACTAGTTAAAATTAGGACTTTGTCTCGCGGATTAGATTTTATCGATCCGCCAATCACGTGCATGATAATAATAAAACGGCCCCTTAAATTGTGATTAAAATAACCTTCAAGCGTGTGGCGGAATAGGACTAGAGGGTCATCAGTTGAAGCTTAATATGATCTAGGTTACCGGATACGGAAAAAAAGCAGAGGGCAGATGAAGTTCTGGAGATAGGCACTAAAGGGAGGAGATATAGTTGAAAAAGAGCTGGCTCCAGAAATTTCATGATAAGAATTGGACGTAAGATCATAGGTAGGAGATTATGCATGTTGTATTTATTTATTGATAGGTATAGATTTAAAAGTGTTTCTTAGACATAAAGCAGTCAAAACCCGTTTTAACAGCCTGGCTTATTTTACTGCAATTGTAATATTATCGCAGTGCCTAGTGTCTGTACACTTGGGACCATAGTATTAAGAATGCATAATACGAATTCTAAGTAACGTTATTGATGTATTAATAGATGCTAATGTGGGACTAATTATTTTAGGGAATCTCTGAAAGGCAATTGCATCATGGAAATAGAGAATACTATGCGATATCAAAATACCAGCTTTTGTGCTAATATAAGTTGTATTTTAAATCTCTTATAAGTAATCTTAGTAAATTAAACCAATTCTAACAACGCTAACCACCTCCTTGTTTATTTTAAGCAATAAAATACAAAGAAATATGCACTCGTGTTTTTTAAATCCATTTACCACTTTCAATTCTACTTAACTACAGTATCGTTTACATTATCAGAGGGTGATTTATTTATACCCATGATAATGCAAAAATAATTTTTTTGATAATTGAAAAGCATTCCAACCTAAGGAACAGTAAACCGGTTCAATATCGGTTAGGAACTAATGAGATAGAACTAGATCATAAAAGTTTACAACGATTCCAAAAAGTAAAACACAAAGAGTTGTGTAGGCCAAAGTGTATTGAATAAGCCACAATGAGGATTTGAGGGAATAAGAGTGAGATGAAGGGGAGAGAGAGAAACTGAGGCGAAAGCGTACGAGGAGTTCATTGACGGGTGTGCGTGTGAAGGCAATGCAAAGGCAGCTTTATATGAATCACTTGAGCAAGGACGCGCGTGAGGTATGGGTGCAAGTGTACCTTTAAATGAAACGGGACACTTATAGAAAAAAAGGAGTATTGATAAAATCGTCTAGACATGACAGATAGGAGATGGAGTTATAGGGTTATGATGGCTAAAAATCAGCGTATTTTCATAAAGAATATGACAAGAGAATAATTTTCTTAAATGCATAGAGTGATTCTTCAATAGATTAATTAGCAGAGAATAAATATAAGTACCAACATAAAGTTAAGCCATCAACACAGTCATATAAAATTTTATCATTTCATTCAGCCTGTACACATTTTTTAGCTAAATCTCTCGACTCTGTGTTCTAATGTTCCCACGTTCAAATGTCAGAATTTATCATCTATTTCCTGTGTGAATTAAGGTTAGGGAATTCCAGGGTTTATTGGCCATTTGATTAATTTGGATGGTTTATCAAACACTAAACCATATCAACTAAGATTTGATCTAATCAAGTCATGTTCCCTCTAGAGTTTTTTGGGTCTCTCGTAATTTTCAATAATATTAAAACCACTAGAACGATTCGACCTGGGATTATTCTAACGTTGATAAGCTCACTATAGTTCGCTCGAAGTGCTTAGTGATATTTTATCATCAAGAACTCTGATACTCCAGGAGGTGTTTTTGTTTTAGAATTCTAAATGTTGTGAATATAAAAGCTTTAATAAGCATCGTTCTCTGAAAATCATTGCTTTACGAGAATAGAAATATTCATGTCCGCAAAAGACTATGCTTATTTGTATCAAGGCTTACGAATCTAAATTTGTCGACCAGATGACACAAATATTTGTCGTTTTTCTTCCCTTTGGACCCAATGACAGTGGATCGTTAAGTCTGGGAAGAAAAGAATATATGATATGATATTTTTAATAACGTCTCTTATGTTTGTTTCTCATAATCAGATTTACCTACCGTCATTTTAATAGTTTTTGGCCTTAGTAATAAGAAATAAAGAAAAAACAGGAAATTGTTGACCCAGAGACGCTTTATAATCGCTAGGATGTCTCTAAGATAAGTACGATTACTGATTATAGATTATGGATCTGCCTTTTTTCTGCTGACTTGATTCTTATCATTGGTTTCTATTACATAGGGTGATTGAAATGTAAATTTGAAAACGTGAATGATACTCTTGATGTGATGTTCTTTTAAATTCGAATTGGGCATAAGCATTCGTCTACGATTTCTAAAACCACCCGGGACTCCATTTCAAAAGCAGCAGCCTAGAATAATAAATAGGAGTTATTTATGGCCTTTATATAAATCAGTCTCATCTATTTGCATATGTTAATTCTTCACAAACTTTGTACTCGAAAACTGCTTCAAAAAATTCCTAGTGCGTCAATAACTATTTAAATATTTGGAAATCTTTATAGAGAACTTCTACGTTTTCTATTTGTTTGGCAGCTTATTCTAGATAGCCTCAAAATTACTTCCACCTTGGACACAACTCAGGAAGGCTACAAGCGTTATCCCCGTAGGAATTTTTACTCCAACGATCTGATTTTGGCTTTTTAGTCCATTAAATTATAAGAACTCTCTATCCGTTAAATATGGCGGTAAGGTTGAAGACGTTTTAACCATTGCTTATATTAACTGCTTTCAGACGAATAACTGAAGTTGAATAATCGACATAACAAAATTTAATTTTAAGTTGTCATAGAAAGAATCTTAAATATTTAGCAAATTATAATAATTTTTCATTACGTGCTGACGGAGATAGCTTATACATATGTAAACCCAGAATCGGTTACTAAAGTGTCCATATTGAGGTGGTGGCGTTTGATTCTATGAAAATTTAGTATTTGCGTATTTTCTTAGTATTTGATAGCCTGTTATGCTGTTAGTAAATTCATTTACAGGTATGGCCCCGTCTACGAGTTCTCGCTCGATCCTCTCCTCAGGACAAATACATTCTAGTGAACGGAATTATCGGTAGCCATTTGCGACCAAATCGGGAGGTCGTAGCAGTAACAGGCGATGGAACTAACGATGGACCGGCGTTAAAACGAGCCGATGTTGGTTTCGCCATGGGTTTGGCAGGAACTGACGTAGCCAAGGAGGCATCTGATATCATACTCACTGATGACAATTTTAGTAGTATTGTCAAAGCTGTCATGTGGGGCAGAAATGTCTACGATTCTATTGCGAAATTCCTTCAGTTCCAACTGACCGTTAATGCTGTGGCTGTCATTGTCGCATTTGCGGGTGCTTGTATCATTACAGTAAGTTACACCATTACTTAAACAAACCATTGCTATTTCCTGGAATTGTTTGTTTAAAATTTGCGATAATTTGATGTGGTCGAGGTTTATATCAAATCATCAATTTTAATTAGTGTCAGAAAGTCAGAGATTTAATTATTATAATAAATATATTAATTTATTACTTTAAATATTGCTGAACACTACAGTTTTCGAATACGTACAAACAGTTTCATTTAAATATTTTTGAAAAGTTTAAAAATTTTATTCGGAGAGCCCAGTGTTGCGTCGAGTGTATTTCTCCTTATTGCGTCGAATTTTTCGGTTTGAATGCTTTAAATTAAAATAGTGAGTTCCGAAATGATGGCTAATTTGTTATTTAGGTTTCCTTTAATGACGATTAGAAATTTTTGTTTTCGCTACAAGATGACGTTAATAGTATCTTAATTCTTTTCTCTCTAAATGAAATTAGACATTCTAAGAACACAGGGCATAATTTTCTTCAAACACGGATTACTACAAAACCTCATTTTGAAGAACGCTGACTATGTCTGGGTGCGCATTAGGAATGCCCAATATCATGCAGAGCATTTGATGTTGACTTGATAAAATGCTTCGATATTTGGTCGAATTTAACAAAATTCGCAAGTAAATGATAATAAATGAATCATTTAAACATTTAGAAAATCAGATTTGTTTACATTTTCTCCCTTTTAAATTTTTATGCAAATAAGTAGAAAGCACTACTGTGAGCCGATATATTTTTGTCATTGTAAAATTAATAAAAAAGAACAATTACGTTCCTAAATGCAATATCACTTAGTATTTACGTTTAGAGAGTCGTTACAGGCGCTCTGATTTTCAATTAATCAATAAAGCAGTGTGCTCTCCAAAAAAATGTATTAGATATTCATTAATAAAACGATTAAAAATTTAAGTAAAATAAAAGTGCTGTTGCTTATTTTAATTTGAGAATATTTTAACTTGAATAGAATGTGTATTTGCGATCTTTTTTGCATAAATTTCGATTGTATTTAAAAATTACTTTTAAAAGGGTGCTATATTTTTTCAAAGATAGATTGACCGTTTATAAACAAAATAGACAAACAAATAGACGTCAAAAGTTTTCGATGGATGACTCAGACTTAATGCTTATGTTGAAGTGATTAATCTGAAGGATAACGACTCGTTTACAAAATTAAGCCTTTTTCATATTCTTTATGAAAATACGTTGAATTTTGACCTTTATGTCACTGACTCCAACCCCTATTTGTCATGTCCAGACGAATTTATCGATTCTTCTTTTTTCTATAAATGTCCCGTTTCATTTCAAAGTACAATTAACTTCCGCCTTAAAATATTTTAGGACAGCCCCTTGAAGGCCGTTCAAATGCTCTGGGTGAATTTGATTATGGATACCCTTGCATCTCTGGCTCTCGCAACAGAACTACCTACAGAAGAACTGTTGGAAAGAGCCCCTTACGGACGCACCAAACCCCTCATCAGTCGAACAATGATGAAATTTATCATTGGACAAGCTTTTTACCAAATCATCGTTATCTTCGTGCTGCTTTGGGCGGGTAAGTAGATGTAAACTTTTGACGAATTTTTGAGATGCCGCACGTGAGATATTGCCGTCGGAGTAAAGATATACCGGCAGATAGCATGTTGAGATTGGTTGCGCCGATAAAATATCTGAAAAGTTTTCTTTACTGTAATTCTGAACTAACTCATAAAATGGTAAATAGATTTTCCAAATACGGTTCAAAAAGCTTCAATGCAGTTAATTGCTATATGAAGTTTCAGTCTTTAAACTACAAAGCAATTTTCTATTCCACAAAATAAATGTTAATATCCTACTCTCCTTAATCAGAAAGCAAAATAAACACAACATTTTGAACGCTTCCAACGTGTTTTATAATTAGATTTATATCGTATGTAGTATACGATTTTAAGGTGGTGAATTGTAAACATGTAGGACTACTTTTACCTTCCAAACGGACGGGGTGATTTGACCAAGCTTCCCGCTCTAAGTACTATAAACATAACCTTAAGATAAGACAAAAATAGTGATATAAATAAGTGTTTATTGGGTATATTGCAACATATGTTACTGGAAGTAATTGTAGAGGAGGGAGAAGAGATTAGAGGCAATAGAGTTAGCACTAGCAGTTGTAACAAAAACATAGACGTTGAGGGAACTAGCAATTTGCTAGTCTGAGGTTAATGAGGCAGTCAACCACATTGGCTGTGTCCAGGCGATATTTTTTTTTAATTAATCAACGGAGATATAAATAGTCGTAGGCTGCAGTAGTCGGGTCAAACTGACTTGGTGGATGATAACGTTGGTCAAAGCTAATTCGGTTGTTGGTAATGTCAGATGAGACTGTTTCAGTGACTGAAAATTGTAGGGTTGGTGTCAGTTAAGGTCAATTTAATTGGGTCTTAAGGACGCGGAAGGAGTCTCAGGTATTGAAATAAAAGCAGTAATGTCAAACTGACTCACAAATAGAGCCTATAGGCCAGTATAACAGTTATATTCACTTCGGATAAATCGAAAGGATAAGTAAATAAGGTAGTTGAGAAAGAAATGCTAAAGGCGACCAGTTGTCAGAGAGGTAATAAAAAGTGAAATGGGTAGGACGTTCATCTGAATTCACAGTTGTAAATTGATATGCACCATTTTGCGAACGATAGTAGGTAGTCTATTATGAGTGCCAGAAATTGAAAATGGTAAGGTCCGTATTAATACTTTACTCAATAAAAACTAGGGAACATTATGTGTGTAATATTCTCAGAGTCGTGTTCAACTGATGGGGATTTGATCTTCAAATAATTTTGATTTTTTAAAAGGATGGTTTATTATTCTTTAAACTTGTTCTCTGAATTTTGTTGGAGCATACGCTGAATGTTTAAGAATCTCAGATAATATCGAGTACCAATTCTTTTAAAGTTATGGGTTCGAATATAAATAATAGTATATAAACCTTAAATATAATATATTACTGTATATTTTAAATTTAATTATCATAAAATAAATCGTTATTTTATCAAAATGTTAAAAATAGTTAAATGAATTTTTTATTTGATATTTGGCAATCCAATGACAAACTTATTCCTTTTTGACAATCTTAGATGTTGGTGTTTTCCAAAAACTGAAATACTGCATACCCTTTTCTACTTTCGACAGTAATTTCAATCTGATTTAATATTTTCCAAACTGAGTTAGCGGACATGTTTAATTGTAACACTTTAATTAAACACGACAGGGAAATTTTGGGAAATAAATTGACGTGTAATTAAAAAATCTGTTTACTTAGTTTCAAGTTATTTCAAAAAATGTAACATTTTCAATTCGATAGGAATTATTTTGTTTAAGAACAATAAAACTCTTTCTATCAAATTAACTATTTTAAAATAATAATTTACATTCAGTTAATTCTGAAGGCAAAAACAAAATGGGTTTTAAAGAGACATTTTCTAATCAAATTGAATAATTTTATTATAAATCAAAACGAAAACAATTACACAAAGGATGGAAATTGGAATACTTGTTATTTCCTAGTATTGTCGGCAAGGCAAAAGAATAAAGTATTGAAAGAATTTTACTTCGTTTGATTGTTAGGTTTAGGTTTTGCACTTTTACTTAATAGCAATAGCTCATTATTTCATATTCTAATATTCTGAATAGGAGTAGGTTTCCGGGTGGCTTCATATCTACGTTGTTTAAATTTTGCCAACTGGTTGATTGATCTAGGTGCTCGGTCATGCCATTTCAGTTTCCTTTTTCCTTCTAACAGCTAAAAATATTAAGATGGGTACATTTAAACAAAGTTCATTAGAGTTGTTGGAATGTTTTATTTCTACTTTTTTTCATACCTGAGTCTTCAGATGTGTTAATATTTTCTTAAAATGGGGGAAATTAAAATAAAATACTCAAATATTCAACATCAACAAAATTAAATCCGATTGGGAAGAAATTAAGGGCGAGATTAAATGAAGCCTGATGAATAAACATCAGTTTTAAAAAGGCTATTTACGCATCTCAGAATCGATTAAAATTATTTGTACTCCCGACTGGAATCAATTAGCCTTCACACACCTATTCTCTTGTTACCTTTTACAATAATAATCCTATTTAAAAGTAAGTAGAAAATATTCGTAGAAACAAATGGGAGGATTTCATTGTTAAATGGAACACTTAATTGTTAAACTTAATGGTAATAATATAAACGACATTACGATAGGAACGTTGCTATTAAAATTAAAATAGATTTCACCTTAAGCTTAAAAATTTGTCATTTTCTCTCTGGTTACTAGAAAGATTTATCTGAGAAAACTAAATTCCACGTTTTTAAGGTACCTTAAAATCGACAGTCGTATATACATATATATATATATATATATATATATTCACTTTCTTTGTATGCACTTAACTGAATCAAAGCATTTAATGTAAAAACAAACGCAGTATCTCGGTACTTTATTTTATCTAATAAGCGAAGAGTTTCGATCTCCTTTTAAATTAAATTTTTTTAAATCTCTATTAGAAAGAACTCGAATGAAAGGCATACGTACGTAGTATCGTACTATTTTCTAAGATCTTTCGGTTATTAGTTATTACTGTGTATTGTGTGTATTACACACATCGTGGTGCTTTACCTGCATTTTACCAAATACTTGCATTAAGTTGCGAACTAAATTAGGAAACAAATGGAACAGAACCTATTCGTCGGTTAAGGAACTGCGTTTATCGAGTAATCACAACGTAAGGCCTTCTGAAAAAACCAAATCAGGTTTTTCCAACAACTGATTTTCCGTTGTTTTGACTTCACATCTTACATGAATCTTTCTATTGAAACCCGAACTCATTTTAAATGTATGCTAACCATTGCAAACTAGAGTATTTATTTAGAGTATTAATAATTAACGTTTCAGACAAATCGTTTATCTTGAGCACTTTTCTTCATTAATAATATGTAATCACCTTTAAATTTTTAAAATTCGAAAAGTTCGAAATCAGATTATTGGAACAGGCTTTTTAGACTGTTCTTTTTTCCCTTTCATTAGTTTGCCTTCACTAATTAACGCTGCTCTTGAAAAAGAAAGCGTGACTATGATGATTGTGGTAGGAATTGAATGACAATACCAAAAAGTAACATTCCTCATGGACAATTCATTTCGCATTTGAATGATAAGCTTTATAATCGATCGGTTTCTTACCTTCTTCTCAGTTTTTATCACCTTTTCTTATACATTGAATCAATGGGGATCTTTGTATTTACTTGCATTTTTGAGATTGCGTCTACCTTGCTTGCGTCTATTTTCTCTTGCTTTTAGTTACAAAGAAGATTAGAGTTCTAGATTTCAAATCTGCACTTCATTTAAATCAACAGCGTTTGAATATTTTTTATCTTTTCTCCAACTTTTGTGGCCACAGTTTTAGATATTTCATGTCTTTGTCTGTCTTGATATTGTAATCCCACTTCTACGGAGATTTTAGTCTTCCAAATAGCTGCAATCTCCCGAACTCAATAATACCACGAGATTAGCGTGATATTGTGCAACACGGGATCAAGTAATTAATCACATTTTAACAAATATACAATTTTTATGGAAAACTAAAAGTAAATTACTAATTTAATTATTCTTAGATATAATCGGCTCATTTTTATCTAACGGTTCACCTTTTTTCTTAGCTTCGTAGATGTTCTTTTCTTTTTGCGTTCTGAAATATCCTTCGATAGGTCCACTGAATGTCGCCATCGTCATTTGATAAACAGGAATTTAGATTGTTTAGTATCCTAAATTAAAAGAAAGATGAGTATATAACTTCCAAGATTTCAAGAGGTTAGAAATATGATGTGTTTTAAGATTTCGATAATGAATGAAACGATCAGTGCTCTTTCTTTTCAAGAACTTAATATCATGAAATATTTGAAAGCTTTCTCTTTGCTTGATCCTTAGCTTCGACAGTGGATTGTAGAAAGTTGAACGAGAAGTTGCTTCTCAAGATCGTATGTGTGCATACGTTTTCATTGCCATGATTCTTATTTCACAGACCAAATCAAATTCTATTAATAACATAAGAAAGTTCACACTCGCAGCTGACAAAACGGTGGTGACACCGCTCCATTCATTAGTTATGGCATTTCAAGTACTTCTGTCCCGTTCAAGTATATGCTTTGGCATCGCCTTTGTATATCAATAGAAATGTATTCTAAAAAGAGATTATCTTCCATTTATTCGCATTTAGTCATTTCAGCCATGGTAAATCGGTGTCATAGGCGTTAATTTACTTCTCTACGAAGTCAGAGTTGACAGACTTAATTTTAACCGGTGCGCACCGAGTGAGCGGAATGGCCAATCGCACTTGTTAATTCAAGCTAATAAAGAGGGAGACAGAATTCGAGATTTTTACCCGTGAGGCGGTATTATGTTGATACATGTCACTCATGTATCAACATGATATAAGCTCATTTCATTCGGTTTTATTTTATTACTTTGCTTTTAAACCATTCTATAAAGTTTTTTATCATTTTGAAATAATTTTAAATTTTTACCTCCTTTCCCTTTGACTTGTTTCAGACATCGTTTACTTTCGATTTAGTTACGAAATTCACGCTTCTGAACACCAATTCGCTCCCTCTTTCTCTTATTGTTCCTCATAATTTTCTCTCGCAACCTCAAAAGTAAAAAGATTCAAAATTTAATTTACTTTTAAATTAGGAATAAAAAAGGTCACGGTCAACACATTTTTATATGTTATTAACCCCTAATTTGGAAATTTAGTCGAAATATTATTTTTGATTTGTAAAACTAACGTGACCGAGTATCTAAGAAAATTTTCTTAAGTTAAAAAGCGTATGTAAACGGCGTGAACATTACCTTAAGCTGATTAAAAAATAAAATACAAAATTAAACCCCTGAGATGATTCCTCTTCCCCTGGGGCACCAAGATATAAACTGTTTTTTCTCGGTCAGTGTATATTTGTTCCTTTATTATACGCGCAGAATAATTAACTGCCGTGATATACATATTCCAGGTATTTTTATTTCAACGAGATTAAAAGCAAGCACTGGGTATCTGCGCGGGGTTTATGAAAGCTAGAATGATGTAAGCTGGTTCATAACAGATTATTTGTGACTGTAAACCAATAGCCAAAATCCAGGTGTCTTTTGGTACAAGACTGAAATCAGTTGATGTAAACATTCGGATATAATGATTTCACGGTTGCCAAAGATGACGCCACATATGTATTGCAACAGGCAATATGTATGTTGCCGTGGATTATAACTGTAAATTGTGATTTCTTTCTTTTGAGTCGGGATATTAGCCATTAGGTCTTAGCAGGAAAGCCTAGAGCTGAGCGGGACCATGGGTTTATTAGACGCCAATAAGAAATGAGGGAAAAGAATAAACTGGAAAGATAAATTACAAAGTGGAAACAAGGGAGCAGTCACTGTTGAGAATGAGTGAAAGTAGGGTTGTAATAAGGAAACCAAAGAGCGGCTGTTCTCGTCCTTTGGTTTCATGATAAGCAAGCAATAAATAATTATCTGACAGTTTGGACAGAGCAGATATGTGGGTCAGAGTGTGCCGATAGAAGTAATAACTACTTGGAAATTTTATAGTATGAAATTTAATTTTCTGTTTCTTTCAGGCGAGTACATACTCCATGTCGACAGAGCTCAAGATCTTGCTGAGGTTGGAGTCAAAGGACCAACGCATCATTTTACTGCCATCTTCAACACCTTTGTAATGATGACCCTCTTCAATGAATTAAATGCACGCAAAATCCACGGACAAAGGAATGCCTTCACGGGAGTTGAGAAAAATCTCCTTTTCTCTGGCATTTGGTTGGCGACCTTTGCTGGTCAAGTAAGAATTATATTTTAAATATTTCAAAAGTGTTTATTATGCAATTCCTTCATAACTAATTATACTAGAAAAAACTACTGTTTCCACCTAACATTAATTCTGTCTTGATCGATAGGGCATGCTATTCTATTAATGATAATGGATGAGATACTGGTAGGAGAATTCAGTATATCCTATTATATGAATACATCGATGATGAGCTCAGGTGTAGTAATCTGGATGAAAAAGTATGAGGAAAGAGTATCTTTTTTGTTCCGTCTGTGAATGAAGTTATTATTAGCCCAGGATTAGCACCTATGGATGTGATTTACGTGCTCGTCCACCAAGTCGGCTTCGATTCTCACTGAAGCGCAGCCAGAAGCGGAACTACCAATCGTACTGGTGTATGGTAAAAATCCATATCAACTAGCAGCATGTGAAAAAGATATTCCTTTCATAAAGTATAAAGAGGCTATACAGTTACTTTTATTATTGTCCATGGAATTGCAAAAAGCTCTGGTCCTAAGTGAAGTTACCTTAAGGAACCATACGAATTAGGCTATATATCCCCTCCTAGAACTAAGGATCTTCCTTAGGCTTGCAGAAAATAACAGCCCTTAACAAATTAAATAAGATCACGGCTTTTCTGAACAATTGGAAGTGAATGAGGAGGGAAAGGAGGAGTTGAGAGGAATGTGGAAGGCGTTAGTACTGAGAGAGGACAATCCGGATCTTGAGAAATAGGTGAAAAGGGATATTATAAGACAGTCAGGGTAAAGGTATGAGTCAGTAGGCGGACACCACACAGAGTGATTGAGCAGACCTAGAATGCTGAGGTACGGCGAGTATATAATTGTGTTTTATGCTTTTTTAATTATGGAAACATTGAACTCTCCTCTTCCTCATATGGAGTATAATATCTAAGTTTTCCTATGCTCAATTTTCATAATTTCAACACTGAATGATGATTTGTTGTGAGTAATTTTGTGAGTTTGTTGATCATTTGATCTAATGCAATGGTTGTTCAAATAACTTTGATTGATTTGTGCATTTTTTACGGTCGTGAGCAGGTTGATGTAACTTGAAATGGCATTATAAGTGTAGCAGAGCTTACTTACAAAGGTATTTTTCTAAGCAGATGTCTTTTAGAAGGGTTTATAATAATTTGATTGACTTTAATTCATCGTAATCTTACACCTACGCAGTCCTTATTTCTCCAAACATGGAAATGTAATAAATAAAGTAGTCTATTTGTCGATATTGTTAATGCCAGTCTTTTAAGCATTATTAATTGATTATCGGAAACGTAAGAACCTATCGACGTAAGTTTCTTCTTGCATGGTTAACAACCACTGTCGTTTAAGCACGAATGTGAAGATGTTTTTTCTCCTTGTGTTTCTCAGTCGTCTTTTTTCCAACATCTTATTCACTTGTTCTAATTTTACTTATCATTCCTGCTTTAAGGTTAAACGATCATTCTTAGAATTTTGATAATTCGCTTATTAGTTTGCCTTCTTTAAATATATGCCATAAAGTTGTCAACATTTTCCAAATTTGTTAACAAAGGTTTTCTGTTTTACGAATTTTTATCTTGAAATTCATCGTAATTAGTACTATTTTTCAAATCAGTTAAAATAGGATAATAGGTCAGCTTTCATTGAAGTTTTTGACATGTAGTTTTTCATTGTTAATTGTTTGAATTTTATTTTCTTAATGTTTGTAAGTATTGAAATATGGATTAAAAGATACATTTATCCCTTCTAGCTAAAAAAAGTGTATGAATTAATCAAAATTCTGCTGATTTTGAAACACAATAGACTTAAGTATCAACTCCATTTCTGCTCACTTTTGATACTTTCGTTTTAACCCCCTCTTATTTTCATTTTCAACGAGATATTGTTTAAATTGATCGAATATTTATTCTTAAGTTAGTTTGATTAGAAAACGAATGTATTCAATAACAAGATTCATTTTTTCCTTCATCTTTTCTTTATAGCTTTGCTCAAGCAATGGGTTCTAAAGTAAGTGGATTATAGGGAATTTCTATATTCGATGATATAATATTGCATCGTTAATCCGGTAGAAAGAGCATGTTATGTGTTCGAGTTCAGTAAATCGGTGGATCAGGATAGGCACGACCTGTCGCATTTAGGGATAAAAAATTATACGAATAGCAATAATTTCCAAGCCCACTTAGAAAGTGTTTCCCAACGCTCATCTTGACTCGAGGATTACGTCATGGAGCCTCCCCGGAGGCTCATTTTATTAGTCAGATCTAACCAATGCAGTTGGCTCCTGACTTCGCAGACATGCACGTTAACCACTGCGGTACTATTGCGCAAGAAAGTTGCAATATATCACCCAGCGTTATTATATAGGAAACTTTCCTTAAGTGCCGGTTCACTGATACACTGTGAATTTACAAGATTAGCTGTTTTCGTAAAAAGGGATAACGGATAATTACGGAAGTGTATGCTCAGATCGATGCAAACACCGCCAAAACTACTATGATAAACTAAATTGCACGAGTTCTTTGATAGAGTCTTGAGTGTTTTAAGAAAGCTTATGCATATTTCAACCGCATTCTGCGTGTGTTCTTCCTCTATTCCTTTTAAATGAACAAAGAGACTAATAGCTCAATTATTCCATTATTGAAAACAGGCAGTTACTTCTTAATTGTCCTATAGTGTTCTCATAATTTCCAAAACAGGATATGTTATTCAAAATTATCTGGTACTTTATCTTACTACAATTTTTTTGAGAGTATAAACAGGTGCAAATCAGCTGCTAAAGTGTTAACAGTTGGTTTGAGTCCATGTTAATACAGAGCGCCTTTAATTTTTGTTTATATACTACTGAATTGTATTATTATTATTATTACATTTGGCAGTTCAAAAACATTTTTCTAAGTTTCACTCATGAAAAAGCGTCTGGGTAAGGAGAATAACGTACGAAATAATGCATGAAATAGTCGAGGGTGTCAGAAATAAGCGTCTAATGAAGTCAGTGTATCACAGATCTAAGTTCGCTTGAAATCGAAGGCATTGAGTTGTCCCTTTTTTAAAAAAGGGAGAATGCACTGTTTTGGTTTTTTAATGTTTAGACTTCATAATTTGACTCCCAGATTCAAATGCGAGATCATGTCCACTATATTCACACGTCATTGGCCATTTGACTTTTTCCCGTGAATAACCATCTCATTCGATTTATTTGTATTTTCAAAGCCAAGAGTAAGTGGATGAAAGTGACAGTGATATAGTTAACGCAGCACCATTTTCTGTAACTAACTCAATAATTTTTATAAATACTAATAAAGGGCAAGAATTTTTATTTTAAGAGTTCTGTTGTTCATTTTCACAATTAACAAGATACTATAAATGAAGCACGTTGAAATTATTTAAATTTTTGTTCTTTTTATCAATTTAATTCAGGTTATCATTGTCCAATTCGGTGGTGTCGCATTGAGCACAATGCCTCTGGATATTGAGCAATGGATGTGGTGCATTTTCTTCGGCCTTGGAACACTTCTATGGGGACAAGTATGCATTCAGAACTTCTTTACCTATTTTTAAGTAAAATATAATTCTCTTAGTTTTATATTCATAATATAATGCTAAAGATGAAGTTATATATATGATTTATATAGTATTGCAATTGATTTGAGGAGGATACCCTCTAAACGGAATCTAGTTCGTCTGTATTCCGCATTGCAATCTTGAATGACCAAGATAAGCTTTTTATTATGCAAATCTATAGTGGGTATGAGTATAATAAGGGAAAAGAGAGGGACTGATCAGAAGTAGAGCATAAATTCCCTCTTAATTATTTGATCTTCGGGTTTTTAATTTTATATCCACTTCCTATATTAAATTTCTTCGGTAATCCTGTAAGGTTCTAAGGTTCAAATTCAATGTCACTTCTTGCTTCCTGAGTGTGTGCATGTCCGCGCTGTTCGGTATTTTTTGATCATTTGAAAAAATCGAATGAATCGTTTAGCCAATTGAATTTATTTATCTCTTCCTATAAATTGCATAAACGTATCAATATTATCTACCAAGAAAAAATACTGTAGAAATGAAACTCATAATAATATTGAATTGTCAACAATCGAAAATTGGTTGATACAATAAATATATAAGAACTTAAATGAGGTTTAATAAAAAGCACTCTCAAATTCGGAACTTGTGTCAATTTTAAGTAGCTATTCAATGAAAAAATTTAATACAAATAAACCTGTGAAAAACTCGACTTTTTTAATGGTTTGTTCCTTTGAATTCTATGAACAACATATGCTCAATTTCCTGGTTTCTGAATTAGAGATATCGGAAAATGTTACTATTCCTTAATTAGGCTATTTGAATCGCCGAGATACTTTTTCTGCTTGTGATGTTCAAATTCCTGCTTTGTTATGATCAAAATGTATAAAAGTAAGGAATACGGATGTGGCGTCTAAAGAAGGTCCTGGACTTTAAATGGGTTGAGATTTTTAATCTTTGACAAAGTAAATGAGCTATTTTTATCCCCTCGATGATGGTCTTAATTTCTTCCTTGATGCTCAATTTACATGCTTGATAGCCAATAATTTTGGTGAGATAGGGAAATAGTTGAATTGCAAAATTGCTAATCGAAGGAACAAAATAATCTAGGTCCCTTGGATATTTAATAGGAGTTTCTAAACAGTCTAATTAATATTCTATAAAGAAATACACATTTGTGGTTCCAATTCACTCTTGAGTTTGTATTTGAGGACATCTAGTCAGCTTTACCATCCTACTATTTTGGCTATTAGAGGGAAAAAATGTATCGAAACCAGCAACCATCCATCAATCAAATAATCAATAATCTCAATGCATCACTGGCTTGAATTCATTGAGGAATATAGAGGTTATCGAGCATTGTATCATAATTAAATAAACTATGTCTACTAAGCGAAAAGTGTAACGTCAAGTCGAATAAAGTAAGACTCTCTCTCTAACTTCAGTTTATTTTCAAATTCTACCCCATTTTCGCCCTTATATCTCTTCTTTGACTATTTTGTTGTTTTTGGTTTTCGCACGCTTCCTTGCGGTAGATATATTGCTTGCTTTGTCTTGGATAAGAGTAGAATTAATAGGCATCCGAGCCTATGTAGTTCTGACCTTATTAACTAATTCCTTGAACTGAGTGGTAGATCGTGTTATCTACTTCTCTTTCTATTTTTACGTTTACCATTCTATTCTTAACATTGCAGAGATCACGACTGTTAATGTATTACTAACACAGGCACCTTTAAAAACCTCATTAGTTTCTATACCAAAGATGTTTAACAAATGAGTTTTATTGTTGAGAAAGTATCCCAATATCTTAAAATACTTATTGCACTTGTAAAAAATTTCTTATTGCACTGCTTTGGTAATAAAACGGGATTCTTTTCATTCATTTCACCTCAAGAACAAAATCAGTGCCTTTAAAACAACATTCAGAGCTCGCGTAAAATTAAATCTTATCCGGGAGTGTCGTTTGCATTTATTTTTAAATAACTTTCCGCCAGTTAGTTCTCATTTTATTATCTTTTTAAGATATTTACCAAAATATTTGGAATCAAATATATTTAAATATTGAAAAATATTGCAATTTTAATTTAATAATAACTTCTTTACATTCTCCAGTTGTAAAATTACTGAGCTTTGATCTTTGATTTTGCCTCTTATATATTACCACATTTATTTCTCAAAATATGGTTAATTAATAACTATATTTCTCTTTGAGAAATTTATAGTCTGGACTAAGTTTTCTAACTAAAAAATAAATATATTCTATTTTAGGTGTAACTGGATAGTACTTAACATGACTCTTACCTACAACGGACCTCCATTCACTTGCCTAATGTCCATTCAAAACATCTTTTACTAACGTACAAAATAACCGGCGAGGCTGTTTGTGGTCGAATGGAACATCTAACTAGAATGCTTATCTTTTACTTAGACGAGACATATATATTGGTTTTAAGTACAACTAACTGTTATTAGAATTCAGAATTTCGAGCGTTGTACTTTGTTTAGGTTCTAATATCCTGAGTTGTCACTTTTCTCATACGGAGTATAATCCGAGTTGTTATGTCCAAACATTCCAAAGCTCAATCTTTATTATTTGATCCCTTGGTTGCTAGGTGGGCTCATGTCCGCGATATTCGCAGCATATTTACTCGTTAATTTAACTAAATAGTTTGGCATACCATTTTAATTCATTTTCACATTCCCACATTCATGAACAGGCATTCTAAACATAACAGAGTTCACACATTCTTCATTAATTATGATTTTACTTTATAAACTATCATTGATTCTTGAGTCGAAATTAGATTTGTTTTCTTAATTCTTCAATAATGATTTGGAGAATTTCTGTCCATTAGTCAAAGTTTATATATTTAGAAACATCCGAATTTTATCTTCTTCTTGGCTGTAAAAAGCATAAAGGCCGCTGCTTCTATTTATAGGTATTAATCTCTGCCCAACTTTTGTTTGTGTGCTTCTGCCTAGTCGTGTTAACATCCTTCTTGATTTTATAATAATAAAGCCACGCTATCTTCGTTATTTTATTATGTCTGTAGGTGTCTTGAATTATAAATAGCCTTGTCGACAGCAGTCAGTTTTAAGTGGAAATCAGTAAGTAAAAGAAGAGTCTTACTATGTCATTTTCAGAATGAAAACGAATCGGTAGATTTCAAAAAGTATGCTTTTTAGCTGTTAATCCCTGAATTACAAAATAAGTTTGAGGTCTAACTAGTTAGATAAATGTGAAACCGATTTGCCTTAAGAAGTATATTCGTAGTCGAAGAATCGTTATAGTCTTGAATTCGAATACTGTTAGAGAATCATTCGAACTGCGTAGCGTGAGGTTCATTGTGGAAATTGTTGTCAGTATTAGGTATACGATATTCGGATGCTCTTTATTTTTGTCCATTAGAAATTTTCTCGGGTAAATATACGTTTGGATATGGAAATACGGGCTAGCTTATTTCACTTTCAATAGTGTTCTCTTCGAAAGTATGAAAGGGTTGATTCCTTTTCTGCGAACAATAGGGTTAAATTTCAAATGTTAAATTTTATAGTTCTCGTGCGATTTCATTTGTATTGGTGGTTGAATGTTTAGAAGCGAATCTACCTTATTGGAGCGTTAGAATGTTCACACCAAAGACTTCTTTGCATCTTAACTAATTAACCTCAGCAATGAATTGAAGAATGCTTTCCTTTTAGATCTTATCGTGGAAAATAATGTTTGCATATATTATTGTTCTTTCCTTAAAGCAAGTGGGTCCGTGTCAGTTGTTCGGATATATTACTTCTTTTGTTCGCATACACAAGGGCTTTCAATATAATCAGTGCGTTAATTTAATCGATTATTATGACCAACAGTAGTAAGAAGATTTTTACAGTTTTAATTGTGGGAAGCGACTGACATCGAAAAATAGTAAGTTTAACTAATGATAGAGTGAAGGGGACTAAAAAGATACAGAAAGCAACGGCAAGGCTTCAGAGAGTATTACTTCATTTGGTTGTTGGGCTCGAAGTCAGTTCATGTTCCAAAAGTCAAACTTTACGGTCCTTCTCCTGGTTTGCAGCAAATGCTTGTTTACAGTGTTTGGTGCCTATTGACTGGTATTAGTTAATCAATAAGGATCGGTATTGCAGGTTAAGTTTTTTTATCTTCCAATAGTTGAGCATCAAATTTTCTTATCTGATATTCCACAATCTACAGCTTTAACAGAACAAAGATGTTTAAAGTTTAAAAAAACAAAATTTAACTTTCAACCCCTTTTTTCATTGAAACCAGCATGAATCATTCCGAAACAGTGCTGTCGTCGTTTCGTGAAGTAATTAGGAGCAAAAATGCTGAGATTGATGAAAATTTCCGATAAAATCTCAGTTGCTTAGCGGTATATTCGATTATTGTTTCCATAAAACAAGACGCAGGAAAACTATTATTATGCATAAACAATGCATAAACTTCTAAAAGTGGGGTCACATCTGAGAAGATAGTCCAGATTCTCATTATGTTTGAATTCTAGAAGCAGCGAGTTAGCACTTTCTTATATGCAGATTATCTAAAGCTCAATTTTCATTATTTGATGCCCAATTTTCTGAGTTAGTTCATGTCCACCGTATTCATAACTTGTTGATCAGTTAGTTCAGTTATATCGTTGTTTGTACAAATTTGGATCATTGTACCTTATTATAACTCTAAGCAAGTAGATGACCCTAGCAAAGACATTTTAGGAATAGTTTAGTTTTTTCGGTTATCTACATTAAAATTTAAATATTTTCTTTTTAATTTTGATGCTATAAATTCAAATTAATTAGCACATGACATGAATACTCAATGGTGAATAAATGTACGAGTAATTAAAACTTCCGTTGAGTACTTTTGACTATGCAGTATGGTCAGATATTTTAAATTTGAATCCCATATGAACTTCAGAGGTATTAAGATGCTAAAGTTGAATTGAATCCAAATACTTCAGGGGAGCTAAAGTGATCCTCCTCCATAGATATCTCTCATATCCAATAGGGTGTGTACTTACATTAATGTTAGTAATTAAAGTAGCGGTTTGGGTTTTTCGATTGAAATCCAGGGACATCTACATCTAGGTCCACATCACTTAAATTTGAAGATATGATTATTGCTAATAGACAAGAACGTTTATTGTAAACTGTAAATGTCACTACACGTGAATAGTAACTAACTTCTTAGAAATACGAAAATCTTAAAGTTTTAAGAAATTGTCAGAATACCGCCCTCGTCTTATTTCGAGGTAATCTCAAAATTTTAAATTTCAACGAATATTTTTGAAAGATATCTCTTTGGCATTTATTTGACGCTTCTGGTTTTTCATTGGAAAGTTTGCAAACCTTTGCCATTAACGTAATTCTCGGTAATAATAAAGACCTGATGCGTCTATCCAGTGTGTAAATCAGTTACATCAATTTTGTGGCTTATTTAATGCATATTAACAGTCTAAGCAGCTTGAGAATTTAAATAAACTGTTCTAAAGATAATGCGGGCAGCGTATTTCGACAAAAAGCTGAAACGACTGACCTGTGCTTCGGAATCATATTGATAACTATTAGTCTGATTACTTGCCTGTAATTTCAGGTACTAATTTCCGTGCCCTCTTGGATCGTACCCAAACTTTCAACAATCTGCTTCTGGACCAAAAGAAGTCGTCAGCGCCGAAGCCGAAAAAAGCGAGTCAATATGGCAGCTTCCGCTGCTGCAGGCGACAATATACCTGGCGCTCTGCCGCTGTCTCAAGTTGATTTGGAAGAAGGTATTCTAACCGCTGATTCCCCCCACTCTAAGACATCACCCAGCTTGGACGCCAATTCTATTGAGGGTTTGAAACCACCTGCACCTGAGCCCTCACGAGAACCATCTATACCTGCGGAGTCGGTTGATACGAATGAACCCGTGATAGCTACTGACTCTGACATTGACAATAATGATAGTGAGAGTGAGGAAGAAGAAGAACCAAGAGAACTTCGCCAAGGACAGGTTCTTTGGATTCGTGGACTTTCCCGACTTCAAACACAGGTATATTATATATATATATTACATTCTGATTCAGTGTGATGCATTCGGCGAAGCCATAGTTTGAAAATTGCTACCTTCTCTATGTCTTCAAAATATTTCTAAGGAAAAAGAGTTTTGTAAGGATCCCACGTTATTTTCCGCTATGCAGTCAGACGATTTTTAAACAACTCCGGAATGTTCACGATGATAGAACCTCTTCAGGAATCCCGAGTTAAAGTATTAAATTCAATTTTTGACCTCTGATGCAGGCATTATCAAAATCAAATTTGACATAATTCCATTGGCTGGTATCAAGGAATCATTCCAACCACTGCATATGTAGCAATAAAATACTGATGCTCTAGCCGTAGGATTATTAATGTGACAACTCCTATCTATGCCTATGGCGAAAGAACAATGGAAGCCTACGGGTTTTCCCCACATTAATGAACTAGAATTTTTATTCCTATAACTACTAATTACTGCCAAAGAAAACTGAAGACTACACGACAAGAAACATCGAGATACATCTTTTTTGAAATATTTGAGTCACTGAAGTGTTTAACGCTACTTCAGAAAGGAAGTAACGGATGAATACGTGCTATCTGTATTGGAACTATCAAATTATGAGTGATTGGTGCTACTGACTAAGAAGTGACGATATTAAATAGTATGTCTCCTGAGATTATGACGTTAGCCACTGTAATGAAGGGGATTTGATAATTTTAAGTGGGTATAGAAGGCTTCGTACGCTCCTAGTTAACTACAAAAAATGATAACAACTCAAACTAAAATTCAGGACGTACGTTAATTACTACATTCGTGTCAAACAACTATATGAATCATAGAAGGACATTTTCTAAGAAAAGAGGAGAAGTGTGCTCAAAGAAAAGCACAAGATGATTATTAACAGCGATAAAAGTGTAGACGAAGATGGTATGAGAAGCATGATTTGTTAAGGAATATATTATAGACAAGACAAGACAGAACCAAAGAACACGAAGTTCTATAAGAATATGGTAGATTTAAAGGCAGGGTAACAATTGTCAAAGAGTGCGAGAAAGCAACCATCTTGCTACAACGGATATTTTAGTTTCTAGCAGTACATGTCAGATCCTCGCCTTTCGTTGGTCCGCTGTACATCCAAGTTGGCCTTTGTATTGACAAGTGCCTCTACTAATTGATGAGGGTGATAGCTTAGCTTACTTCCAAGTCCTCAGCGACAACGTGCTTGGTAGCTTTCGAAGGCAATGTTTAGGGGTGAAATTTAACTATCTAGTTCTGGGAGAGTAAAATCAATTAAATTGATTGCGATTAGGGTGAACGATTAAATGTGAAAGTGGGTCTAATAGATTGATAGAAGGTCAGGGCTAGGCACAAATATATTTTGTAAAGTATCCTGATCTTACTTTAATATTCTACCTTCGTCCGTGAAGAATTTCAGTATCATGCAGTTGGATCGACATAGTGAGGTTCGAGAATCTGTACGGGATTTCACAAGACGGCGTATTTCCAGCGTCGGCTTCAGCACCCCCAACGTGAACTTGGCGCGACACTCACTTCAACTCCGGAGGCATGTGAGCCAACCGGATGGTATTGGCGCCAATCATCATCTTCATCCCCATAATAGTAATGAAAATCGCCACCATCGATTGCATCAGCATCATTCCACTGGTCAGTTCAGTCATGATTGTCTCAACGACATTTAAACACAAGACAATGAAACATGCGAATATATTCAACAATATCCCCACTCCTCCCCTTATCCTCTTCCCGAGATAAATTGAACGACATTAAAATGCACTGACTTTGAGGTGTTTGATTGCTGGAATTAGTAATAGTGACTTGCGCTCATCCCACCTTTTGTTTATCAAATAATATGTAGTACTGTGTATACATTGCATACCGTATGCTTATTTGAGTAACTCGTCTTCATTTTTTCCCCCTATTTCTTTAGCTACTACTGGTGAGTTTAAATGTCTTAGAGTGGGGTCCTGTGCATCAGCATGTTGTAGGCTGTTAGTGATAGTAATTTTTATGTTGTCTGTGTAGCACTTGTGGTACTATATACTCATAGGTTAGTAGATAAAATACCAACTTTAATCAATTAAAGCGGTGTAAGAAATGCTTTAAAGTATTAAACCGATTACCTATAAATATATGTGATTGTTGTCTTCTGTTTATTCAATTCTGCTTAAGAGAGTATGAATTTTTCGAAAGACTGTACCGTAATTGCGATTCTGCTATCGCGGCACAAAATTGCAGCTTTCTACTACTTCTAAGGTAGTTATCCATCCAACCACAAAATTGCGAGCCTCATTGTATCCTAAATTCAATAGACCTTAGATTATCTAAATATATCTATTCAATTAGGGCGCCAAAGGGGACGTTTTCAAGGGACTTGTTTCAAATAGTTTTTGCAGGGAACTCATAAACAAATAGGGGGCTTCTAAGACATATCTCGTGTTCTAGATTTAAGACAGAATACAAAATTCTTACCAATACAGAGACCGCCAAAGATGTGATGAGTAGCACATTAGTACTATCAAAACCAAAATATAAACCCAAAGTCTGGAAAATTTTTGCCGCTATGAATGGCTATTCCTTAATTAAATCTTTTTGTCTGATTTTAATGATCATAGGTGGGAATCTTACGATCAATTGGATATAACTGCAGATATAAGTTATATTGAAAAAATAAGCGAATACCTACTAGAGAATGCAGTATTCATCAGTTATATAAAGTCTTCTTTACGATTCTTAATCCTTTCCCGTTATTTGAGGACATGTATTTACTCTTACTAAACATCCTGCCTCAGTTTCTTTTTCAGTTAGGGGACTATCATGTCAGTTTTTGGGTTTGTCTTGTTGAGCAGTAATTTATATGCAACCATTTTCTATTATTTTCTAACTATTTCGTTATTTTGACTATGAAGAAACTTAAGGTTTGGAATAATTTTCTAAATTTTCTTTTTTAATATGGTTTATTAGACGGCAAATTTTTGCATTAATGACCTAATAGAGATCCAGGAATTTTACTATACTTGCAGCATGGGATTTACTTGTTTTTATTTCCTTACCATCTTTCATTAATTTAATACAATTCGGATGTCGTCATTTGACATTTGGTCTGACAAGCAACGAGCATTTGTATGCTTTTATTTCAGTTCCATACATTATTAGTAGTAAATGAAAAGGGCACGTTTTCATAGAACTCGTGTTTGCATCCATGCGAATGAAAGGTCAGTAGACTGGAAATGATACAGACAGTTTAACATGTCCTACATTTGACTGAATGGTTATGCTAGACTTTGTGTTTGCTAATCTAAAGTAGTGATAGCCCAACTTAGTGATAGCCCAACTATTACATTTTGACGCAAAAAGATACTAAGATCTTCATTTGAACACAAAACCCAATTTTTAAGAATATATCAAGGATGACTTATTAAAATAACTTAATATGGAAATTTTTATCGGTATGAAATATTTTTTAGACAATAAGTAAATAATTTGGAAAGCTTTCGTTAATTATTTTCTAAATTATCTTAATTATCTAAATTACTCTAATATAAAAAAGCATTTTTCCCACAGCAGATATTTATACGATTAGATAACAAGGGCCTCACTATAACTTAGAGAAAACCCAAAAAAGTACAGGAGTTTGAATGCATGCTGGTATATTCAGCCAGAATCCTCTTTTAGTAGAGTATCGCAGATTTATATGTGAATGTAAAAGTATGAAGCGGTCGTTAGAATTTAAAATTATTAAGGGCAAATGGATTGCATAGGTAGTCAAATCAAATAATCAATGTATGCTAAAAACATCTAAAAAGAAATTGCCGTGGAAGACCGTTATGAAATTTTATTAGTATTTTCCAGTAATATCAGATGGCTTTGAAGGTCGCTTGAGAAAATATTACCTCTAATATATCATAAGTGAGTAAAATTGATTCTGTTGACTATTATCGTTGGCCTAAATCAGTGTGATGGTTTTGCATGTGAACTGTTTTATAGTGAAGCAATTCGCTGACATAACTTAGCAGTGCTAGATATATTCCTCCTTAAAAGGGAAATATTTTTAATTTAATTGGCTCACAACATAAAAGAGATAATTTTTATTTAAAAAGGCAGGTTATATTTAGTATTTGCAAAGCCGAACGTGGCGCCTGTGTTAAAGGTATTCGACTACAGGTAGGCAGAGCTAAGTGCGTGTATATAATCTTACCTAGTTTTATTTGGGTAGCTATTTTCCCTATTTCTCTACCGAATTTGTACTTTCTGCAATTTGCAGTGATATTTTTTACTTATGTTACTGCAATGATTTCATGAAGCATTCATGGATTACAGTGGAAAATTAGGCACAAGTATTTAATATCTTGTTATGAATGGAAACGATTTTAAACATTACGTAAATCAGATTGAGTACAGAAATCTAAACATGTTTTCCAGACACCCAATTTGGGTGGCAAGTATGTATCTTTGTGGTTCCTCTATTAGGATGCCTGACCATTCCGATCAGATGAATTTCACGGACCCTTCTATGTTTGGAAGGTCAAGCTAAGCTATCTTCCATCATGCTTACTGCGTTACAAGATGGAAAGGAGACAAGGTAATGTTAGGCTAAATTTATTTAGAGGCTACAGAAAACATGGAGAGTGAAGTGGAGGTTGGTGGCTGGCTGGTGGTCTATGGATGGAAGTGTGGATTATATAGCATTTGCAGTCAGGCAAGCACCTGAAGATGAGTGCAAGGAGGAAAATGCAATAGAGAACTTTGAAGTCACTAAAGATGGTTAGTCGTTTTAACGGATAGAGGACTGTCTCATAGGGGAGCATGCACCTCATGGCCGTAACTAAGGTAACTAAGGATCAAATAGATTAGGGATATGAAATCTAGCATTTTTCCAGTGGAGCGGTAGTCAGCGTGCATATCTTCTGTGATCCTCCAATGATTCGCTGCAAAATCAATGCCCATCAGTGCACGTCCGTTGGTGTGGTGACCAATCGAACTGCTTAATTTTGGTCAGCGAAGGAGGTGGCGGAATGTGAGCTCATCATAAGACCGACCTCAAGATACTCTCCAATGATACGAGCATTGCTCTTAACAGACCTCAGAAGTATTTTTCTCACAAAATCAGACTACTATAAGTTTACAATTGCATCTAAAGAAGTCCATTCGGGTAAGAAAATCTGTTACTGTTCATTTCTAAATAAAACTTGATTTAAAATTTGTAAGATAAGGATACAGTTGAATTCAAACTTGCTTTGGCAGAAAAACCCTGGAGTTAAGCAAGATTATTGTATTTGAATAAACTCATCTTCTAGACTCATCCTGCCAGATCAATATTATTTTACATCCGAAATGGCTGAATAAATAGCATAATTTACTTATTTTTTATACAACTAAAATGTCAATAATAACTGGTCTAATTCTCCCGGGTGCAGCTCCTTTGCTTTTTTGCTTATTTACCGTTATTCTGAAACATTAAGTGATGTTATAATGAATTTTTGGTCTTATAAATTAGAAAAATCGATCGATTAGAGCTGAGATACTTTTTAACACTTCAAGCACGTGTGGGTCCATTTTATTTAACAGTAAATAGCAGATTAAAAAAATAGCGCTTAATATTCCATTCTTCCTCATTCGATGCACATAATTTAAGAGAACTGGCCTCTTTGTCTCTTTCTAATTAGTCGTCAACCTATGAAGAAAACTCTATTTAAGTCACTTCAGTAGCAACAAATTTTGATGTTCATTTAAAAAAGGGTCCTTTAAAGCGTCCATTTTGACGTTAAAGAAGCAGCTGGTGGGATTCTCATGAAAAATAAGTTCACTCATTGAATACAATCGCAAGATTCTAAGAAGTATCCAAGATCTTGACAAGGTTCTTGTTATTCACTTGGACGGGAGAGTCATAGATTATGAGAAAAAAGATACTGTGGGATTGAGCAGTTTTAGCGGCGTAAGATTGGGGCCGCGTGATATGAAGCTATAAATAATAAGATGGCAGACGATTTGGTAAGTATATCACTTTTATAAAAAACGGCAGAGAAGAAGGGAGGGAGGAATGGAAGATAAGATGTCGTGATGGAAGGTAGTGGGAGGAGCTGCAAATGGGGAATTTTAGAGGTAAATACATGACGATTAAGACATTGAATGGAGGAATATTATGTCTAGCAACGACTTGAGTTCCCCTGGGAGTTCGAAAAACGAGCCGATATATCGATGGCGATTAGTAGCTGCTTTGATTTTCGATAAACTATTCGAAACATCAATGTAGTTCTTGAAACGGTCAATCATTTCTAGCTCATTTAAATTTTCCCCTGATTTTCACATGTGCAAATGAGCCCTATTATTTCTTTCTCCTTTTCATTTTTTGCTCTTGTCTAATGCACTAGCAGAGTATTATTTTTAACCTTCTGATTTTAATAGGTTCTTAGTCTTTAGCAAGGTCATTGATTTGTAAAGAAATACCTTAGCCCAAAATTAGCTGAGCACTTGTTGCAGTTATACCGTGTTAAGTAAAAATTTAAATTCTTTAAATTAGCATTCCAAATAGAGCATTTATTTATTATGAGAAAAATTTATGTGCTTATACTCCCAAATTGTGTTGGTATCCTCGTATTTGTCTGAGTATGTGTTGTCCATTTAGCTAGCGTTCTGCAGTCAAATAAGCGCTTCATTCTCTCTCAGAACCAATCCGTGGATGGATCAAGGAGTTCACTTCTTACGGCCATCCGTCGTTCCAACTTCCGACTTGCAGCTTCATCCGGCCGACACGTATTCCATGAAAGCATAAGCATCCCAATATCACGTGGAGTAGCTTCCACAACTTCAGCTTCTCAGGCTGGTATGCGAACAATTCGACGAGAGATTCAGGGGAGAGGAAAAGGAGGTAGGATCTTGTTTCGCAGTTTCACTGTGGATCCTCCTTTACGACAGGATCCAGTCGTAAGATGGTCATCGAACAGTGGAAGCAGGATTGCTTCAGGAAGTGGATCTACAGATATTACTGAAGTTGGCGTGTAATTCTGAAGCGTAGCAGACTCAAAAAATGAAGGCTGAGCCCCCTCTTTCGATGTTGTTCCGCGCGTAGTTGTGTGTTTGTTGGTATATGAGATGAAATTATTGAAATGGCATTTAATTATTTGTGTGAATGTGAAGTAAATAGTTAATAAAAAGAGAATGCTGTACACATTATGAATGAATAGAATTTATCCAAAGAATTTGCCTTTTGTTGCTAGTGTTAAGATTTCAGAAAAACTGATGTTGTAAACTAACACGAAACGTAAGGATGGGTTGCTAGAGCAGCATTAGATACTCGGACCCCAGATATGGGAAGGTATCGCTGTTGTCTTAGGTCTGTCCCCATTATTGTAGCAGGTCGGTAATCGAGGCACCCGATTCCAGTAAAGATGCTCTAGCATACTGCTATAACGTAACCAACTAGGAGTTCGGATAGTAATCTAGCAGAGCCAACAATC
>CAADRB010000014.1:2089267-2128097 GCA_900708905.1 Hymenolepis diminuta | reverse complement strand
TAGAAGAAATATTGGGAACGGGGGAAAATAATTATCATTTCTTCTAACACATACAAATTACCAACATAGGTATTATGACGGAGTTCTAGTTTCTGTTACTATTTTTTTAATCTTACACTAGATCTCGATAGTTTACAGTTGACCAAGACTTGAGAGAGTTAAGACAGGACTGCATTTACTCCGAGGCACTAAATAAAGGCTTTATTTATAATATGATCTGTCTTCGTATAGTTGAATAGTGCTCGCAACCTTTCTAGATCGAGTAGAGGCACAGGCGTGCACAAGCATAAACATCAATGGAGAAGCCGAACTGGGCGCTCAGTTTGGTCATTAGACAGATCAGGCTGTATAGTCATCGGTCGCTATCGCCGGTGGTGAGCAATGGGGACATGAGGCAAACGGCCCCATTTGTTATCTTTATGCGTCCTAGTTCTTATTTCCATCTTTCATACATCTTGCAGACATTATGCTCTTTCATATTTATCTGCCTCAATAAGCAGTTTTCGTCCCAAATAACTGTCAAGCTGATCCCGAGGTAATAAGTTAAACCACATACTGTGAAAACAAGTCGAAGAGAAGGATGATATGCTGAAGGAAGCAAATAACCTGATGCAAATGATAAAGGGGTTAAGTCAATAATTAAACGTTAGTAGTTCCAAACGCTTAATAGCTAGTGTGGATAATTTTTGGTTAAAAACTGTACTGAGGTGTATTCTACACATAAAATTAATATATACAAGGTAAAATATATATCCGAATTTGGTTATGCAAAATGCATAGGCACCATAGGGTAGCGAAAATGCATCAAGTATTTCAGATCTCTTGTTTCACAAGCTGCTGTTCTTTTAAATGAGAAAAATACGGAAAACAGTGTTAACTTTTAGCTGGAGTTGTAGTAATATTTTCTTCTAAATCAATTTCCTGAATTGCGTTTCCATGAAAACACTATATATTCAGGAAACTATGTACTGTTTTCCATGGAAAGCTCATTCACTACATTTATGGGAGACTTATCACTTCTGCAGTGTAGATATAGCTACAACCGACTAGGCCCCAATAATATTTGTTAGGAGAAGTCTGAAGCACCTTAACTCTAAGGTAATTTATAAGTATTAAGGTAAAAATATAATAGCAAATATTTATAAAATACTTTTTCTTGATATTTTATTTTATATTTTCTTACCGACATTGTTGAAAATAGCGCTTGTTCCTTAAATCGTTTATGTTAACTAATATAAATTACATTATACTGTACATAATTCGAGTTGAACTGGAAGAAGTTTTCAATATAGCAAAAGGAACTTGTGTTTTCCTTCGTCCTGACTGGGATATCAATTTGCCGATCATAAAAATAAGTTCACTGAGGTCTGTCCAACGGAGCGGAGATTCTTTCCAAACTTCATATTCAGTAGAGATTGACATCATGGAGCGTCCTTGAGGAAAGACTCAAAATCTATTACCATCTATATTAGTCATACTTAATCGGTGTGGTTGATCATTCCACTCAGTGGGTGCGTGCCAATGGGAATCGAACCTGTAACCTCTGGCATAGCAGATATGAATGCCGACCACTGCGCCATCAATGCCCACAAACGAATGAATGAAAACTTTTTTACACTTTAATTAATGATAAAACATCAACCCACGACCGTTTTGCCAGATTAACTCTCAAGAACAGTTTTAGTTCACATACTGATAAGATTAAAAAGGTTTCTTTTTAATGACTAACAAAATACCCTCATAGGCAAGGTCGGACCCCACATTGGCTCACTTACTTCATCTCCTAGCTATGAACCAACGTAATTTTATTAACTTATAGGTCACTAAGGACTTTGCTATGTAATAATTAGAGAAACACTTGCCTGTACACAGACCACTATGTAAGTTCAGGTGGTCAATGAGAAGACAGGACCCGATTATACTCAATCACAATCTCAGGGTGATGGATACGGAATCTGATATTGCCGTTATATAAGTGGCACTTTTCGACCCTTTAGTATTTCTTGGTCTATCTTTCCGTCTTTTATACTCTTTTTGATATTTATGTCGCTTTCTTCTCCCTTCGTGATGTTCTATAATAAATTCTCATTTAGAACTCGCTTCCCATAATTTTCTTTATCTGACAGTCAACTCTGCCTCCCTAGATAATCCACAAGTTTCAGAACTCGAAAATTAGGTAATGTATCAATTTTTAGCCATTTTGCTAAATTTACCGGGAGTTTAATGGTAACATGATTAGTTCTTATTAAAAAATGAATAATATTTGTAAATAATGACCCGTAATATTGAGAAGATATTACAGCAGTTTGTTTAGTCCCATTGGCACGTTTGGCACTTGTCAATTTGAATAAGAAACGGATTTGACAAAACCCTTTTCCTTGGCTTTTTCCTTTATCGCCCACCTCTCTCCAACGATTGGGGCGGCAAACAAGCTCAGATGTGGTTGTACTGACCAAGACGTTTTGAAGATTTGATCATGATGAACGATTTATGAGTTCTGAGAGAGGTAAGAGTACAACAATTTTCTCTATTCCCCCTTAGGTGGTATATTTTTCGCACATGTTCCTTTGTGTCTCTGTAAATGTTATTTTCGGCAGTAAGGGCAGGGTAGAAAGCAGTAGAAAGCACCATAGGAGAGACAGGTACAAACAAAAATTGAGTAGACATTTACGTAGAAATGAGGAAAATAGTGGCAGCAGATGTGTTGTAAACATCAGAAGACATTGCAGCTTAAAGTTTTTTAGAAAAAACCTTCAATGCTGCTGAAAAATTCTCAAACATTTTCTAAAATATTTAATATTCCACTATTTTTGAAAAACCGAAATCGTCACAGATAGTGCTTGTCGACTGTTATGGCCTATTTGCCTTCCAAAATAGACACCAAATTTTAGAATTCGGTAGCAGGACAATATGTAAATTTACTGCGAAGTTCCATGACGATTTAATTAGTCGCTATTATTAAATGTTTATTAGTTGTAAATGATTGACAATAAATTGTTAATTTATATTTTCTTGTATAAAAATATACATTCTTATCTAGTGCAAATTTATTACGGTAATTTCATAGGAGATTTCTAAATTGATACTTCATTTGATTTACATATTTGCACTGAATTTAGGGGAAAATGAATTAAACATAAAAATACACTAGTTTTATATATGTCTCTGAAAATTACATTCATTTAAATTATCCCACAAGAAAAAAATATGGCCTTAATGCAATCGATATATTGTGGTCATTCTTTTCACATGATTTGAATGGTACTTAAAATATAATCCAGCGGAGCATTGTAAGGGATGCCGAAACGCAAACATGAAGAGGATATGTCAGAAGTCTCTAATGCACCGAAACGAAGGCGAGTAACAAGATCATTTTCAGCCTGTCAACAAGAACACAGACTTTCTATACGTGTTCTAAGTGATATTAATGCAGAGGAAGAATCTCCACAAAATCCTCCAGAGCCAGAGCAAATTCATTCAGCTATGGAACCTTTTAGTGACCAAGCGATAGAGAGCACAAATAAAGTCATTTCAAATGATCTAGAAACTGTCGAAACTCCCGCCTCTAGACGATATAATTTCAGAAGTAGATTAAAGGTAATAGTAATTTCTTCTGACTCTGATCACACTGAGGCTGAAGAGCCCCATATTGAAGCATCTGATGCTTCAAATATTCCACAAGAAACCGAGACTTTGCCAGAGCCTACAACTGCAGGCCAACAAGGGGGTCGAAGCACACCAAATGAGAACATTATCTCTCAAGACGTTAACCAAGAATCTCCGGTTTTGGGCTCTCCACTGAGTTTTGATACTTCTTTGGAGCATGCAAATATGAGATCAGTTAAAACTGTCCTTCAGCCGCCACAGCTAGCGGCGAGTGTACATAGGATTCCACTTGTAGAAATGCTACCTCTAGTACTTCCACAACAAAGTGATGCTGTCCCAGAATCTTCAAGTGATCAAAGACATCCGAGGAAAAACGAAATTACGACGTCAAGTTTATATCTAAACTTTGCAGCAGATCCAGAGCAGACTCCAACGAGTACTATATCTACCCCAAAAAGAAGACCAGGACGTTCAAGAAAAAGTGAAGTCGTTGAGACTTCTTTAGCTCAAGAAAAAACTAAGTATACCAAGCATATATCTTTAATTATCCAATGGCAGGAATTGTTCAAAAAGATGTATACTTCTTTGCACTCAATAGAGGAAATCGTAAAAAATGCGGAACCAGAAGGAAATGAATCAAGTCTAGTTCATAAAACAGATGTAAAAGGAGAAGTTGTGGAAAATTTTGGGTACATTTCGATGTCAGTATTTAAGGATATATACAAAATAGGGGATGAACTGGAGAGAGGAATAAACCCGTTGAAAACCAATCACTCAGAATTAGTTAAATTACTTGAAGCAATAGTGAAATGTCCTCTCACTCAACTTTTAAATGGATGTACCAACAACCTTTGGGACTTAGTGAAGGAATTTCATGATGTTTTTCATCAAAAATCGAATGAATTATATTCAACGGTAAGGTTATCTTGAGTAATAACCCTTTATAGGTTTATGACCTGTTTAAAAAACGCATGGATCGATTTATGCAAAAGTGTGGATTTTGCTGCGGTCAGTGTTACGTATCTATTCCAATAATCTACTGCATGTGTGATTTGTATTGTACTATAAGACCAGGGGAAATTTTCTATGCATATCCTAGTGAGTAAGTTATTTTATAAAATATTATCTATTATTATATGCATCTAGGGAGAAAACCTACACTTTACGCTCTGATTGCTATAAGGAATTTAAATTCGGTAACAATTATGAAATAACTCCAGTACAGTAAGTTTCCCACTATTCGTTAAACAGAGATGTTATTTCATATTATATTTTCTATTATTTCATACATCTAGGGCGGAAAGGTTCAATGTGTGTACTGACTGCTATAAGGAATTAAAATCTGGTAAGAAAAATTTTAAAACAATGAGCAATGATCGTGAAAGGGAGGAAGAACGTATCAAGTGTTCCCGATGCTTTAAAGAATGGCATAAATATTGTGCTTTGTATGTGAAGGAATTTGAAAAGAAGGACTTTCTCTGTCCTCGTTGTAAGCGAAAATTGAAAATAAACGATGGAATAGAATTCTACGATAATGAAAAGTGGCCAAAATGTGAGCTGAGCCAATTTATTGAATCTAAGGTGAATGAATTCTTGAGAAATAAAGAAGAGAAATGCGGAAAAGTCATGATTAGAGTTCTTTCCGACTCTTCCTCAAAGTACGAATTTAATGAGCTGACAAAACTACGAAAGTATGAAAATGGAATTGAGGGAAATTTTGCCTATCGGGAGAAAGGCATTTTTGCTTTTCAAAAATTCTCTGATGGCAATTATGTTTGTTTCTTTGGATTCTATGTTCAGGAATACGGAAGAGATTCAGCAGAGCCCAATCGAGATCGGGTCTACCTCTCATACTTGGACAGTGTTCCCTTCTTTGAACCCAGAAATTGCGAACGAGTCTCTATCATGAAATTCTATGTGCTTACATGGAATATGTCAAAATGCTTGATTTTAAAGCAGTGCACTTGTGGGCTTCTCCCCCAGAAGAATCTGTTGAGTACATTTTTAATAATTATCCCACCAATCAACAAATTCCTGATACTGCAAGACTTGTCCGCTGGTACCAAGGCATGGCAAATATAGCTATAGAACGCGGCATCATTTTGCAAAACTATACCCTTAAAGAATATGTGACGAGATTTTGCAATGTGCCTCCTGATTGTCTACCCTACTTCAAAGGTGATCACTGGCCCAAAAGAGCGAAAGAAATTGTGAAGGTAATGAAACTAATTCCATTTCTGTGGTAATTTAAATAATTACCAGAGTATAGTAATTTATGTATGCAGTTTGGTAACATTAAGAAGATAAACGTACAATCAAGGGTGTTAACAATTGTCTCATAAATAGAAGAATCTATAGTGGCATTTTCATATAGCTTTTGTATGTCCTACATTCTAAGGGACACTGAACACTGATTGGCTCTTTCAATTCATCTGAAGTTGAAGAACATAATTCTAACTGGCTTATGTATCTGCTTTATTTCATCATGATAGACTGATGTATTCTACCATCTACTGTGGAATAGTAGAAAGTCGAATTTTTTGGGAAGAGAGCTGTGCAACTCTTTTCTTAAGGCCTAAAAGATAATGAGAATGTATACGCATCTATGATGATACAAATGTAATTATTTTTAAGGAAAACATGCAAAGAACATCCTCAGGTGCAGAGTTCAATTTTAGATTGCTTTAACTCCAGACGAGACCTATAGAAACGCTTCATATCAGGATGTCATCTTTAACGCTGTCAATAAATTCAATGCGTGTATATTCAAAGTAGTCACTTTTGAAAAAGTAATATCACAGTAACGGAAATCCATGTACCAAACCTTCCTGCCTTCTTCATAAATCATATACTACCTTTTATAAATAAATAAAAATATGATTCTTTTGTAAAGCAAGACTCTATATGCACTGTTTTAAAGCTCAAAGTACTTTGTGGCTTAAAACATCGCCGGACTGGTGAGAGTTTTGTCTCGTTAGGTGTTAGGAACGGTAATCCGTATATCAATACGGAGATGGGCGACTTAGAACCATGTGAGGAAATTGCTCATCAGGGGCAAAACGAAGACTCTGCGGCTTTGAGCTATGTTTGTCAGTATCTTGTCAGATACATAAGATGTAGAGCAACCATAATAGCAGAAACAACAATCTTATTTCAGAATGCGGATCTACGAATCTCTTCATTCAAATAAAAATATTAGCGTAATAATTGCTGACTTAAGCTAAATATTCCCATTTACTGCTTAGAAGTGTAGTGGGACATGTAATTAACTGTCATCTTAAAGCGCTGATCGCTTAAACTATCACATATAGAGTTGGACTTTATTTTGCATCTTGCCTGTTCCCCTTCCTTCCAGCTGCGTACCAATTTGTCTTGATTAATTTCTCCGAAATATTGAGCTAGCCAGTTTCAATGTAATAGTTCAAAGGATGATGTCTTCTCCCTTTGTATTTGTCACGAATCTCACCTGCGTCGACGGAGATATAAATAATACAAAAGGAAATTTATTACTTTCATTACTATAATAAGTAGGTAAGGAAGTCAAGGCTTCATGAGTCTTATATTATCTGAATTTAAGAGCCTTGACTTGTCCATACTCTCACAAGAGGGGAAGATTTCTTATTGTGATAGTCTAATATTCAGTCTCCATCATTTGCTGGCCGTTTGATTTAAACTCGTGGTTGGTCATACTATCTCCATTTAATATTTGTCTTTTTTGAGGCCAGGTGCAGATAAATGAGACTGACACATGGCATAGCTAGCTACAGCTTACTCAAGATGAATTTCAAATCATGGTGTTTTTTCCTTTCAAATAGAGACTCTGTCAACCGGGCGGTGCTAGTAGAGCTTCTCAAGGTCAAAGAGAATTAACCGACAAATTTTGGGCTAAATTAAGAAAAGAAATCGGAGAAACGGAAGAGACGTTTTCAGTATATATACTCAAAGACGATCAATCAAGTCATGAAATATCCGATCCTGATGCTGTATGTCCAATTATGTCAATGAAAGACCGGGGGGCTTTCCTCAAATGGTGCCGACAAAATAAATATGAATTTTCCACAATAAGACATGAAAAATACTCTATTAAAGCTCTCTTCCATAAATACTTTCAGGAATTGGGGGAAAGAAAGTAGAAAAGGTGTAGATAACCACCACGGGAAGAATTAATCGTGTGCTCTGCTTTATTAAGCCTTTAACATGTGATATGAGACATTATGAGCACAATTATGAGTCGCAATATCCAATCGCAACCAATAATGTATCTGTTAAGTAATAAAAAAGTCTACTTTGCAAATTATGACCTAAATGTTCCAAATTTAATTAAGGAGGGCTTGGGATTATAAGTCAAGGCCGATGTGTATACAATATGCTATTTGCGAATGTGAATAGATTAAAAGTCTTAGAGAACCCACTCAACGAATTAGTGTGTAGTAGTAAACTAATATAGAAAAATAGATGCGAAGACGTAAATCAGCAGGCAAATAATACACCTAGGAATGCTAGGGAATACTACTCTCAAGACACTGGAAACCGCTGACTAGAAATGAATGAAAGAAAAGTTTATTCAGTGATCATGTAGGTAGGGCAGTATATAATGAAAGGGTATAAAGATCTGTAAGAGTATAAAAGATTTACCATGAAGCGTGAAAGGGACATAGGTGGGAGAAAGCGGCTATCTTGTCATAACACCCACTAATCTATGTCCAACAGCGAATCTTGCAGTTAAGTATATTTAGTCTAATGTTCTTCCACGCTGATCTGATTGGTCCACTCTTAGTGAAGGTATGCATACGTCCTGGATGATATAAGTTGCATGCATGGGAGCTGCTATGATGAACCAAAGTGTTACAGGCTTGTGATCTCGACAGTCAGTAAGAATGGTTGTAGTATTAACCGCCCAATCATTTTCTATCACATTTATAAGTGTCTCTTCTCTGCTTGGAGGAAGAGTCAACAAGGGTCCGAGGTGCCGCAAATACTATTAAGAAGCCCAAATAAACTCCTAACGGCACGCGAACTTCATGTGACCTCTAGTGAGCCTTTGCTCATTTTCCTCCCCCCTTACATGTGTACCTTTTCTTTATTAAGCCTCTTTTCTATTCAGATCCCTTATAATGCCAAGATTTTTAACTTAGCCTACTATCACTTCTTTCATCAGATTCGAGTTCGATACCCCAAGCATTTGACACTATGTTATTAGTGCATTTACACGAATGTGATGCTAATAATGAACGAATTCGACTGGAAGTTTCAACCTCAATTTCCTAATCTATATTTAGTATTTACTATTTGAGTTGGGTAACCTAAATTAAATCGAATTAGCTGTACAACTACCATTTCCCGAAATCCTGTATATTTTTAAATAAGTTTAAGCGTATTTAAGTATTCCTCTCTATCAGCTGCTCGATATTAATTTCAAAAGTGTGCTAATTCATATTTTTGTAGTGTATCTCATCCCTCTGAACCCAAAGCGCATCTGAAACATAGATTTTTAATTTTTACTTGCTTCTGCCCTGCATTGAATCAGCTAGTCTGCCTGCGGTATACACGCTTCGGCTTCTATACACTCGACGCTTAATCAAATTCCCATCGCTGTTGCCTAGGCCTCACATTTGACACCCTGTTTATTGTTAGTCTAGCTCCTATAGCCTTTACAAATCAGACTCCGACGCTAGATACTACAATATCTAACTTATACTCGCTTGTGATTAATTCTCGACGAAATAGTTCATTGTCTATTTTCCAATGGAAACTTTAACTGTTCTAACTGTTGACCCAGAGTTACTCAACGGGTTTATATTCATTCAGCTAAACTAGTTTGTTCTAACGACTGAGCCAGCATGAACCAATATATTTACACACTACAGTTGCACCAAACTGGAATACTTGCTACCTTCGGCACTCCTATCTTTTATACTTAGCATAACTTGCGTCTACAACTTTGTGTTTGCTTTAAGATTCCTATGTCCTCATCCACACCAAATCCTTCACTTTCCCGATTCCAATAGACATGACTCTTAGTTTCTGTGAGATTATCGTTTAAGTGGTTTTTCCAATTCGAACGTGTTTCATTGATTACTACTATCAAAGCTCTCTAGGATAAAACAAACCCCCGAGAACTCTTTCAGCAAATTCTTATCTCTTCGCAGCTGCCTTCCCCTCTCTATCTCCTGCAATTTCTAAATAATGTTCTAAATAACATTCTCTGTCCTCTCATTATTACAGATCTTTCATTCCACTACCCTTTCAAGTACAATTATACACACATTTACTCAGCAAATACGTCGTGCTAAGAATCAGCAATGAGGGAAAGGAGGAGCAGATAAGAAATGTTAAATCGAAAAAAATTAATTAATAATTACAAACGTATTATTCGCATAAGCATATATACAGGGAAACGTCTGGAATCAGACACGTAGTCAAGAAACAGAGACCAATCAAAAATAAAGTATAGTGGATGTTGCCTAGTCGCCGGTTGGCTTCGCTTCTGTTGAATGATAGGCTCGTACAATGTCCGTTTGTGTTACACGACCATACTCCTCCTGGCTGAATGCATATCCGTCTGAAAAAAGGAAATATGTAGGGTTTACTAAATTATTATTAGTAGTAGTGGTTATGCAAAGGTCACAAGTGGTGGTGACTAGGTGGAAGGAGCATATGGTGAGATTCGTTTCGCAAATTAAATAAATAAAAACTAGTAACAAGAAATAACAAATATTGAAAGTTAAAGCAAAAACTTTAACCACTGATACCTCCTATCAATTGCTAAAATCAAAAATAGGGGATTCAAATGATACACGACCGCTGATAATATGAGAGATGAATATAACAGCAAAATGTTCGAAACTAAGTGTCAGCGAAAACATGAAAGAGCATAATCCTCAATACCTTCTCACGTGAACAAGATCATCTTAATCTGCGAAAATAAGCCTCTTAAATTATCATGAATCGAATATTTCTTCCCACGAATTTCAACGAAATTTATCATTTAAAAACGAAAAGATTCACTGAACAAAGAACTTAAGGGAAAGTACCCGAATCGCTCAATGAGCTTTCATCTGATGAAGTTAAATCTAAAGGATTCAGTAGAAATAGTTTTAAGCATTTTTAAATATATCATGAAAAGAAAAGAAATACCAAAGCGAAAAATTTAAGAGGAATAAATTTTCGGCAATAAAAACTATCAAATCGTAACAAAATTAAAACGCAACGCCTCAACAGGTGTGTGATTCAGTCCGAGATAGACAGTTGAAACTTTCGTGAACTTGTGAGGGAATTCATAAACACAATACCTGACTCATCCGATGAACTTTGGTCTGTATGAGACGTTTAAAAATTTTATAAAAACACAATTTATAAGGCGATTTCATGATGCTAAGATGTCTCTGTGATATTGTAAAATTCCGGCAAGAATAAGGTAGGAGACATGCAACTCAAGCAACGTATATAGTATAAGCTGTAAGAAAGTATAACAGCTTGTATACATATATATATAACCGAGAACGTAACCGTGACGAGCAAGGAAGAACGGTATCCAACAGCACCTAACGTCCTATAGGTGGATTGTGGTCACAAAATTTCTTGAATTCTGTTCAGGGTACGGAAAGCTATTCGATCCTGCTTCCTATTAATAATCAATACACTATATTATTCGGACAACGAGTTCAAATTGAGGAAAACGTTTCATGATTTCCTTATTCCACATCAGTTTTCTAAAGTCTCTTCGATATGCTTCTACTTCAAAGATAGAGTAATACTCATATCCCAATAAATCAGATTTGATTGTTTTTACAAGAATTTGCGAAAAATACCCGTCTTAAAAAAATTATACTGTTGTATAAATTTTCCTGAATGCAATAACCGACGCAGTTGAGGAAATTTAATCTGGAATTTGACACAAGTTAAGTTGGAAACATCTTATCAAATTGCATATATGCAACATGTATAAATGATACATGTGAGAGTATAAAGTTTCATTAAAATATAATACCTGATTCACTTGAAGAGCGTTCGTCTAAGGACAACGATCAAATGATAGTTTAAACAAAAGAAGCAAATTTAAAGCAATTTATTATTTAAAAAACGAAAAGATTCACTGAACAAAGAACTCGAGGAAAGTACTCGAATCGCTCAAAGGGAGAAGAGTATGTAAAGAATGATTAACTTCGAGCTTTAATGAATTCAATAAAACGCTGAAATTAACAAAAAATGCCTCGTTAAATGCGCTGTACCTGATGGCTCTGCTGATGATTCTTCGTCTATAATTTTAAAATTTCGAAAGAAAAAAGGTCTTTGAAAGGCATCGTTATAAATCTTAGTAGTTAGGTCTTAAGAAGGGAACAAATAAAGCACTTTTCCAGTACCTGGTAAAATTTTAAACCTATTTAACTCAATTTGGCAAACAAGAAGCAAAATTGAAACACTGAAGCTTTAAATTCGTTTCGCCCTAAATCAACATCGGAGAAAAAAATTGAAACTTTGGAGCATTACCTGAAGAACTTGATGAATTCGTATCTGTTAGAGAAATCAAAAACACCTAAGTCTTGACTTAGGTAAAGAGAAGACAAATATATACGCATTCTACTTCCTGTCGAGTATGTACTATAGTGACTCCTTTAAAGTACTTAATGATAGTGACTCTTTGAATTCCAAATTTGCATATTCCAAAACCAGATACCTGTGTCATTTGTTGAAATTCCATCTATAATAACATTTAAAAATGGTTTATTTATCCAAAAAATTATGCAATATAGGAAACAGAAGGAAAGGTAATGGTAATTGTAGACACAACATTTACTAAAAAATAACAAACGAGAAATTCGGAACCTGAAGTGCTTGATGAATAACTCTGCTCTACAATTATATTTTAATACAATACACTTTAATTGAATGGTGACGCAAAACATGCTATGAAACAAAAGCGAATGAAGCAACAAATACTTTTTTAATTAACCGAAAAAGGGTTCTGTATTCTATTAATGAATTAAGAATTTCCAAATATTTGGGAAAAAAGATAGCAAAACGTAATACCTGATTCACCTATAGAGCTATTATCTGAAATTTGATGGAATGGCATTTGATTCCAGGTAATTGTAGCCGTATACACTCATTTTGTCTCCATTATTTATGTTTTATTGTGATACAATATCGCGTTGCCATAATACTACAACAAATGCCTCATTGAAATTTTGGCAGTTTATTAAATTATTCAACGCAGAGACTTATAAATTGATAGGAAATAAATTAAAGAATCCCGGATCCCATCAACTGCTTTATGAGAGCACACATGTAAATGCAAATACTCCTTTAGCTTATGCGTTAATAAATTAGGCTGACCTTCGAGTAGCTTCCATGAGGCTCGTGAAACGACTTAATCCTCTTTACTCTCAAAACATAGATGCCTTTTGGCAAATGACTAAACTTAAATTATATGACCGAAACAGAGAGAACAAAATTAACTTCAACAATATACCTGAATCGTCGGATGAACTTTCACCTAGGATTGAATTGATAAATTTTAAAACAAAAGAGGCAAAAGGAAAATTTGAAATCCTAATTCAGAATGTACGCCAAAATATAAGGAATTTAAAGCAATTTGGCATTCAACAATCAGTGCATTTACGCATTTAACAATGTTCAATAAGCAAATAACTAAAATTTACTTGTTTTATTTTCAATTTTGGACTCTCGTATTTTAAATAAAACTACAGCAAAAATAGGATTCTCTAAAGCGATGAAAGCCCGTTTCTTCCAATAAAACTCCCCAATTTTTGTCGCTATACTGAAATAATTGAACAGCTTGAAGATCGGTTCAGTTTCGTATAAGAAGGAACGGGAGAAAAGAACAAACACAATACGTCATATTTGAGACATAAATTATGCTTAACTACTCGTCTGCAATGTATTAAACCATTCGGGATCTCTGACCTTGAGTTTTGCATGGGAACCCTTGGCAGTCTTTGCATCAGTCTGGGCGTATACTTCTGTTACAATTCATCACTTAACTTAAGGAGTTCTGTTAACTTAAAATTTTGAGCTAGATCGATCATTCTTGATTTAAAAGAGCCGGTCAATTCTGCACAGAATGTCGTAGATAAGCATTTATTGCAATCCGAGGAAAGAATAGTAAAATTTGAATCTTAGGAAGTGAACAGTCCATTTAAGAAAGATTGCACAACCCGAGTCCTTAAATTTAAACTTTGTATCTTTTTGATCCCTTCCATCTTATCATCTGCTGGACCCTATTATTCGATGTCAATTGTTTCCCACAATTAAAAATTATAAATTTCTTTTGTTTTATTGTGGGCAATAATACTAATTCATCTTTGGAACAAACGAACGACATTATCCAAACTTCAAAATGTACCAATTACTTGGTACATTCAGTACACATTAAAATATGTGTGGAGTCACTTTTCAGCCACTTTATATACTAGCTCAAATATATTGCAAACGTTTCCTAATTTTTATTTTCCTGGGGATTTCCGACTGAGATAATAATAATAATAATCAATTTGGCAAACACGTAATTCCGATTTGAATAAATGGATAGTCATTTAAATAAAAAAAGTAAGCGGAAAATAAGACTTTACTGCAGTGCATGCGTGCAATAGAAATGACAAGTGATGAACTAATAATGGGGACTGCAATGCATACTAATCAATTAAGCATTGGTGGACATCAGAATTTCCCGTGTACCAACTCACTTTCTAGGGGATGGGGGCTTTGGGGAAAGAAAAGAATGACTTAAAATTCACCGAATGAAAAGGTAAGAAAGTAAGAATGAACGTCACTTGATCTAATAATATTGCGTTGACCATCAACAACTTGACTAGTATGTATTCAGTTTAATTAACAGTATTCTAAACATCGGGATTACTACCGATACCAACAGCACTTTGAATGAAAAGAATCTTGCGGGAGATTATAATAAAACGAGGTGGATTTTAATCGAAAACATAATCAACCTCGGGTTCCAAGAACGTCCAAACTCCAGAAAATACTTCCCATGGAGTTATGAACGCAACTGAAGGTCCAAACCTCAACGTATTTCCAATCAAAATCTATTAGTCTATGCAGGAAAATAGCGGAACAACATCGAAAAAATATCCCTAATTCTGATTCGAATCATGACATTAAAGGGCAAAATAGGTGAAAGATAGAAAATCTGCAAGTATTGTAGTATTCAGATACGATCAAACGGGTTATAACTTGTTGCAGTATACCGAGATGCGATCTAGCTAAGATGTGTTGCCCTTGGTTTTGAGATCGTTGTACCTATTTTAATATGCCTTATAAGTGTCTCTTGATATACGGGAAGATGGTCAGCTTATGATCAATTGAGACAAAATATGTCATGTACCAAGGGAATATAGTAAAAATAAAGTTATTAAATATGCCGAAAGAGATAACTAACGGTCTCCAGGCTGTCCGATGGTGGTTGCTTCAGTTGAGGTGACGGGTACGAAAGGCCGATGACGGAATAACCGCAGACCACGAGTTCTACAGAAACACAAGTTAGAAAAAAGGAGCAATTAATTCATGGTAACTTTTTTCAGTATTGTGTAATATGATGTGCGTAAGGCGATATACGAGCAACACTGTGGTGGAGACCGAAGGGGAGACGTTTAAGACAATAAAATGATACATGCAGAAATCCAGAGAAATATGTGTATAGGGTATTATTGAAGCATCACAAAGAAAGAGTAAGAAAAGAGGGATCCAGTCAGAAGTTTTATGAAGACTTATCGGATGATTCGTCATTAATGCAAACGAGATGGACTGATAAACAAATGAAAGGTATGTAAACCCAGATTTTCCCAGAAGGTGTGTTCAGAGGCAGAGTATCGACTCCTTATTTTCGTGATTCATTTACTAAGAAAATAGCACGACCAACGCCTGTAGGAGACATTTAATATTACTGGACACTCATTTCCAGACTAAAAAGTAGCATCCTTAATGAAATTATTTAAAATCTTAAAAAAATTCGAGAGTAGATAGATATTGTTACGAAAAAGCCAAAACCTCTATCACTACTACATGAATTACTCTAACAACAGTTCTATCAACTTTGATCAAGGTTGCTGATCTCAGGATAAGAAAGGGTTATTTGATTTAAATTCATTGAATTTTTGAACGTTTTAGAAGCTTACAGAGACGCATATTAAGTCCATGTTCCATAGAACCATAGCTCTGTGGACAAATACTCCAATCAATAGGGATTTAACCAACATCTTATTCAGCTCTAATTTAGGAACATGTTATCGGGAAGTATAAATGCACCTACAGATTCTCAAAAGATATTTATTCCAATTGTACTTCTCTACCTTGGCATAGACAATGACCAAAAACCCGCTAAATGTTTGCAAACAACGGTCTTTAAACGTTAGATCAGGTAATACCAGAACAGATTAATAATGAATAATTACAAAGAAAACATGTCACAGGAGTGATGCACAGACAGCAAGGAGAAAAAGACGTAGTTAAAAACAACAACATATGAATCTTACTCAGGAATTTCATTGTGTTCGCTGCAAATGAGGGGAATACAATCGTAGGTGCTAAGTAGCAACCATAAAAGATTTATTTAAATATTTCGATTGGCAGTGTTTTAGTAACACTAATTAGGTGAATCTTGATGTAAACATCACATGATGAATACCAAACCTGCGCAAAACAAAGCTGTAGAATTTGGGGAGGGGGAGGGAGGGGATCTTATTCCTAAAAAATTAAGGAAAACCACCTCAGACATCAGCACAAACATATCTTAAAAATCTTTAGATAAATACCCCAAGTAAGATTTGTTTAAGGTTATTAAGATCTTCAATTTCAAGGTCTTCGGGTATTTTATGGATTGATGTATCGCAAGGTGGAAAGTATAATTTACTGACCGGAAAACACGGGTTTCTCTCTAAATATACGCAATAGTGCTCCCCCAGAGTCAAATACAATACCTAAGAATGGTAATCTAAAACGATGATGAAGTAAAACTTCATAAGAATCTTAATCACTAATCGATACATGGCATATTCAACCCCGGTATACCTCAAAATTGATATTGATGAGAATTAATAAAAAACTGACAGTTATTCAAATACGTATGCATATTTAAGCTTGACGATATGGCTAGTTAGGTGCAGTTAACCATCTTTCAAAGCTATGAAAAGCATCACTTAGAAAGTTACTGAATTGGTTAGAGCAACTTTAAGCGGATACTAAACACGTATTATAAAGAACACTAAAACAGGAAGAGACAAGGACTGTAATTAGGTTAATTATTTAATGAAAAAACCTAGGACAGAAACAATTCCAGACACATACCGTAATGATAAAGTTAATTATTTTCCACACCCATTCTCATGTCGATGTTAGTGAAATTCACTATGAGCAGTTTAATTCACCCTTACCAATAGCTTTCATTATGCGAGCAAACCTACATGGAGTTAATAAATTTTGTAAATCGAGTTAATAAGGAGTTATTTCCCTGCGTCTAATTAATTACGAATAGTACAATTAGTGACTTCTAGGTATTGATAACAAAGAAGATAGAACAACCTAGAGGTCCTTATTTGGGGTCCATCATGCAATAAGTAAAAATAAATCAATAGATTTGAACCTATTGACAACAAACTTTTCATTTAAATATAAAAATATACTAGAATGCTTAGTCGATAAATTTTAGTATCGAAATGCTCCGACTAACTTGTATTAATCAGTACGAATGTCTAATTAAATTATTTTCATCATACTAACCACGTACAGATTTTGCTACTACGCTCTTTTGGAGGTTTATAAAATCGCTGACTGATACTTAAGAATTTGCACAGTGAAAATAATTGAATGCTAACGTACATGTGAGGTTTGAACAATTGCAAGAAGCGCTCGGGCTCAACACCATTTTGTTCAAAAATCATCACCTGTTCACGCATTGTCAGTGAGTAGGTTCGTCGAAGTCTGAAATTTTACAAAAAATACAAGAAGTTAATTTAAGACAATAGCGAAGGTAAGTACACTAAAGTTGACCATTTCGAATATTACTTACCTATAACCCTTATCTTAGTTCGTTTAATAACTTAACTGAGGTCTTTACCAGTTTCACTTCACTTTGAGCATGCCTCAGTTCTCGGTCTGTAGGCGGCTTATCAATTTTCTCAAGTTTTCGAGCGCTACTCTCTTACTAGTCACTTTTCTTTTCAGTCATTGTCGTTACCTATCTTGTTTTAATGAAGTTTGTAAAACTGGGAAGAACTAAAGCCTAATAAGCTTCCTATATCCTCAGGTGGAACCTATCCTTGGGATAAGCCATTATTTGAGACAATTACGGCAAGATAGTCACTTTCTCTCAACTTGGTGCCCTTTAAAACCTATTGGTCTATATTTTCATCTATTTTTACCATTAAACATTTATACACTCCAAGATGCGCTACAATAAATCCTTACTTAGAACACGATACCTAAACCACATTCTTCACCATAGTTACACAAATTGAGCATCGAGATTGAATGACTCAGACGTCATGTGACACACTGTGTCTGTGTCCAAATACAAAGGTAAGCTTGAGTGTAATCAACCAATGACTGATTCGCTCGACTTTCTTCTCGTGTCCACTGTGCCTCATCAATCTCTAATTCGTACGGCGTTGTAACAACTTTGAACAAGCCTGTTATCAGTCAGCTTCTAGCCTTTCCCCGGCCTCGTCATTTCCGTAGTAACTTAATTAACCCCTAAATCATCTATAGATTTAACCAATCGTCTTACCAATATAAAAAAATTTTACAAATAGGCTTTCTTCAAAAGATAAACAGTGTACCGTTATCCAACGATATTTGATCATAAGTTTCAACGAAAAATGCTAAAAGTGTAAAGCCAAGCAAACCTCGAACAATAAATTTAAATAGCTCATTACATCAACAGGAATTCTTTGGGAGAACAAAGTTATGTGCGAAACAATTAAATTTTCCGTGAGAAAAAAGGAGGCAATAAAAATAACAGCTAGGTTAGAATTTGGAAAGAAGTGACGATCAAAAAAATAAAAAAAACAGGTCAAATTCGATCTAGATTGAGTTTTGAAATACATCTGTTTTATAGAAGTCACTACACTATATTTTGTTAACTAATAAAAAGGTAAGTCGGTAAGCCCCAAATATCAAAATCCAAGTTTAATTGGCTCCTCACTGGATTCCCTTTTTCTGAACTAACTCATCCTTCTAGTCATACACCTCAGTTCATTAGCCACTGTCCAGATACTTCCTATTATTCCTCAACATAAGCATCCATGTCACATTTTCTGTCTTCTTCCTAACTGGTTTGCAGTAGATACAATAAGAGTCAGAACAATACTCCATTCCAATTTCCCTAATCTTTACCAACGGTCTTAAACTACAGTCCTTACAAAAAGAATTTTAATGTTTAGCAATCCTACAAACAAACCAAAAATATTTCAGATTAACTTACACTTTCCAGACAAAATCGCGAGTGAGAGCGATTACAGGCACAACAATTAGTAAGAGCCAGAAGACAGCGCTTCGGAAACACGCAGTATCCTATATATAAAAAATAGAAGGAAATAAGCTTGCACTCTCCGAATCGGAAATGGCCGAATGTAGAAGGTCAGTTTCCAGAAAGAAAACTAAACAAATAGATAAGTAAAAAGAATAGAGAATCGAAATACAGAATGTATTAGTTAATTTACTTATTAATATAGATAGGTGAATAAAGAACGCATATCACTGTAAAAGAAAAGCACATTATAAAGAGGTCTATATATGCGATAGGTTGAACGGAGCAGATAGAAAAGCAGAAAATCAGTACTTACCATTGCGACCATCTCAGGACCGATTGGAAAAGTAGGATAGAGATGAGAGTAGACAATGAGGAAGAGAAACCAGAGTGCCATACTACCCCAAATGGCGAAATGTGAGAACAGTGTCCACGCTGTATGTTCAAGACCAGCTTTCAAACATACAGTCAGTACCGCACACTAAAACGAACAAATGTGACTATTGAAAGCTCAAATACTTCAGGATACACATTATCATGAATTCAAAGTTCGACTTACTGTGTAAACAGTGTTACCCAATACCAAGTAGCTAGAGATTTGTCCGTTTCCATAAACGACATCTAAAAGTGAGAAAAGAGGAAATTACATAAAATATGTCATTCATTCTAACTGATGACAAGAAAATCAATCTATAATATGCACGGAACAAATTCAAGTTCATATTCCCCATCAGAAGCAGATCGATATCTTCATTATGTGCTGGCGCCACAGCCTTTAACCTATTCCCGATTCCTCATAGATTCAATGCGCATCATGCAAGTGGAACTACAAACTAATAATAAAGTAATGATAGAAGGCAACTTTCTCACCCGAGAGACTCCCTTCCAAAATGAGTTTTGGAAAACACTTTCCTTAACTTATACCAGCTAACTGCCCTAAAAATGGGGATGGGGGTGGTGCAACCACCCATTCTTTCAACTCACACAATTTCAAATGTCAGCTTTCCTCTAGCATCAGACAACTTGGGGCTAGGTCATGAAATATGTGATCATGAAGTTTCAAGAGAACTCAAATCTTCGTTAATGAAAATCAGTGCAATTATCGCCGATTGTCTTAAAAACAATTCTCCAGTAGAAAATTCTCATGTACCCTAAAGATGTTAAGGCCATAGAGGCGTAAAATGCACCTCAAGCTTCAGAGACATACTTTCTCCTTATTTGATAACTGTAATATTTAAAGCTATGTATCTTTATGTCATAATCATATGTTTAACACGAACTATAATTGATTTTTTAACACTCCTTTTTCTGCAGCTAAAACCAGTAAAGCCTCACTGTTATATTTGTTCAGTTCTATCGAATAATAACCTAACTACAAATTACTTGGTCTAATTTCCACGACTCCACTGTTTGTAATTAACCCCACTCTTCGTTTAGTATTCAAGTGATATATTTTGAAACCTTTTGCAAGCTGAAAATTTAATCGCTTAGCTACCTTTGTGCTTTTACAGGTAGGTATATCATTTATGTACATTTAACTCTAGTGGGTTCTGCTGTGTCAAAAATCAACCACCCAAGGTGAAAATGTAATAATTCAAGAACAGATGAATGACCAAATATCGATATTTGAACTTTAGAATATGATGTAGTGGACGACATTCATTTGGTAAAATGGAGGAAATGAATGCAATGATAAAGTTCATATGACAAAAGACTCTACCAATGCTGTAAATTTATCCTCAACTTCAATTCGATTGCTTAACATCTCTGTGTAAGAACACAGTTGCAATTTGCCATGAGTACTAATAGTGAAGGCTTAAATATAGTACACTTTAAAATTTGTCAGAAAAAAGAACGCAGCTCACTAACCGTGTTGGAAAGCACAAAGAGGAATCCAGAAGAGGATTGCAGAATGGAATACTCCATTAGCGAGCCAAGTCAGAAAAGTCTAAGATAAAAGAGGAAAAATAAAAATACTGATTTATAAAAAACAATAGTGCTATAGCCAGCAAACATCTATCATCATCTGGCGATTACCAATGGTTAACTGACGATAAGATCTCCACTACAATGTCCACAGGCGGTCCCGTTGTGTGTTTGTACATAGATCCCTAAACGAGTATCTATCATCACGCCGAGTCTTCAACAACGAGCATGGCTGACGTCAAACGGAGAAATTTTTTGTATATAAACCTATTTTACTAATTAATAAATTGAGGTGGCTTGCCTGCCACCTCCGAACTGATCTGGCGATATGAGTGCCTTGACTTAATCCATCCATTCGATCGATGTGGCCCCGATAGACCCTCTCGACGTTTTTACACATAGTGAGCAAGAAAATAATCGAACATAAGATAATTTAAGGGTCCTTTGAAATAGCATGACTAGATGTCAACCTAATTTCTTAAATTTCAAATTATTCATAAAATGTTGAAAAAGATAAATAATTGCTTTTAACCATTAAAGCGATTTTCATTTTCATAGGATAAGGAAAAAGGGAAGGATTATAAAATGAATAATCCACCAGACGCTATCATTAAGCGAACCAGTGAGACTCATTAACAATGGAATGTCGTAAACGTCAAATGGTTAGTCGAGAGAAATCCTAAAGACAGTGGTCATGGTAATGGTAATATACATTTATAATAACAACCCATCCCACTCAAAAACTCTGAAAATGAGATATTGATGAGCGTTGTTTGTGGTAATTGACATGTCTACCATGACTAAAAGGGAATTTTACAAGAGGTATTTACCACTTTATCGAACATAGTTGTTCTTTGAGTTTCTTTGTAGAGAACAGGGAGTCGAAGGCAGTTCTTCGCGCTCATGTTACGTTCAAAAAGTCCGAGAGCCAATGGAGGAGCTGCGCTGAATGCCTAAATAAAGGAGAGAAGTCGGATATTGAGAATTTATTTGATTATCTTAACTTGCTTAACACTCTTCACCATTTACCAGTTCGTTTTACAAACGCAGAGAAATGTTTAAAAATTTTAGTTATCTAGATGGTTCACATTGGAGGTCCCAAAAGGTAGATGCATCAGTGATTATCACTAATAAGAATAGTCAATAGCATTGGAAGAATGCCCAAATGTGGGTTTCTCTTGAGTTCCAAGACCAATTTCTCCAACTCAATATGAATATTAGAAAACGCTACCGATTAATAGGCTTAGGCAAGGTGCGAATCAGAAGACTAAAACCCAGGGTATACCTTGTGTTAAGGGAGCTTTGCGCATCATAAGTAACAAGATTAATTTACTTACTACATTATATAGAGCCATACTCCATCGATCGAAGATAATTTGCCCCGAAAAACCCGAGACCATACCAAACCAGAATTGAATGACATAGAGGCAGATGTTCTTGTAAAATGAGTAGAGAATAACCTTAGTAATGCGATTAAAAGACCACGCGCCGTGGACAAGAATGAGCTTGTTGAGGAATCGGAATTGTGCAATGGCGTAATCAGAGGAACAGGCTGCTTGTCGACCTTCCACGCCATAGATACCAATGCCAATGTGGGCTGCCTGTTGGAAGAAAAAACAATTCTTGAGTACAACCCACCAAAAAAGACTGAAACCTCCATCTGCACTGAATAATGCTTGGCTAAAAGAAAAGTCATGTTCTTAATCAAATTTAAATTTAGCAGACATTAGAAAGCTCCAAAGAATATCATGTCTAAATAGCTAATGCAGTGCTCCTTTTAAAGTGTAGAGTTGGAAGACGATTTCCTTCAAAATAGAAGAACAAATTACAAAAAGGTGACAAAAAGACTTGGTAAAAGTCCCTATCAAATAGAGCAATTTTGTCCACATCAGGATATTAAGCACAGGTTACTCAAATGCCTCCAGATTTTGTGGTAATAACACGTGATTTCAGAATTCATAGTTACGAGAAATTAACTCAATTTTTTCGAATTAATTAGACGGAAGAATTGGACCGTTTATTCAATTCGGAAATTTTTCGAAATCATGAAGAAAAAATAAAAGGGAACGAATTTTAAGAGTTAAGCGCAATAACCGCCATTTATGAAACGCGGTAAGAGTATTAAGAAAGCATTTGAGAAGCAATTATTTGCACAACTCATAAGACAATAATGTTTCCTAACTTACTTCATTTTTACTTTAAGTGACTCGTGATATACATACTTAAATTCAATAATGAGAGTTGCAAGTCCTCATTTATAGATTAAATGGTAAATCCAGTTAATAAAAGCCATGTATACTCGTAACTAAGCCTTAAATTGTTCATTTTCAATAGCGATGTAAAAACCATTGCCCATTATTTTATTATCATCATGTATCATTAAATGTCACTGTGGATGCTTAAGTATTTATTTGATGAACGAATATAGAGATTGGGATTAGTTTGTTTTACGATCGATAACTCCTCCGGATATTGTCCTATTTAATTTATTTCGGTTATTTCTTTACCTAAGATAACCACGAAAATGCGGCTAAGTGTACGTGTTGGTGACTCCAGATAGTGTTTCGTCACATTTTACCACAGAAACATTGCACATTTTATTCTTTTATTTTCTAATCCTCTTTCACCGTGCAAGATGTTTAAAAATTGTACTAAGTTTATAACAACCATGTGTTGCGTTAATTCATTACGACAGCGTGCACCTGAACGCTACTAATAGCAAACAATTAGAAAAGTCGTACAACCTTAAAATAGTGGAAATTGATGAAGAAGCGCAACACTCATAATCATTTACGTATGATGAGTCCATTTTATGCTTTCACAGGTGGCTGCCAGAGAGATAGTCAAGAAAGTACCACTTAAAATTTGCATTTATAATAAGTTTTCTTAACCAATTTCATTCACATTCAGTAAAAATAAGGAAATAATGTTCCTACTTTGTGTAACTTGAAATTGCAGTTATTTGTTGGGACCACAAACAACTTCGTAGCTATATTAGATATGCCTCTAGTGATGGATCAAATGACAAATGACTTGCCCCTCTCATCGAATATGTCTCGATTATCTATCTGAAGTCCTAATTTGCACTCTAAACTGAAATAAGATCTAGTCAAGACGTGCTCTCTCTGGGGTATTCTGGGGCTTTGTATGTAGCTGCAGGTATCACCCCTCAATTTCACAAATTAATGCAGGTACATCTGCTTACTTTCTTTGCATTCAGAGCTGGTATGTAGAAAACGATGACACAGGAGAATGCAAACCGTCATTCATGAAAAACTCTTCATTCAGCAGCCACCATATTTAGCAATGAACTCAACAAATTATCGGTTATTCGAAACGGAAGAGGGGGCAATCGCTATTTCTAATACTTGAAAGAATTCGTTTTCTTATCAAACTTCGCCTCCTTCTCCCTCCTTTTCAACTCACATCGGCGACTTTCAAAGTTTCAAACAAGCTAACTACCATTAGACACTTTCAATTTCGTTACAATGAGAGCGGAACGTACCTGAATCATTCCAACATCGTTGGCTCCGTCCCCAATAGCGAGCGTGATATCGTTTGTGAAAGCCCGAACCAATCGAACCATCTCAGCCTTTTGCCATGGACTCACTCTGCAATAAAAAAGGAGAAATTAAAAGGCACGATGGCAAATATGCTTTTATAAAAGAGGGAAAAGGAGAATAACTGCATTTAAAGATAAGGGCTGTTCATAATCGCACCATATTTTAGTAAAGAAGAAAATACAAAAGGAGAGAAAATAATAGAAGTTAAGTTGAACTCGGAATTTGGAGAAGAGTGTTCCTTTTAATCTCTTTATCAGATGAGATAAAATTTCACTTTGTTGTTTAGGGAAATTTTTCTCGCAAATGACGATTTTCCCTAAAAAATCCCCCGTCTGCTAAATATACATACACATATAAAACAACTATTAGGACAGCTACTCAAAACATGCGACAGCAGGGGTCGGTTTGAGGTATTATTTCAGATTTACTTTATACCGTAAAGTTTGGATGACAATTTAGTAGGCACTTAATTTGGCCATTACATCCAGCCATTAATGAAAATCACGACATTTAAATAAACCTACCAAATGCATTTTACAAAATGTTGCATCTATTCGTAGGGACAATAGCATAGGCGTAAGACGGACTTAGTGTCTTCTTTTTTTTCATTAGAAGCAAAATGAAACACGAAAACAATACACGGCAGTTGTACTCATACATGTAGAGAATAATAATAAGTTCTAATGCTTTTGGCGAAATATAAATGATCATAAATGAAACCACGCGGATTGTGATAGTAGTATAGATAAGACAGCTTTACACCTCAAAATAGAGGATTAAGTGAAGGGGTTGAACATCCTAACAGATTAATTTTACTGCAAGAAAACATCCCTTCAACAACCTTAAGCCACCAGAGAATTAGAAGAGCCGTCAAAAGAAAATATTTATCACAACAACTTCAGACGAAAAATCCCTGTTGATTAGGCAGAATGTTATCAGTAATATTCAAAGTTATTGAAGTTCAGCTTAAGTGAAATAAGGCGCGCTTTGCCAATCTCATTTATATGATCATGTATGTAAGAAGACACAAATAAATCTAAGTGGCATGACCAACCATCCACCGAAATCAAATGGTTAATGAGATCTGAGTATCGTGGACAAATAAGGAAAATTGGGCATTAAAACATCCGGCCATTACTGCAACTGAAGTATAATTCTTAACATCCCAACTTCATTATAGACTCTTTACTGGAATATCTTGCTTTTTATCCTATTCAAATGCTACCCCAGTTTTTTTGCCATGCCATGGGTAACAATAAAATAATAACTATTTATGAAAAGTGTTCCCGATTATTTTACTCTAAGGATTCTTTCGAATCATCAGATTTCAAGAAGAGAAAGTTGCCAGTCATAATTAAGGCAATTCGATTAAGATGCAAAAGAAGTCCTTAGTTTAACTGACCTATCATTTCTAAAAGAACCAACGACGTCAATGCCAAGCTGCCAATTGTATGCGAATATCTGCCTAAAAGAAAGCTATGTTCTTAAACTATCCTCAGCAGCAATAAACAACAAGGAATTCAACGGTTCGATTTCTGGTTATCTTAAGTCTTAAAAACGGCGAGGGGGGTTGAAACTAAACATTTCAGAATATCATTCCCGATGTCGACATAGGATTCAGTGAAGATGCCTCAAAAGATCGTTCGAAACAGTAGCAATATATGTTCTTCGAGCTGAAAAGAGAAGAATTAATTATCCCAATCTCCATGGACCAAAGCCCCCTACCCTTTCTCAAAAATATTTCTGCTTTGCTGTAACTGTGCATCCGCTTATCCGATAAGTATATTGTAAAATATTCTTGTTAATAAACGGATATATACATATACATAGCAGGCATTTAGTGAAGTGTTAAGTTATGGGAAAAGCCCAACTGAATTAGGTTTAAATACGGCCGTAACTTGTGCTAACACAAATAACACACTATTTTATGCATACAGTCATAAATTTAAATAGACAACTAAAAAATATGACAGGCTGTAGAGTAACATTCTCAGATGACGATCACTATGAACTTACTGAAAAAACATGTAATCGACAAAAGAGCGCCGGTTTTCCATAGCATTTGAATTGAGATTACCAATTGTAAGTTTCCAAACCGTTTTCTTCTCTTCATAAATTTGCATAGAATCTTACAGTATTGCATGGCTGTCTATTTCGTTACATAATTAACGATAACCAAATATTTCACAGATATCCTACTGGGAAAAAGATCATCTGTGTATTTGCATAAACACACTTCCACATCCGAGATATCTTACCTTTTTAAATTCAAACATTTAAAGATAAATAATTAGTTAAAAGCCGGCAAAACTTTGGTGTTTATACACTTATCTAGGAACGGGAAAAGTTAAGAAATAACGGCAACATACCGACAGCAAATAACAGAAGAACTGGCCTGCGTCAACTCGAAGAATGACTTCTGATGTTTCGCCGTAAGAAGCTTTTCCAAGGCCTGTAAACAAAAATAGATGACCCATTAACGAACTAGACACTGATAAAGTTAACAGTTTCTGGTAGCAATTCCAAGTCTATTGATACATCGGTTTCTCATTGTCGCTGGGTAATATACCTTCAGCCTGGCAAAATGGAATCTACATATCCATATTGACAGAAGCGCTGACCAATCTGATCGCTAATTCCATTATTGAACATTATAAAATATTAATATAAAAAAGCTGGTAATACAGAGAAATAAAAGTTCTAATGGATATCATTTCTCTTCCGCTTAGGGTACATTCCGAATTATCAGGAAAAAACAGAAACTCTGGTTTCTATAAGGCATGACTAGAAATCAGCTTTTGATTAATTGAAAACAATATAATAAAGTAAAACATTTAAATAACAGTTTCGATCAAATAGCCTCTAGGCCTGTCATTTTATACGAACTGAAAACCAAATTAAATGCTACATTTTGTCAAACTCCAAAAATTTTCGCACGTAATTAATAAAAAAAAGCTTGAGATAATCACAAAAATAGTGATACAAGGATGAACAATTACATATTATCTATAGTAAATCGTGTCTATTTATTTGGAGTGAAATTAAAATATTTTTCGTCTGGTAGTGGTCACTGGGCATACAGCGAATTCATGCGACGATTGCCAAATTTGCTGAGATCAAAGCCGTAATCAGAATACTGTTACGTTACAAAATTGTTCCTAGTCTTATTCACTGCTCTTGGCTGTAAAAAGATATAAAATGAATCGTGGTATAATAAACCATGAAACTAAATCCACTGGTCAACAAGCTTTGAATATTACGAGCATAATCTCACTTACAAATTTGAACAACAAGTCATGTAGTCTGAACATCAGCACATTACAAAATAAACTACATTCCTTATAAGAATATTGAAAACTCAATACTTCCAACAAAATAAGACCTGTAATCTCTTGACTTCATTTCCTGTTTTTTGTTTACCCCCTCCTCATTTTATAGTAGACTCATTTGCTATTCTCTTTATTGTGAAGTTTTCCTCATACTGTCATGAGTAATCATGATAATCACACCATTGTCAACCTATCTTGAACACTGAGTTTAACGGGAGATTTCGATTTCTCACCTTGCCCGTAACGATGAGGACAAACTCTCTACGACTGATAGCTTCGGTAGGTTTAGTAACTTCAGTAATGCAATGGTTCAGTTGCTCTTCAACTCTATTCATGTCACTTGCATTGATTACCAGTTGAATATGACCTGAAGTTATCAGTTGACACGAAAAACCTGAAAATAATAAGAAAATATGTTCAGATTATGAAGAAAACATTTTAAAATTCAGGTAACTTGATTAATAGCTGTGTTCAAAGTAGGAAATTGAAATGGGGAGAAGATATGCTACTCAAAAAAATATCACAGGTAGCAAACAGCAGATTCGATAACTCCATATAAGTGAAACCAAATACGAAAATAAACCTAAGTATTGTTAATCCCTACATTGAATACACGGAATCGAGAGGAATTAAACAAAGATAGATGTAATTGAATAAGCTTAGCCTAGAAATTAAGTGAGAGTATTTACAAAGGTATTATTAAATGCAAGATTTCAAATAATTCAAAAGGGATAAAGATAAACCACTTCATTTGATTTGAAGTTAGGGAACCAACTATGGATACACATCATACCATACATGTTTACTGTAAATTTGTGGCTAGACTCAGAGTTTTTGTAAATGACATCCTTTAAATTTGATAGACATGATAAAATCGATTTAAATCAATGAAGCCCTTCCAATAATTGCATGCGGATATACTAGCTTTAAGAAAAAATGAATCAAACGATACTGATAAAGACAAAAATATGCCTAATGGCCTGCAGCGACAGGTTTTCAGTCTATTAAACTAAACTCTTTCCCTTTTTTACATGAGACATGTACATTCGCCTACCGTCAAACGAATTAGAACTGGTTTGTGAAATTTGGGAAAATGAAAATGTAACTGATTGAAAGCAGTCGCTCATGGAAACAGACACTTTCTATGCGAATGTCTCAATTATTAACTCCAAACAATCAAATTACCAAGCACCCTGACGGTCCAAGGAACCACTCGAGTTCTTGAGAAATCCTGGTAATTTTTACTCCCCACACTTTATTAACTGTGATAAGGAAAACTATACATTTTCCTTGTCCAAACCGTATTGTTAATATTAATTGATCTTCATTCAGCTAGATGTGCTGAATGAATAGAGTTCTGAACAAAAAACTAACCAATGTTAACAGCAGTTTCCTGTTTGTCTCCCGTGAGTAACCAAACTGAGATGCCTGCAGCGAGCATATTGGCAATTGTTTGGGGAACATCATCCTGCAGTTTATCCTCGATTGCAGTTGCTCCAACAAGTTGAAGACTCTAGAATGAGAAATGGAGACCTGGTAAAAGTAGTCTAATATCTTGAATCTTGATTATTAATTGTGTACAGAGATGAATAGAGAAACAGAAATGGTTTGATTACGAAATTCAGATACTCGCCAACGACTACCTCAGCGCGATTAAAACCATAAACTCATTTGTCAAAGTTAACTCTCCTGCGGTTGCATATTTCTGTGTGATGAAAAAAAGCAAAAATGATCAGTACCTGTAATGCCTAATTAACCATATTAATTTGTAGCCGATTTTGATTTCTGATATTTAAAATCTCTCGTATAACAAGCGTCTCTTTATCTCTATTAACTATTTAATCTGTTCAACATACTACATCAGCCCGCCTTTGGCTACATTCTGAACATATACCAAATACAATTTACTAGCTGTCTCCTCTCCGATTTGAGTAGCTGAAAAGTAAAACAGATAAGAACATTTTCTTTATTACTGACTACTTAACTCTTAAGAAAAAGGTACCACCTTTTGGGCATAAAAGGGGGAAATTTTGGCAAATAATAGTGCGAAAATGGCGCGGTGATCAACGTACACGTCTGACCAGCTAGATATCACAAAATCAATGCCATCTAATGATGTGGGTGCCCAAATGCGTCGACGAATTTAAGTCGACACAAGAGGTAGTAGAATACAAGCTTACGATTAGGGCAGCTTCAAGATATCTAAGTTAAATGTTGAGAATACTTATCTTCAGTTACAAATTCTGACCTTCGACGGCAAATCCATGTTGCGCGATATGAGAATACAGAAAGAAGTGTAACATAAAGTACAGAAAAAGAAGCATACTTGTTCAATTTCCTCGCAAACCTCATCCACAAGCTCAGCACGGTTGGCAACAGCAATACTGCGTTGGTAATATCTTTTAGCCCATTTCTCATAGTAGGCGCGATCCAAACGACGAAAGGCTATGCAGAGGGTTCGAAGACCTAAAAATGAAAGTACTTAAAACCATATGTTAACTCAAAGATAATCCTGTTCACGAGCTGTAGATTTGGATATATCGAACTGGGATGAAGCTTTAGTTATTCCAGATTTTACGGTTCTTCGTAATCTATACTGAACGATCGGCCATAGCATGCTATGTCTTAATTTGATGCTAAAGGCTTAAATCAAGTTGATGCGCATTCAAAACTGGCGGTTGAACAGTTTCTCAACCAGATAATCGCTAAGGCATTTTATCTCATTCTCAAAAAGCACTGTTGGAGTATCTTTTTTGGCAATGAAAATAATGACTTAAAACATTTATCCGTTTAAATCCCGGTAACATTGCCAACATCCACTCAAAGAAGATATCAAGATGCATAACCGTTTTAAGAATCATGACCCACCAATTTTCGCAAATTCATCCATATGATTCAAAGTTTCTTCTTTGAAAAGGGCATCTTCCACTAATCTTTCATAGATAACTGTATCCTAAAATTAAAAGAGAGTGGATGAATAAAAGGGATACGAAAAACTGGCACAACTTCAATCATAACCTTAGACCGGTTTTAATATCGATAGGCGAATTAATTATACATAAGTAGTATACGAATATTACACTCTGAAACCCGACGTCCATAAACCCCATTAAGATAAAAAGCTTTCTACTATTTTAAAGGTAAAAAGAGATTGTTGACAGAAAAATCAGAAAACACTGCTCCGATAAAGGGAAGACGACAGAAAAAAGAAATACAGCTCTGATTGAACTTCAATAAAAAGACAAATCTTCCACCAAAACCATAATCTATTCATTGAAGCCTATCAATCGATCAGATAGGGAAACCAAGCGAAAAAATTTGGCAACGAAGGTTATGTGACTCATTTCAGTTCTTGCTCGATTTGACAAGCCCCTGAGAATTGTAATGCAAACCTACAAAATATAATAATTCCTGATGATATTTGAAATAAAATTCTTAAGACTCGTAGTGAGGACAGAAGACAGAGATATCAATTTCATTGGGACATTAACGAGACATTTGTCATCGATCATTTGACTAGAGTGGTTGTTTAATTTTAATTAAAGTGTGCCAATGGGTCTCAACCATTTGCCATCTTTTGATGACTTAAAAAGCGTGGGTTCAATAGAAGAATAAAACCATAAAACACACCCGTTGAATAGATAATGGCAACCATCATGCAACTTAGACAGTTGACCTCTACAAATAGGCATGTTGATGGAATTTGACATTGAATGTCTGCATTATTCTCAATAGGTAGCACGAGTTCAAAACCCACTGGAGAAAATTATAGTGTGTTTAACAGCACGTGTATCAAAATTTAGTACTGGATCACATGTTCATATATGCAACAGGTCATATTTTCGTATTTAACTCTCAACTACTAATATTTCTCCAATGTAATTGATTATAATAAAGTAATCACTAATTTATGACCACTTCCAACTGAAATTCCGAAAGCAATCTACCAACTGCACCTATTTAGGTAATTTGAAAGATAATGCGAAGCAAGAAGCAACAATTTACAGATGGAGACGTCAGAGTAACTAATTTAAAAGAGAATGATAAAGTCGAGGATATACTCAACCACACTCCTATATTGCAGAAGTCGGAAATAGCCATTGTGTCAAGATGGTTGCTTCCCCGCACCCTTGTATTCTGTTATGTTTCTCTTACTCTTACAAACTTTATGCCCTTTTCTTATATCTGTCTATGAGTTTTAATGAAACCACGCACATAAATTCAGTTGACTGTTTTGCGTTCTTTGTTAGTCATACATAAAACTAATGAAGGGTCGCCATGTTGCAGAGTAGAGTAGACATGAGTCAATATCTGCGTCCTATTTGTATGCTAGACATGACATTAACAAGTCCATAGCGAATTCAAACTTTTCAACACGTTTTTGAAACTCTTTAAACCGAGCCAAAATGTATAGCATACACTTTGTACTTCATGTCAGAGAAAGGAGAAATAAAAATATTTAGGCTTTATCATACAAACAATGATAGCACGGATCGAAAAGATTGAAGATAGGAACTCAGAATCGAGGCAAAATTGTGATCACTTAGGTAATCGTTCCCTCTTCTAAGGGCAAAGTTTATAAGGAACAAAATAATTAATCCTCACTTTAAGTGAGATCAACCACGTCAACAAGTCAACACTGATCTTATATACCTGCTCATGATTGCAAAAAGCTAAAAGTGAATTAAGATGGTGCAGAGGTAAATCAACCGATCAGCAAACTCAAAATATCGTACAAATAATTTCACCCATGAACCCGGAAGTCGATTCATTAAAATATGAATATCAGGACATTACTGTTTCTTGGTCCCCTCCCTTGTTGGACTTGCCTATTATTTCTATAAATCAGATGCTTTCACAAAGACAATAATAAATGATAAACGCCGAAGGCTTGGGATGCAAATATACTTAGTCAGAGAGTAATTATCCAAAACTATCACTATATTTTAAAATTGGAGATTATCATAAAACAGGTATCCACCGGGATTCATAGTAGTAATTGTCAATAAAAACAAAAGCCACTTAAGTTACGCTCAAAAAATATCTCCAGAACACATAATTTTTTAAATACGGTACAAGAAAAATAGTAGGCAGCAGAGAAACATGTGATACAGTGAAAACAGGCAAAACCGTTGGAGGCAGAGTATTGTATTAATGTTCAAAAAGCATAGAATTGTCTCGTGATGTTAGATCTTGCAAGAATAAACGTATATACAATCACTAAATGACAAAAATCACCTTGAAATGCACATCAACCGTCTAGCGAAGCACGAAGTTTGATTCGATGGAACACAAATGTCAGTAAACTGCTTTGTTAAAATCTAAGTTGTATGCTTACTTCTAGTTAAAACCTGATTAGTTTCCAAAGTAGCCACAAATCCCAGAACTCAATAACATAAAATCGTCTGCAATTTAGCATATTTTAAGAAGTATGCAAATTATATGAATAATTAACAATAAATTGTTACTTTAAGTTTTCCCGGATAAAAATTCTTTTTCATCCAACACTTTATGCTATCATTTAAACCAGTCCGAGAAATGCAAATTCTCGCTTTAGAATACCGAAATCATATGCAATTATCAGCCTTTAAGTGAAGTCCCAAACAAAGTAAATATTCACAAATATATTATTCCCTTCTGTACACGCTAAGGGCCTTGAGAGGAGTTAAAAAGACCCATAAGCATTTTCGAAACTTAGTGTATACGTTGTGCGAGTGGCCAACGTGCATGTCTGCAAAGCCGAAGATCACGGGACCAATGACCTTCGATGCACATTCAATGATGTAGATGGTCAACCATTCTGGTTAATTCTAAGCCAACAAGAGAGATGATATAATGTTGGCTTCTCGTAAGAGCAAATCCGGAATACTCTTCCACTATCGAAGTCACTTGTTGTAAACACTTCTCCCATCGAGTTTGATTTGGAAAGCTTAAATTTAGAGTAGAAGTAAAATATCAACTAATGGCTCTGAAGCTATAAAGATGGGAGCGGCACCATCACTCAATCTTTTACACTTAATTTACTTCTAATGAACACTCCTTCTGATTTCTAACGGACTGAAAATTACCTATCACATCACTAACATCTGGTCTCCGATGTACGTTGACTTTATTCTCTCTAGAAATCCTACTTGTCTTAACGTTTTCTACCATCTTATCGTGTGGTGATCGCCATCTCTCAGCTACCTTCCTATTCCACAGTATTTGGGGGACAACTGATATTCAAATTGAATTGATAATTCAATAAAGAGGATAAAAATAACAGAAGAAAACAATGTTAGTATTGCAAGATATGCTAATTTAATTTTAAAATTGTGAATGAGGAATAAACACTACCAAAAGAATCAATGAAATCTGTTCATATAATGCAAAGGCTGACAAAATTCTCCTTGCATACAAACAAGACATGCAAGCATTTACCTTCAAAAAGATAAAATTTGTGTGATAATTACTTTGGCCAGCGATCTTCAATATCAGAGACCACAAATATGATTCTTAAAAAATGAAAGACCTGATTAAGTGTACTGGTTAAAACTGCTCAAATGAGGGAGAGGGGTGATAGAATGCAAGTTTATCATCAGCGAAGTCCCAGAGCGTGACTAATACAATTCGAGTGTCGAAAAACTTCCCAGGCTGAAAAGAAGAAGTGCTCACAACAATTGACTTGGGCAGAGAAGTATTCCGCAGCCGATCCGACGAGAACTTCATATTTTAAAGTACTTGTCGTTCATGAAGGTGAGGGAATGTTACTCACGTAACCACACGTTTAATCACCATTTTTTTCCAAATCAAGAAAATTAAACAACTAACTTCAGGGTAACTTAGAGATGAGACACCAAATGTTTTCCTCCTACAAGCTTAGTGAACTTTGGAATTAACAATAATTCAGTTGAAAGACTCAATGAATTTACCTTTCAGATTAAGTAAGCGTTCAGTGCAATGCTTATCAGTACGCAGGCGTAAGAGACCAAATGTACAATTTGCAAAATCTTCCAATTTCAACGATAAGTTCTTTTAGAGAATTTTGAATGAGTTTTAGGTTACTCTGACAACAGCTGACCTTGTTTTCATGACTAATGGCACTTTCTTTGTTGAAAATGAAATTATTGAAGCGATAAGTTAGAAATTGTGTCAAAAGTTAGCTCCATGGAATGAGAAAAATAAATTATAATCAGAAATTGCAGAAATTACCAGCCATATCAAAACTGTAAGCTGACGAACTACATGTAAGAAAATTTTGTCTTCTCAGTCGTTTAATTAAAAAAAGAAAATAAAGCGGCAAGAACGACCCTTCCTGATTATATAATACTGAGCATTGTTGACAGGTGGAATTTAAATTTACCGAAAGTAATGATAAAAAAATTATTATCCTAACCAGAAATAAAGAAATAAACTTATTTCAACAATGGACTAAAGTAACAGAAATGAATAAAAATAGCCGTAGTAAGTCGATATCATTTTCTTAACCAAATGGCATACTTTTAAGTACACTATTACAAATAATCCGATTTAATCAGAAAGTTAGTATGAAAAAAATAAGATGTAGATGAAAACGGATGCACTAAATAGCAAAATACACTGTAATAAGAACGATTTCCTGATTATGCAGATTAAGGGGCAGTGAAATTTAAATCTCAATTATCTCGGGCCAAAATGGAAATAAGATCGAAATTAAGGACAATTATAGAGTCAATAGAGGAGTTAACCTACAGTCATCAAACAACCTCGGGGGCATAAGGAAATTCTGTAAGCCACCAAGCACGTTTCTACTGAGGAACTGGAATTAAGTAAATCTAGCAATCATTGCAGACAGTATCGTAGCACTTGCCAACGGAGACTAATCAGAACAGAACAGTGATCATTGGGAAGATAAAATGCCTAAATATACTCAACTTCAAGTCTCAAGGTGAGGGGGAGGTTAGTGGCTATTGCAGAATGATGGTCGCTACCCCTCATTCCTGTATTTTTCGATGCTTTTTGGTCCATCTTTCCTTTTTCTTAGTACTCGTATAGACTTTTATGCCTTTTCATATTAACTTGCCTTATCTATAATAAGTTTCTTAATAACTACAAACCATTGCTCGACCTCAAGGAAAACCATAATTTTAGGTCTCAAAATCTACAGATTTCACTTTACTTGAGGCTAAATTATCAGATGTACATCCCCATATCCCCGGAAGTTTTGTTAATCGTTTTTACAACAACTAGAGACTTACAGCGCCCTTTACCATGAGGAAAATTTTGCCATTTTCATCTTCGACAATGACACTCATTCGCTTCCTATCACTGGTGAATTCAATGACATGCAGGAGTTTGAATTGGTGCTTCTTGCCATTCTATAAAAATAAAAGATTAACAATGGATTAGATGAAAAAGGTAAATTTAAAGCATCACTGTCTTAGATGTCAACATTTAGAGTGCAGGAAATCTAAGTCATCAGGAGAGACAGAAGGATAGGGATGGAAAGTTATGTAAGTCAGCAAACACGTTGCTACTCAGGAATTAAAAGTAGTCCAAGCTAGCAATCGCACGAACCAACAAATATGGGCGTGCAGTGTACTAAAGAGAAGCGAGGACATGACATATACTCAACTACATTCTCATGCTGTTGGAGACGGAATTAGCCATTGTTACAAGATGGTAGTCTCATCCCGCTCATGTACCTTTAACACTTCTTGGTCCACTTATCAATCTTTCTCACTTTTATTGATATTTATGCCCGTTCATTCTATCTTGTCTTGTCCTTAAGGTTTTTTTCTAATAAACTCTGATTTAGACCATGCTTCCTACAGTTGGAGCATACGAAGGGGATGAAAGAGTTGGGATCGGAATACTTAAATTCCATCTAATAGGTGAGTTTTAGGAAAGGGCGTCACTTATAGAAACTATGGAATTGTTACTACAATCAGTTACATAAGCGCAAAGTTAACTTACCACACAAATCGTAACAGAATCGGGTTCTCGTTCACAGAATACATACCCCAGAGATTTTGCAGCCATCACTAGCGCCCGTTCATCTGTAAAGTGAGGGGGAAATTAGTAGTTTTTATTGGTAGATATTGGTGATAAATTAGGACTGCGATATCACGCACCTTAAAACTGAAAAGAAGCTTTCATTCATCTTTTACTAAAAATGCAATAATCATCTCAGAAACTGAACGAAATCTATGGTATCAATCAATATTCATCCCAAACTCTTGACACAACTAAACAAAACCCATATTTAGATTGTTTTCTATAGATGAAAAATTGAAAGAAAACTGATCATAAGTTCATCAGACTACGGGTTGAGTATGTATATACAAAAAAACGTAAAATAGTGGAGTTTATAGATTAGCATTAATTCTTAGGCATAAATGCTGCAGAAACTTGTATTTTTTTACGCCATTTATTAACAAAGCAGAAATTAGTTATAATATTTATAACTTATCGGTTTCACATTTGAATAAAAACTGCTATAATGATGATGAAAAAACAAAGAATTCCGAAATGCAGGAAATGCCGATTTTCAGCGACTGAGAAGTGGAACACATAATTTGCACAAATAACAAATTTCAAGGGTAAGAAATTGAGAAGGAAATTTCAGATTATATGACTAAGACAGTACATGTAAGGCCAGAGCGAGATGGAGTTAAATGACAGTATCAATAGCAAGCGTTATCATGAACTTTAAAGATTACCTGGTGAAGTAGCTTGGTAACGAATGTCATCACGATCAATGTCCACGTCTACGTATTCGGGTATGACAGTATGACATACAGCAAGGATGGTGAAGAACCAGTCCACATCACGATCACCTTCAGCCAATTTGGTAAGTAGTCGCCAGTCCTGGATGGCTGTAGCCTCTTGATCCTCAAGTCTAGAAAAAGCAAAAAGAAAATTCATTGAACAAAACCAAATTGAAATAAAAACCATAGTAATCAAAGGAATAGACGAAAATGAATTTTCTTACCAGTCTTCTATCTAATCACCATCTAATGGCCTAACAGTGAAATTCGCCCTATTCGCAACTCCCCTCCTCCCTCCACTTTATCAACATATTAGTTGTGAGAATAATATCTTTCATGTTCTTTTCAGCTTAATAATTTACTCACCACTCGCCTTTATACTAGCTCTTAACGATAAAAATTGTTAAATTTTGATACTGCAGTGACATAGTGAGTTCCCCTAAGTATATGTTGGTGATTCCTAAACTGTAGCTGAAATGGAGAATCAAAAGACCATTTAGAAAAACGCTTTCTAACTCACTTTGAGTAATGGAGAAGCATCTTGGAATCTAGTTGGCTAGAAGGTCTAATTTTATTATTGGCAGCTTGGCGTCATTCCGTTAAGTAATGCCTTTTCTCAACCAAATAAATGAGTTTTCTGCTAGCCCAATGATTTCGACAAAGGATGTGCTACTACTTCCTCTTCATATTGAGCGGTTAATAGCAAGCTTGCTTTTTAGCTTATCAACTGAACAAGCTCCACGGGAAAACCTGGCATATGTTCAAATAACATATGGGCTGAAAAGTCCCGGGCCTAACACATGGATGGCGCTAGTTTTATTGCAGTCACCTTTTTTCAGTTAACACTAACCTTCAAAAGACAGCTGTTAAAATTTCATGATATTCTATTCATTACTTTGTGAGTTATTGTGCTAAGAGTGGCGCTACTTTTGTCATTCTCAAAACAATGGATCAAAAACAATTTCGTGTTTTAATTTTACACTGCTTCTTGATGGGAAAAAATACCGTTCAAGCGATGCAATGGCTTGAAAAATGTTATGGGGACTCCGCTCCATCAAAAACAACAATAAAACGTTGGTTTGCTGACTTCAAAAGTGGTCGTAGAGACACCGACACCGAGACACACAGAACCCAGTGGACGTCCAAATGAGGCGGTAACACCAGAAAACATTTAAAAAA
>CAADRB010000014.1:2065762-2084415 GCA_900708905.1 Hymenolepis diminuta | reverse complement strand
CCAACCCCACCACTTCCTTTCCACCTACAGCATATTTTACTCCCTTGAGAACTAAGCTCCAATCGAAACCTATCAAAACTTCAGGAATGAAGTTTTTAGGGACGAATAAGCCCTAACCACAACTATAGTAATGAAAAAATCTTGGTTTCGAGATGGAAATTCCTCAATTTCTATTTTTTTTTCCTCCCACGCAAATACTACATCGAAAGCCATGTGCTCGCTGTCCAAATCGCATCTTTGGTATGCATTTTTGTATTGTTGGATTCAATAATTATAAAAATTAAGCTACGGCTCTACTAATTCAAACAACTTTCTCCGAGAGAATATTTGAATTAGTAGAGCTAATATCTAATAAACAAAACAGATGTAACAGTGACGAGACAAATTGCAAACATCAGTTTCCTTCTGTCTGTGAGAGCAGATTAAGGTAAATTGGCAAGTATTTCTATTATAGATTATATTAACTTTAGCTACTTTCACTTTAATATAAAAATAATAAAATTATTTTGAAAATTCCAAGAACTAGAGGCGTAAAATGAATCGAGAACTATTAGAACCAACAGTTTTATCAAGGCCAAAAAAGTGTCATAATAAATTTTCCGACGTTACAAATATATTTGCATTCGTACTAACCGTATATAATTTGGTAATACGAACTAACCTGTATGAAAATAAAAAGGGAGATCCATTAACCTTCAAAAATCACACCTGTGCGTTTTCTTTTGTTATCAAGCCCATTTAGGAAAGTGTTTCTTAACATTCATCTTTTTGGGTCGAGGAATAGAATGGAATTTACCCCCCCTCCCCCCCTCCCGTTCCTCTATATTATCCAGACTTAACCAACGTGTTAGGTCATTCCACTTACCAAATGTGTCCTACACCCTTGGCCGAATATAGCAGTAACTTGTTTTTCAAAGGATTTCAAATATAACGGCAGTAATCAATGAGAACATACCAACTCCACCGAGGTACCACATGGTTTCTCCCTTGAACTTTGTCCAAATTATATTCGCCACGACCATGAATATCGTGAGAAAAGCCAGCAGACCGAACAGTACCAATATCTGGTTGAAATAAAACTAATGATTAAGAAACGTATTCGCAAAACTTGTCCACACTAGACCAAAATACTTGAATCTGCACTCTGTAAATTAAATATACATAGATGTATTTCTAAAAAATACACCGCTGAAGCTAACTTAAATGTAATTTTAGCTTTCTGTGAAAATACTGAGATTGGGAGAATGGTTTTGAAAACCACCATCTAGCATTCATAGATTATTTATAATCAATCTATAATCTCTGCACTTGGCCAACCAAAATGTACAAAATCTGGTCAAATTAAAAAAATACAATCATACGATTATATGAGAAGTATCCTTGTAAAAAGCTTTCCAGTTTAGGATTAGGAGTAGTATCATTTACACTTTCAGCGATCTAACCTGGTATCAGACAAGGAAAGAACATAAAAAGCTCTTGGTTTCTTGCAACACAGTTAACTAAGGACAAAATAAATGCTGGCACGTATTTCTTCGGCATATCATTGAATATGGAAATGGCGACCAAAGCACCTAGAGCCAGAAGTAACAGTATCACACATAGCGTCACCTTATCATACAGTACGTTAAGTGCTTTTCGGTTTACGAAATAATTAATCAGAACTGCTGTATTAAATAATTGCAATATAATGTAATTCAAAACTTACATAGTAATTAGTCTGTTTATCCACAGAAGAGCGTTTCAGAGGTGCAGAAGTTGAATTGAGCATTACTTTTGATTCCTTTCCCGTATAAATGACAGCACCTGGAAGAAGAATAGAACAGAAGGGTCAATGAGATGCAAATTGTTTCGAAAAAGGGGACATCTCCTAAAAACCAACGGACCGAAAACCCAATTTGTGTTTTTCACCGTAGCGCCGCGTAGTAATACTTGGTTGCTATCCAGCGGATAAGCTCTAAAAGTGCAAGGAAAATGCAATCAAGCCGTGTTAAGAAGAAATTGGGCAGTGGAAGAGCTGTAACTTACGCATTAGAGCTTTCATCATACAGTGTTCCCACAAACTCATCAAGTATTCGTGTTGGTTGCTCACATTCAATTCGAAGATCGGCTTCCCGGAGAAGCTCAGCGGTAAGAAGTCCAGATGTAGCTGGTAGACCCTAGAAGAGAAAAAAATAGAACCAATCTAATATATAAACACCATATTTAGCTAATCTTTATTCTATAAGAAAAATTCGAATTAAGTTACTCTTACACAACACTTAATTATATATACTCAAAGACTAGGATGAATAGCGCAAAAAAATCTAATTTAAACAATAGATGGCCTGTATATTTATACATAGATAAAACATATAAATAACATTGTCAAAAGAAATCCTAAGCTGAAATATATAATGTTTTCTAAATTTCATCTCGAGAATGTGTGAACGCTTTGCTAGTCAACATCAACTAATATCGTTGGCCATTCTTGTAACAAAATAAGTAAGCTATGCAATAAAGATATGAGCTCAGACATACAGCAGAAATTTAAAGAGAATGCTAAAAGGATGATAAAAAGGAAACATTATTCGTTCAAATTAAGAAATAAGACTTAGATTTAAAGAATTGAGTCGTGATATTGAGAGTAAACAGAAAAGAAACGCACCTGACGAAGTTTAAGCGTAGTTTCACCATCCAAATTTGAAGTCTCAATGTAGCACATAGACATGGGTTCTCCGGTTGCTAAAACTACCAGATCAGCGGGAATGGCACAATTGCTTGTCAACTTCACAACATCCCCAACTTGAACGTCCTTCCAAAGTACAACCTCCCAAGTTTTATTTCGTAAAACTATAATGTATTAAATTAACAAAAGTTTCTTGGAAACAAATATACCATGAGTCTTTGAGTTATTCGTGGTTTTGTCAGCTGAATGTCTTGCCTAAACAGAAGAGCAACGATTAGAGGAGTATTGAAAAAAGTAACATACGTAATCCTCGATGATTTCTTTGACAGCGGAGACACAAAGAATGAAAGTGAGGGGGACCACAGTTGTAAAACGACCAGTCGGAGATACACCTGGTATTTGCTATAAACAACTCGTAATATTATTTAAAAATGTCATACTTGGAAAAGAGCAACAGCTAGAAAGAACATATTTGCATATTTCCGGAATTGTTCATAGATGAATTTATAGAAAAATGTAAGAAAGGAATATTTCCCAGTACTAATGCAGAAAATCAAATAATTTTAATAATGATTGTACCTAATTGAATTGTTGCAAAATTTTGTGAGATTCGGTCGGTTGACATATATTACGCGTTCTTTCCCAACACTCGGTGTGGATATTCTGCTATTAAAAGTCCGGTAATCTGCATCATTTGATAAATTTATCCACGGGGCTACATTGTCTGTAGCATCTTCAACATCTCTCATGATAACTGATAAAGTGTATTATATAATAGACGTAAAATTCGTATAAGAACAAACAAAGCATCTACAGTAAAAAGGCAAAAAACAGTATTCAAAATTTTATCCTAATCAATAACTGTAATATATACATATATATATATATATATATATAATATGAAATAAACATCAATGCATATAGTGCAAAAACTAAGTCGGTTTAAATAGAAAATAATGAAATAGACACAGATAAGTAAAAGCTGTATGTACACAAAATACACACCCCAACCAAACAGCACACCCGATCAATCGGAACAGAGATGAGTGAAGTCTGGCAGAATTAAATCCACCCCGAACTAAGACAAATAATCAAAAATTCAACTTTAGTAACTGAGTTGTAGAAATGCGGATGCAAACTTGAGATCGATTGATCAACTATTTAAAACAACCAGAAATTGCTATTTTTAAGATTTGTTAAATAATGTAAATACTCTGACTGACATGTTGATATAATGATGTAAAAAAATAGCTGAAAAATTTTGACTTGATTTTAAATGTCATCTGATTGAATCATTTTAAAAGATATGGTTTATATTTATTCTGAAAAATTATTATGATCTAGAAATGCGATATTGCTTGCTTATTTTAAATGTCTGTTATTCAGAATCCAAGTTAAATAATGTTCTGACGTATATATATCATTAATTTTAATGGAAATTATATCAACAGTCTTTACCTAATATAACAATTTTGGGATAATTTAAAGTCATATAGAGTTTCACAAATTTTATGTGTTATTTTCAGGATGTGTTGCTAAATATGCCGAACTCCCTTTTTAATGTTTTTTATGCTGCTGTTTATTGTTGTTTTTGGTGGGTAAGTTAATTTCGCAAGCGTATATCAGAATTATTTCGAAATCTATTAAAAACCAAGATTAAGATTTCAGAAATATCGACTTGGTTACCTAGAATAATGCTATCGAGTGCATATTTTTCTTTTTCAGTATATTTTATTAAATTCTTTCCTGTTGCTTGGGATCCGATAAACGAAATCATAAATAAAAATATTTGATTATGTAATGACTTTGGGTTTTCTGATGCAACATTTTAGACAAGATAAAGAACACACGTTCATGTTAATTTTAATTTTATAACTTTCGTTCTGTTCACTGCTTTCGTTCGTTGTAAGCACGGAAGCCTCATGTTACCAAGCAGTACTATTCAATCATAATTTAAAATTGTTCAAAGGATTATAATTTTAAATTTACTTTTTAATAGTTTACAGGTCAAAAACCCCTATTCTTTTAATTCTAAAATCAATCTGCGTTTTATTAGGAAAAAAACCGAAAATTTTTTTCAACACTTTGGTTTAACAACATTGGCTCAGACGGAGCCAACCCTGCAATTTGAACATTTTTATCAGAGTTACTATATTCGTTACATTCAGAGTGTTTACCCCATACGCCGTTTAATTAGTTCGTAGTGCAAACCGGTACAGTTAGCAGATATCATCAACACCTAGCGATTAGAAATGATTGCCTGACGATAAGATCTCCAGTACAGTGTTCACAGGCGGTCTCGCTGCGTGTTTGCCCATAGATACCTAAACAGGTGCCGATCATTACGCCAAAACACCGACGACAAAACATGACTAACATCTGAAGAAGAAATGTTTTGTATTTAAACCTAATTTACTTATTAATAAATCGGGGTGGCTTGTCTGCCACCTCCAAACTGATCTGGCGACATGAGTGGTTTGACTTATTCCAAATATTCGGTTTATGTGGCCTCGGTAGACTTAACATTACTACACAAACCTCTCTTACTTTACATCTCTATCTTACTAAACTGTACTGCTTTTGTCAAACAAAAAATTGTTATTCGAAAAGTTTTCCCAGCGAAAATGAATTTGGATGAGAAGCAACCATATTTTTCACATATCCCAAATAAAAGTAATTCAGCCCAGTGACATATTTCTAGGAATTCCTTCCTTAGTGATATTTAGATGCCAAATTGCATCATACTGTACTGAGTTAGAATAGTGGCAATTTTATTATTATTCCGGACAAAGAAACTTCTAATAAGAATTGTGTCATAGACAGCATTCACACATCCACTGCAGGTGCAGACAGCAACATATTCTTTTGACATAACGCGGGAACCCGATGTCATTCCATTTCATACAGTGAATACGCAAGGACAGACCAATGAACAGACAGACCAGCAGGACAGACCAGAAGCAGAAAACGCAGAAGATGCAACAAATATGAAAAGGAAATACCACTGATAATGCTATAGCGGATGTTAATCAATACCTGGCGACCATAGACGACAGGATCTCAACTACAGTATTAATAAGCGGTCTAGTTATGTGTGCAAGTTTGCAAATCATTACCTACATAGATGTATATCATCACCCAGATATATTGACTCTGAGATATGACTGACGTCAAATAAAGAATCGTTTAGTGTATTGCTAGAAAAAAATTAATATTTCTCCCCGCTTCCAACAAGATGAGTATAAGAATACCTGCGATTATTTCAGAATTTAGTTCATCATTGAACAGAACTCTTACGGCTTGAAAATAGTGGTCAAGTATTAGAACGAAAAAGGAATAATTCAAATGATTTTTTTAAATTGTAGGTAACAAAAGCCAACCTTAAAATGATTAAATATTATAATACTTTATCGTTTTAAATTTAAACAATATGCTTACAAATTATTTACTGTACAAGTTTTTCTAGACAAAATTAATAAATATGGCATACAAAGAAACTATTTACAATACTTTCAATTTCGCATTTATTATATTTTCTTAAAGAACATGCGTGTTCGCTTTTCTCATTTTTCACTTAATGACAATCCTCGCCGATTGCAACTAATGATGACGGGTAACTTCTTATTGATACTTTAAAAAGAGACGCTTCTATTAATTAGTAAGTTATTATTGAAGTGATAAATGAAATCTTTGTCATTTGAAAGCAGTCAGAAAGACAGATTTATTAATCAACACTTCGTAATATCACGTTATTTCAAACCAATTGTCAAAGTGACAGATAGTATTTAATTATATTGGTCGTAACTTGTCATAAGCTGCTGCGCTCGAGGTTATATAGTGTCTTATCTTTGTTAGTTTAGATCGGCTAATTAATTGATTAAATGCCGCAATGTAGGTACTGGACACTAGGCACAAAAGGAAATCTATGTGAATTTCAGTCATTTAGCAAGAATAGCATTGTTAAATTAAATATATGAAAGCATAACTGATCATGAGATATCGTTAAATCTTTGATTATTTTGGCATCATCTTCGGCTAAACGAATGATCTAGAATAAAATGTGAATTGATTACTGGAAGCCTTATTATTAACTGACTTTTTTCATTCTGAAGTGAAGCAAAGAATAAAGATTTGAAATGAACCATCGAAAGGAAATTTCACTGTTAGCAAAAAATATGGATTATTGATAAATTAGTGGGTTTGTAATTAACTGAAATTGTCTACCTGCATTTTAATATTCTGGACACGTTGTCGCATAGCTTTGCGTTTTCATACTAACCAATAGACATCGAGATAACTGTGTCTCTGCTTGATTGAGTTCTACTTAATCATTTTTCTCTCAAATTTGGCAATGAATTCTCAGAATTATTATCAACCTCAACAGCATAGTTACAACTCTGGTTATTTTGAACCTAACAATGTGTAAGTGAATAATTTATGGTAGCATATTTTCATGTATATTCTCCTCATTTCAAAGTATGTAATAACTTGCTCCCTTTAAAGTCAGTTTTCACACTTTAATTATGGCGAACCTGCAGAACCAAAAGCCCAAAATCCTTATTTTCAACCGGCTCCTGTAGATGGAACTCTAAATGGCCAATTCAATTTTGAAGATGAACCTCCACTTTTGGAAGGTTTTTATTATTTTAACATTTGTTCCTAATATTTCGCCTCCAACAATTGTTAATATATTTTGCCTTTTTGTAGAACTCGGGGTTAATTTCAGTCACATCATGCAGAAGGTGAGTTTACTGTGCTCCTTTTAATCGTATACCGTTACTGATTACTTATCAGTAGCTTTTCTGACGAGGATTTGCTCCTCTTGTATTTCCCTATTTTGCTATTTATCGGTTTTTATTCGAGTCCATATTTACTTTGTACATATGTCAACGTAATTATTGGAAGTCACTCTATTTGTACCTTATCAATTAGGTCATTTGACTTATGATGTGTGATTTAAGTAAAGTTTCATTAAAGAACATCTTATAAACATGGAATAATGGTAAGAGTATTTTAAATTCTATAAGAGTAAGAAGACATTAAAGAATGAAATATTAGGAGGGAATGATGGCCAATTTCATCTCAAGTAGTGTGAGACTTTGGTTGACTATTAGTTAAACTCTATGCACTCATTAATTCCTTTTACTTTCATGTTGACCTTGTTTGTTTGCGTGCCGACGAGGTTGCTTCCAATTCCTCAGTAGCAAAGTGTTTGGTGGCATGTATTTCTTCCTTAAACAAAGTCAGGATTGTTTAAATGAAAACTGCCCGAGGGTAACATTGTTTTACTTGTCCCTAGGGATGCCTAATTTACTCAATGCGAGCAACTTGTGAATCAGTTATTAGATTGTCTCCGTCTTCTTTTTTTTTAACTCTCATTCATTTATTTCTTTAAATTTTACTCCTTTAATAGTAATTTCTTTGATGCCGAAATGTGTAACATAAGTATCTGGAAGTCTGCATTCTCTACTCTTTAAATTCCTCTTTTATTCCTTCTAATTTTGCAGAAACCGTTAGTAATTATTGATAACATCTCGATATTCGATGCTTAATGCTGAACTTAAATTATTTTTATCGCATATTATCCTCGTTTTTTTGTAATTGACCTCTATTTACTACTAATTTCCTTTTAATTATGGAAATGAATCTATTCAGTTTTATTTATTTTTTCGACTTTTCTTTCTGATTTTTTATATTCTTACTAGTTTGTGTTTTGTTCAAATCTGTAAATTATTTTTCTCTTAACGGTAGTCATGAAAAGTGTGATGACACTCTTACAGAGCGGCCCTTAGATATTTTGTAGGCTATACTCCTATTTTCTGCCACTTCACTATTCTAAACTGATTAGGTAGAGGACAGCTATAAATTATTAGATATTTTGATAGAGAGAAAAGGGAAGATCGTGTAGGATTGAAGAGGTTTCCAGATGCGGAAGGTAGATGAAGTTCGAGTACCATTGAGGCGGTGATTGCTGTGGCGGTGTGCCTTAATGTGTTTACAGTGGTATAAATTGTTCAGACAATATTATGGGGTAGGACACCATCGGCTAAAGTACTGATCTTCGGAAGAGGGGTAAAAATGAATTGGCGCCAGATGTTCCGTGCTGGGAACTCACTGTAACTATGTTGGGCTCGTCGGAGTTCTATTTAAACATCTTTTCATCGCGTTGATTCGGGAATTGACCGGTTTAAAGGGGTGTCCGAATTTCGTGGTGAGCGTGACAATGTTTCATTGCGGTCGAGTTAAGCGTTATACTCATCTCAAAGATCATTTTTTTCTTGAGGAATATTGAAACGAGTTCATCATCGTGTAGTGGCTGCCTTTTTCGTATTAGATAGATTATTTTGAAATAGCGTCCTTCTGGATCATTTGATCTCTTAAATTATTTATCTCACCGGTAGGCACATGCTACCCTTACCTTTATAATCTGAATTTGTAAAAAAAAATCTGGTTGAAGTTCCTATTTTTCTAACATAATCTAGCTTTCCTAAGTTATGCTACTTAATTTTCCACTTTAGATTTAACGTTTGCAGAAAGTTACCATTTTCCCATATAATAATTTTTCACCACACTCCTCTCTCTCCTACCTTTTGATTTATTCGCGTCTGCCATTCATTATATAAATCCATTTAATCAAAAGCCAAATCACCGAAATCTAATGGAATCTCTTTCCTTCTCACTTGTCATTAAGTCGGGAACAGTGCTGTATACATTTCTCGATCATCGCCTTTTTTTTCTATTATTTTAACTGACAATAAAGGCGCACAGAATCTTTTTGTTAAAAGTTTATGGGAAATGGCAGGGAGAGGGGAATCGAGTGGGAGAGGAGGGGGAGGGAGAAGGGACGTTTCAATACCGCTGAATTTCATTCATTTCTTCTGTGCAAAACCAGTTTGCAATCAGTGGAGTAGGTTGAAAGTTTATCATTCCTGAGAATTGTCTCAACTCTTCTGTAGCTGATTCTTCAAGTTGAAGCATTTGCGTGAATGTAATATCTAAAGAAGTTCGAAGAGTGAAGTAAGTTATTTAATCGATAGAAATTGAGTCAAAAATCTTTACATTGAGGAAAAATTTTGATTTAGACTTCTGGAGCTGCTCGATAAGAAAATAGCACTCTACAATCATGTTTAGTACCAGATGTGCACCGATGAGCATAGACCTCGTGATCTCTGACTTGTTAGACTTGAACTACCGACATACAGTTGAGCAAAAAGTGTCTACTTAATTTATAAAGATAGAATCTGTTAAACAATTTGGACTAATAGACACCGTCATACCTGTGTCTGTACATAATTTAGGGAACGGGTATACAGATTTGATCCATATGACTCGGAAATTTTAAGTGGTTGGGTTTAAGCTTAATATTTATATTTTTTAAAGCCTCAACTTATGTTTGCCAAATATTCCATAAAAATTGCATTTGCCAAGTCGGAATGTATGTGCCTTGGCTTAAAAATGATCTGAATATATGTGTTTTTGGCGAAATTGGTGAATAAAATGTCATGTCTGAAATCTTTGTCAAATTAGGTATATTCTTGACAGTTTCATTGGACTTCTCTATGATTTGATTTTAGTGCAAGTATTTCATTAAAGTATTTTTTAAGGATGACGCCATTTGACATCCCGGGTTGAGATGAAATTAACCTCTACTTGATGTACCTGTTAGGGTACTGTTTAACAGAAAAGTCCTTTGAGGAACTTAAAATGATACCCTCCCTCTGCTCATTGATGAATTTTGACAAACGTTCGCTCTTCGATGGGTTTGATTTTTCCATGAATAATAGTAACAGAACAAAATCTTACTGTTCGTTTCCTCTTTCATTACAATTCTCCTGGGTACTTCCCTGTCTGCTGTGTGTTCACTCTTGCAGCAGTAAAGTACAACACTCAGTAGGATCAAATTGACCAAGAGTACACCTCCAATCACAACCAATGCACTGGTTAGAGTAAGTCCGTATCCCCGTAGTCCTAGGTTTCGTTGTTTTTCTTGATATCCCACTCGTAGTCTAAAGATAATTTCATCCCTTCCTCTAGCATTCTCGGCCTCGCATCTATAGATACCATCCTCCAGTCCTTCACGCACTTCTTTCAAGGTAAAATTGGTTGCCGTTAGGTAGTCTCCCATCACTCTTTCCTCCACATCTTGTTCTATGATCTTTTTCGACATTCCCTCCCCATGATCTCGAAACCATCGAATTTTTCCTCTAGGTTCCGAGTAGAAGTGGCATACCATTGTGACAGTTGATCCTGCTTCCACATCTGTGATGCTGTTTCCAATGGACTTCTTGTTTAGTGCTACCGGTGCACACTGAAACTCTGTTAGGGGCAGAGCCGCAATATCTTGGTGTTTGAGTTCCTTAGGGTTATAGCAAGTTGCAGTGGTATTGAACTCCCGTCCTAGCCGAGCGAGCCAGGTTAGGTGACAATCGCAATTCCACTTATTTCCGTCCAAATTTAGCGTCTTTAAGTGCTTTAATGAGCGTATTTCTGCATCAAGATGAGGTGGAAGATTCTCAAAGGAGTTATTGGCAAGACTGAGATTTTCTAACTCGGTTATTTCTCCCAGTGATCCTGGCTGAAATATCAGATCTAGCAAGGTGCGTTCAATGCGAAGTTCAACGAGACTTGGTGGCAAGAATCCCGCAGGCAACTGACCAAGGGGATTTTCGGACAAATCGAGTTCTTTCAGGTGTTTCAATTGAAGGAGGGCTTTAGGTGAAAGACTGCCTGGTTGAATGAGTAAACTGTTAGATCTGAGTAGAAGACGTTGGAGGTTTTGAACAGCGTGAAAAGCGAGATCGGTGATCTTCCAAAGACGGTTCCTCTCTACACGAAGGCAAGTGAGGGCTGGATAGGGACTCAGTGCGTCTTGATGAAGGATTTGAATGGTGTTATCTGAGATATCCAGGGCTGTTATTGCTAGACGGTTTTTAATCGGAGCACCGATCGGTAAGGGGACATCATGGAGACTTCGATTTCGACAAGTGTACAATCCCGAGGTCGGTGGAGGCGGACATCTAAGGGTAAAAATCTTCTGGAAGAAAACTGCCAGGATGACCAAGATAATAAACATTTTTACACTAATTCAAATTATCTCAAAAGGATTTATTTTCTTCTATTTCAACTCATTTCCTATTGGTCAACCTATCAATGTTTTCTGATTGGCTTGTGAAGAATAGTGATTGTTCAATGAGTGTTAAAGAGAAACGTAATGATAAATGCTACCTTTTGTGTATAATGTTTTTTCTATGATTTTCAGACGTTAAATGTACTGAATCCGATGCGAGAAAGTCCTCAGGAAGTACTCGAAGACACTGACCTTGCTGGTCCCCTAGTCTTCTGTCTAATTTTTGGTGGGACTCTTCTTTTGGTTAGTCATGATTTTTTACATTTTTAGATCTCGATATCTGTTTTTGTCTAAATTTTGCCGATGTTTAGTGAAACGATTTTGATTTATGTTATTTCATGTCAACTCTTTGAATGAGATCTCATTATTAGGTCATTTAACTTGCTTTAAGTTCTGTACGTGTGTACTTGCATCTCTGATTGTTGTTAAATCCAATAGGTTAGGAGTAACCGAGATTATTTTCCAGCTAATGATTGAATACTCATATCTAAATAGGACAGTTATATTTTCCGAAAATATGTAGTTTACAAATATACGAATCCTAACTTATGCCAACTAACCCTTCTTTTACTATGAAGGTGGAATGGGTGCCGTCACCACCCAGTCCTTTAACATATCATAGTTTCAGATCACATTTTCGTTTTTGAAAGTGTTGAAAGTGGTTTCGGGTACACGAAAACCCAAAGGAATGCGTAACTTGTATTGGGAACTAAAGATAAGATCTCAAGGACAGCATATCTTGACTAGGTCACAGTCTGATATATTATGTCCAGTTGAAATGGTGAAGTCTGATACAAAAACCTTATCGAGACCAGTGTATGTATAGTAACCTATTTGTGTATCGCTACACGAAGGCATCGACGATTGGGCATTACTGTTGTCGTTTTTGCTGTTAACTGAAATGGCTTCTTAGTCATCTTCGAACTGTTCCGGTGGTAAGAATGACTTGACTTATTCCTTCCATGTGGCCTTGGTCCACATTACATTTCTCAGGTCTTGGGAAATTTGACAGCCGCTCGAAGATGGACTGATCGATAAATGTTTCGGTTAGTGTTTTAATGTCGTGACGTTGAAGTCTCATCAACACGCTGATAACGTGAAATTGATATACCGAGGCCGGGCAAGTAACATTATATTTTCTGTTAATGGTAAAGCATTGTCTTGCTCTCTTATTACCTTGAAAGCTAACAGAACATAGTGATAATTGCATGCAAAGCCTCAGAAGACTCCAGAGAGAACACGTTTGACTATATCATATTAGTATATTGTGTGATTTATAGGTACTTAGGTAGACAAACTGGATATACTTGACGACAAAAGGGAAATTGCCGTGTCCCTAAAGGGGGTCTATGATGTGTTTGACACTGAGAGCTCGGATATCATAGTCAAAATTCCTCTTTATTTCCTCTTTTAGGCAGGCAAGGTGCACTTCAACTATATCTACGGAATCGGTCTCCTGGGTTGTCTGGGTATCTACACTCTCCTCTCCTTGATGGCTCCCGAAGGCGTTGCTCCAACCTGTGTAGTATCAGTTCTTGGGTACTGTATGCTGCCCATGTGTGTTCTTTCAACCGTTGGCATTGTCTTCTCCCTTAAGTGAGTTTTATTTTGTTGTGTAATAGTAGGGCTCTTCTGCACCGTTGTAATGGTATTAAATCTGTCTTCTTCTACCATGATCTATGTGCTTAATAGACATCGCTAAGCTGTCGTTGACTCAGATCCGAAGATGGAGATAACACAGAAGTATAGCATATATGATTACAAAAAGTTCACATTGTTGATGTTGAAGATTAAAATACTGCCAGACCTGATAACAGTTTTTGTTTGGACTGTCGTGCTGCCGGAAGCTGTGTTAAGGATGATGAGCGACTTAAAAAACCCTGTAAAAATTGATCATTTCGAGACAAAATGAAAACTATGCGGCACTTTTGAGTCTCAAGGTTGAACGAATTAATTATTGATTAATTACGATAGCTCTATATGGCAATTTTGAATTGATCGACCAGTTGGATATAGTGGTGAACGTGATAAGCAGTGATTGTGGCTCGCCAGAAAACTTTTGCAAGTCTTGTTAATGGGAAAGCATCTAAATGAGGGGGATAGCAAATAAATCCAATAAGGCATGAAATGGGTAACGATTTCAATAATACAGGTAGTGAAGTCAGAACATCACGAGTCTTACTTTAATTCTGAAGTATTCTAGCATGCTGAGGATGAATTTCTTCGCATCGGATTTTGTAATTGTGTGGCGAAATTTCTCAAATGGAGCTTTTCTGTCAGCATTATCTGTCCAGCATTGTTCTGAGCAGCCCTTCGTTTTCTTATTCACTTTACACCATAATGGTAGACAAACAGAATGGTAAATCAAGTCATTTCATAGCAGGTAATCTACTCAATTTTGACCGTATGTTTTAAACCACAAAGCATTTTCCGAACCTTCAAACTTATTAAGCCGATTCTGAGAAGATCTTCCTGAGGGGGTTTTTATTTATTTAGATTCGTTGGTTTTATTGCTATTTCTCTTGTGTTTCCAGTCATTTTATATCTTCGTTTAATGACGAACGAAGGTTTATATGCCTTCAAGTAATTGTGCCCATGTAGCATTCTCTCCTAACCGAAAGGAAGTTTTTTCCTGGAATGGAACGCTAATTTTATTTTCTTCATATGTCGCCTTTTTAGTTTAAAAATCATTTATCTCACGCTTAAAAATTTATAGGCCTGAAACCTATCTTTGGCCTCTTCATAATGATCCATTTTCATAGAAAAATATGTAGTTGAAACTGTGTTTGGATTTATTAACTTGGAAATTGCGGTGGAATCTCAGCCTGTTTGTTTGAACAAAAAAAATGATTCCCTCCCTCCATTTAATTGATTGATATTGGTAAATAGTGAGAAGTGACGGAAACACGATGTTGAACGATGTTGGTGATCGTTTCCCAAGGCTATAGAGAGTTTCGTTAAGTGTGGCTCTGTGGTCTTTATTCATGGTCGTTTAATTCAATTTAGAAAGATATATCAACCCACCTACTTTTATAGCCTTTACACTCGCAAGCGCAGTCATGAACACTAAGTGAGGAAAAGTGAAAGACAGTGAGAAATTAAACTCAACATCATAGCTGCTACAGTAATATCTGAAATGCTTTAAAGTAGCACTAAATTCTGACAATAAAGCTTTTTTAAGAGTCCAGATCAAGTTATGCTTACACAACTAACGACATTTCTAGAAGCCGGTATCATACAACAACCTTTTTTTCAAAGTCAGAAGACCGATAGTTGAGCTAAACCATGTTTGTTTTTAGGCAAACATAGATGGGAAAGAGTTGGAAGAGGAATTGAAGTGGAAGAAAGCAAACGTCAGCGATGAGCGGAGTGGATCATGGGTTAAGATAAACGGGGCGAATTTATGTGCATTGGGGGAAGCTGACTGTTTTGTGTTCTTTGTTTAGATGAGAGATCAATAATAAAACATTTTACAACTGTGTCATCGTGTACGTCTGTTATACTTCTACTGGTTTTTTTTCCTTTGATGGTTGGTCTGTTCTATTCAAACGCGCATTGACTTAATTTCTTTAAAGTGGTAATATACTAGTGAAATTAGGTACAAATTTAACTTAGTTAAGAATGGCTAAACAATTCTTTTACTGAAGTAAATGGCACGTGTTGCTGAATCGACCTTCAATTTATAAGAATATCTTTATATTATAGTTTTCATAAATTTTTGAGTTTAAGAAGTCATTTCAGTCACCTAAGGTAGTTTATACCTAGAAATTAAAATGTTTATTATTTTAGTCTAATTTGCAACAAGGCGGAAAAAATTTTGAAGATTTTCATTGTCAGAAAGCAGTTGAAATCTCTTAAAGTAAGTCTAAAGAATGGTAAGAGGGGATCGAAAGATGATGAGAGTAAAATTATCAAAGAGTAACGTCACCGGATGTTACGTTATATACTTAATGGGTGGTTCACGTTCCAAAATTCAAATCTTGTTCCATCACCTGAATTACTGGGTAGATTCTTGTCCGTAATGTTTTGTGCTTATTGGTCAGTTGTTTAATTATAATAGTTGATTTTGCCACTTCAGTTCGTTTTCCTCTTCCAAAGGTTGAAAAAGTAGAACGTTTGTGAGGGACATTAAGCAATTAACATAATTGAGCCGAAATAGCCGAAAATTTTCAAAAATTCAAATATATTTTTTACTGGGCTATGTAGATATAATGATAATCTTTCCTTGTCTTGATTAGCAGTAGCAGCGATCGTGCATCTTTTTACTTTACCCTGTAATATTACTTGCAGGTGAAAAGTATTAACGCGATATTCTTTATTACTTCAAGCAGGTCGACTCTAGGCGTTCTACTGACTGTATGTATCGTTCTGTGGAGTGCAGCGTCATCATCCAAGCTCTTTGTTCGCGTACTGAACATGCAGAAACAGCGTCTTCTGGTTGGCTATCCTTGTGCTCTTGTTTACGCAGTCTTTGCTCTCCTGACCGTCTTTTAAAAGATGAATGGCTTACGTGTTTTGGGGTATATAATTAAACTTTTCCCTTCCTTCCTTACCACCTCCCTTATCTCTAACTGCATGACACCTGAGAGCACTGTGTATTCTGTTATCTGCTACTCATCTACTCTCCTTGTTGTCTTAAGTAAAATACAATTTGAATATTGACTGCATGTAATCGCCTCTTTTATAAGCCAGAGGAGTTAGGTCCAGGTAGCAAGTTGGGAGATTGGAGAACACATCTTGACTGTATATAGTCAGTCTGTATCGTGAAATACTGTTCAAACTAAGTCTTGATATATTCTTTCAGGCAAGACACTTCATCTTCACATAGGGAAAAGGAATGATTTCGTTGTATTATATTGCTTGAATTCCCAAATGCAATGTTGTATGCAGCATTATGTAATTTTATAGGGATGGTTGCAATTATTCAAATATGCTTTCTGCTATAACTAAAGAATGTGTTTAACCACGACGCTATACTACTGCCAACTTCAAATAGTGCTATTAGATTTCTGTTGGTTGTGTTCAAGACATTATTTACTATTGTGAAATAGAAATTTGGGAAAAATAATTTTTATCGATATAACTGTCTTGAATTCCTTTCACTGGGGAAATTGAGATTAAGATAATGATTTACACTATTCATTTATACTGGTCTCTGGCTTAACACTAATTTGAGTACTTAAAGCTCTGTATTTCACTACTTCCTCTGAAATTGGGTGGACCACATTCTTGGGAATTTAACATAAGCAGTCATTTGTAGGTTCACACCTTATTTAATTATGGTAATTTATCTTCTTATGCCCATATCATGGGTAATTGAACAGAACAGGGAGTATCCCTTTCATGGATGTTAGTATTTTTATTGTATTTAAGAAGTGAAAGAAGTTGATTTGAACGTACGGACCGATTAGCACAGAAATGTCTCCCGTCTGGCAAAGTTTTGAGCATTATCTACGCTTGTCATCATCAATTTAAATTTGATGAATGACGCCTAGGAGATCAACATCTGATCTAATCGTTTTTATATTCTTTCCTCTCATCTTCAAAATTAGGGAAATTTGCAAAGAATTTAGGACCCTCGATAAGTAAATTGTGACTGATTTACCGTGGACGTAAAAGAAATTTGATGGCATGTTGCCCAACGGTGGACCCCTTATTCTACTTTTTTAATGTTTATCTACTTATATATTTGTGTTTGATTCTCAGTTAATTAATAACTAATTGTTATAATGCGAGGTCAATTGTTGTAATGTGTGTTCAAGCCCACCGTTACAAGGTATGTTACAATTGCTTAGGCACCAGAGAGAGAGCTTTAACCAGACAAGACCAATCTGGTGACCAAACACTTATTGATGAAAATAAGATTCTTTTTACATCCTTAGATAGGACTTGTCCCGGTAGTAATTAGCTGGAGATTGAATCAATCATTGGATGTGACTGAATGTGATTTGTCGGACAACGTATCAGTTGATAAATGGCAGTTGACCTCGTCATGCCATGACTCCCCATAATGATGGCGTAGAACTGAGATAACAATGACGTATTGTTGCACTTCCGGTGCACTCCAGTGTTTTTCATCTTCCTATCACTAATGTTAATACTAAGATAACTCATTCTCACGTACGAGAATAGAAAAAGAGTAATTAAAAATGAAATAAAAAAATGACAATATTGTCTGAATTCACCACAGATACCAAAAATATTCAATGGCGCTTCCCACCAACTGTTCGCTATTATTTGAATAAGTGCTCTGCTTTAGCCGATGGATGTTCTATACAATGAGGTGCTATACTACGACAAAATTTAAACAGAGGTATAATTTCGTTTTCTGTAGTTTTATTAAGCCTATTGTTAGTTATTAAAATGGAAAGTTACCCTTACGAATAGCTTTGCATTATTGCCACAGTAAGGCGAAAATTTTATAAACTGACAGTTAGGACGGCGGAAAATTTCAGTTAAGATAAGTGCAACGTAATGAATACATTAAACAAGAAGCAAGATAAAGCACATTTTATTTCCTTGTACGAAGCAATAGGATGTATTTTAGACTGCTGACTGAGAAATTGCTCATGAAGAGTGAATTAGGCTTGTAACTTAATGAAAATTTCTCCTTATCAAGAAAGTACAATGCTATTATAAGAGGGTATTGATAGGCTATCCGATTTTCCAATTATACTGCAGTATGGAGCGAAAAAGAACAGGTCGAACCATATGAATTAGCCAATGCGCAGATATCCATTATTCGGTCTAGTCTTGAGTGCCGGTCCAAAGGACCAGTCGTACCCTTCAAGCCTCCATCAATTTGGGCGTGGTAACTGCAGATTAGGTGATCAAAACATGATCTAAGGTTTTTGTGTTGCT
>CAADRB010000014.1:2033414-2061838 GCA_900708905.1 Hymenolepis diminuta | reverse complement strand
ACATCCACCGTATTCGCCAGATTTGGCTCCCAGCGACTACTGGCTGTTCGCAGACCTAAAAAAATGCTCGCCGGTAAGAAATTTGGCACGAATGAAGAGGTTATCGCTGAAACTGAGGCCTATTCTGAGGCAAAAGATAAATCGTTCTACAAAAGTGGTATTTAAATGTTAGAGCGGCGCTGGGATGATCGCGTTGCTCTTGATGGAGATTACGTTGATGAATAAAGCTAATTTTGAACCAAAAAACTGTTTTTTTTGTTAGGCCCGGGACCTTTCAGCCCATGTGTTATATGTCGATTCAAGTTTTGAGTTTAGTGCAATTAGCATATTAAGTGTTTGTTTTAGTAATGCTTTTCCACTAAAACATGTTAACTTGCTCCCTTGAGTTTCGACGAAGGAAAATGATTTGACGAAGGTCAACGTAACTGCAAAGACCATACTAAATCTTCGGCGCGATTTGATCAACTTTTATAATGTGGTTGAGCAGGTAACCGGTTTCCTGTGTATTAACTTTTAAAACTTCGGGAAATTTTTAGGAATTCTGATATTTCTTCATCTTGTCCGAGCATTAACCTTTAGTGAATTTCAAATCACCTAAATGAACGCCTCCTTTTTGTTCATGAATCTAGCTTAATTTAACTTCTGTAAACTGCTCTAAATGCTTGTAACCGTATTACTCTGGGTCTACTTTTCTCTAGTTCATTGATTTCCAAAGTACCAGCCTAGACTTTTACAGAACCAATCACCGTCTTCCGCACACTAGTTTTGTAAATCTCTTTTTAAAAAACTGACTTCCCTCTGTCTATTTTTGGCTGTTGTTAATTCGCCAGCTGTTTTAACTCAGTTTTTCACTTAAAGTCGTTCTACTTATGATTCATTTCTCGGGATATCAACTGATTATATATTTCCCGACCTTTAGTTTTACCATGCTAATTAGGCTTAGCAGTCTCAAGGGTAATCTTTTTCCTCAATTCTCACTATCACCACCCTCTCTCATCATCACCACCCAAGAGAGGCAATAATATAGCCAGTTAACGGTCCTTGGTTTTTAAAACTACGGACTGGAAAAATAATTTATACAACAAAAACACAACATTCAAATTATTAAATGAGACATTTTACTAGTCAAAACTGAGGAAATTTATGAACATAAATCCTTGTCTAGAAAAAAACACCATTACGTTTAAAATCACCGAAATAAGTAATGGGAAAAAAAGAAAATACACAATAACAACCCACCACAATTAGTCGCTTAATCTGTGCACAAACTGTAGCCACCCCTTACAAAAAGCTGTTTCTGAGAATAGGGATTGAGCACGTTTCTTAGCAGCACTTCTCAAAGGATCCAGTTGGCGAGGAGTAGCTTCCACAAGGACATATTGAAATATATCCGCATATTCAACATCTTCTGAAGCCAAATAACCCACAGGAGTGGGTTTAACCGTTGAAGGATCGATGCGAGGCTGTGCCAATGCTGGACCAATTATATCCATCAATGGTCCGCCAGATCTGTTTGCAACAGTCACTAAGCCAGCTGCCATTCCTTCTACGATACCTACAAAGAAAGTGGAAAACTATACCTACTGAAACATATTTAAGCATTAAAAAAAATTCCTATCCGACGTAATCAAGACAAAGACCAAAACTCAGTGAAAAGCCAATCCTCTGCTATGCTTATCCATTAAAATATCACGTTCAACAAGGTCATTAGGACCCTCAACATTTAAATTAAATAAGTTTTTCAAGCTCATTAATTAAAGTGCTGACAGCATTAATGTGGGTAAAGAGAATATACTGCAACAGCTGTAGAGAAACCCACCTTTTACTACTCCTGTCGCTAACCAGAATTACGGTGTAGCTGACCTTCCGCATCACTAGATGAGCACCAAAGAACATCGATCTCATGACCTCTGACTAATCAAACGTGCACGCTAACAACTGCGCCAATTGTGGACAATGCTCTTTAATTACTGGCAATAGTTTATAGTGTACATACACTGACTCATCCCTGTGGGTCCTAATTGTCTAGAGATGATCTTTTAACGATCGTTCATCAACAAACAAAATTCAGAATCTGCCGACTCCCCTATCACACCTCAATGGGCACTCTGTATCACAACCGCAGTTCAATTCGTTCAGTACTGATGCCATTTGTCTTCCGACTCCTAATGCCTATTCTTTCCTCCTTTCCACTCTCACTCATTTCCATTCATCCAATATACTGGTGACCCTTCCACTTGAAAAGGCCTGCTGAATCCAATTTGTCTTTAGGAAGATCATTTGTTTTTAAAGGGATTTTCAAGCCTACTTTGGTCTAATTCGTAAAGTAGCTGGGTTGACGGAATTAGTATCATTTTAAACCCCCAGTTTAAGCCAGGGTTCTGGTCATCTATTAGACCCATGACAACAAACTTCAAACTCCATCAACATCCATCTCAAGCCCCTACTTCTCTTACTCAAGAAATTAAAATTTATTCTCACCAATTCCAAAGTGTTCATCAACCATAGTATGCAGATTAATGGTAGCCTCAGAGAGGTATTTCTTTACAGTCTCCGAAGACGCGTTAACCTCAAAGATGACTTGTTGGTCGGACAGACCGAGACGTTTCGCAGCCTCTTGTAGACGACGCACTCGCATGTAATCCTCGTTGTCACGGCAACCACCGATTAGGATCAAGCGGAAGGGACTTCGGTTGACACAGATGTTTTTGAGGAATAATTCGAAGGATTTCAATTGGAGCTGCAAAGAACATAAAAGGGCAGATAATTAATAAATGTAAATTGATAAGCGATCATTACAAATTCCGGTTTCTGGTCAAAATTTTCAAACCTAGATACTAAAGACACAAAAAAGTCTGGCTTAACAGTCCGTCATAGCTAAAACTGTCAATGTCAATCCCTGCCTTGAATAGTTTAAATCTCCACCTCAAGAGAATTCGAGCGAAAACGGTGAAATGCGGAATAGAAGGTGGTGCTCTTGTACTATTAACGGGATCACTAATCCGTATTCGGAACGAAGTCTCATTTCCAGTGGCTATAATTCTTATAAAGGACATAGACATCAAAATGTCATCCGTTGTGAATCTCTTCAAAAAAATTAATGAAAAAAACAGCAACATTTAGTTCCCCGAGCAGGAGAGGGAAGAAATAAAAATAGGCCCTTAAAAATATATCCAGGCATTTAAATAGTCAAAGACGCGTTTGGTTATAGGCACAAAATGAGATCATTCGACTTCGAAGATGTTGATGCATCGCTGCATAAGTACATACTCAGATGCAAAGAACACCAAGAACTGTCATACGACATTCAAGATTTCAGATTCTAGAACGTTAAAGGATAATTGGGATTTTAAATGGAACCTTATTTCAGTTGTTAGAAACAGCATATAAAGGAACCCCCAACGATTAACTAGGACAGACTACGCTAACCTCCTAATAATAATGTATCTTTTTTTATGAGAATATATTTGCAACATGACAGAAGATCCTATCAACATCCAAGGCTCTACGGAGACATGGGACTACTGGTGTACTCGTGCTCTCTTCTCCCCACTATTTATATTCAGACATTCGTATTTCTTTATGTTGTACACCCTTCTCACTAATAAACTTAGGCCACTTACAATTAAAAAAATGATAAATCAATAAACTATTTGATTCTGAAATACTGATTTTCGATCTCCCTCGCCAAGCACATTATAAGAACTTTTAGCAATGCTTAAATCTCGTAGATAAACGATATTCCATAGTATTCTACAGCTCATTGTCTTAACAAGAATTAGCCAATGCGATTGGCCATCCACATCACTGGATGTGCAGCAATGAACGACGACCTCGTAGCCTCTGAACGAACAGAGTGGAGGCTGAATATTGTGCCAATTGTGCACCCAAAACATTATAATTATTTTTGAAACCCAAAGAAAACATAGGAATTACTTGAAAATAAACCTAAGAAATCTGATATATAAAGAGCAACAAAAACAAGCGGTTAGATTCGAGCCCAAAATATGCAGGACCTCCACACGCACAAACCAGTGAAAACTTTTTTAAAAGTAGCCTATTTGGATATCACACGGATATTACAAGAGCTTTCATAATAATTGAATTACTTAGAAGCATTATTCCGTAGGGAAGACAAAAAGTGGTTTAATTTATGCAAGCATAATATTTCCATATGCATTATTTTTTCACTCAATCACATATAATGAGATGATAAAGACTTAATGAAAACACAACACAATTCAGTAAAATGTTTGACTCAGTTAGAACATAAATGCCAACGATGATTGATTAAGGGAGTACAAGATAGTACTGATTTATGTTTTCAAATATATTAAAACGACGGATTGACATAGATTAACGTAGGAGTTAACAAATCATTGAGAACACAAGTGCTTTTAACACAGATTAACATGGAACTATGCATAGGTAGTTCATTTCATCCATGAGAAAAAAAGCAATGACTACACAACTACTTAATGCATATTCTATACGTCTACTTCATTACAACAGTCGTCATTGTGTAAAAAACTACCCCACTTCCACTGGGGGGGTGCCATCAGATATTAAAGACCTTGAGTACAAATTAATAATCTTCATTAACTGGTTTAACGAGTTTCCATCACAAGAAATAAAGGGAAGCCAAAGAAATGTTTTATGTACATAAGCCGAAGAGTCGTCATTGTCAACATCCACGTCAACGAAATCAGAGGGCACGGGTTCGATTTCCACTGGACGGAATGAACTATCGTACTAGCTATATTTAGTCAAAAGAAGGGCAGCAGAATGTTTCTCCAAAAGAAAGACAAACAACGACTTAGTTGTAATCCACTACCCCCATCAGGATGTACGCTTTTTCCTACCTAGGCATGTATGAAAACTTTTCTACGTCCCCCTTTGTTAATGAGCTGCTTGCAAAAACTGCCAAACAGATCACCCAAAACACAAGCCTCTTTTTTAATAACCCAATAGGATGCATTCAATTACTATCCCGTCTTCTGAATTTTGGGGGAATGAGGATGGCAAATTGATGCATACGGAATTCAATGATTAGTTGGTTAATATAGTAGAAGTTCAAGTTAGTTGCGAATTTTGTGCCGCAACGAAGATTTAAGATGCCACTCATTCTCCGCCTAAAGTTAAGTGGTGGAAAATACCTACACATTCAGAGGATCGAAGGTACTTGTCTAACCAATCAATGCATGTATTTGTTACATTTTCCTCCGTCACATGACCAAGAGTTGTAAAATTTCAATACTTTGAGTGTCATAATAAAAATGTTATGGACTTCCAGTATTTAACCTCAGATGGATATGAAAAGCAGAATTTATAAAATGCTGTGCATGGAATTCGTTCCTCGTACGCTACATTTTCCGAATACCCTCCTGCCACACATATACGAAAACTTATATTCCATTACTCCCATATTAACCCGTATTGACCAGACAATCAATCCAACTACCTATGGCTTTATACAGGATGCAGTATTACTTTTTAAAAGAAGAAAAACTGTCTGTGAATTACAAACCTCATTCCTTCTTCTAATTACATTTGGGAAGCAGCATTCATAGTTTATCTCAATGGGAAGTCAAGATTACATTAAATACAATTATAATAAACATTCAAAAGTTTAAATTACCACCTAGATTCTCAAACTTGTATAGCGTGCAAATGAAATAGGCTTTTTTCATCCACCAAACGTTTTAGAGAATATCATTCAGCGTATTTCAACGAGCAGCCTTCTAACAGTCTTAAGAATCTCAAGCCAAGAATATTCGAGAGTATATAGTCCTGTCGAATTTTGATTTTATGCTAAACAAATAATTGCAAGTACCAATAAAATTAGCGAAATTAAAAAGCGCCTACTAAATTACTATGACATCCAGGAACGGAGAAATATTAACCTCTTCCAAAAATAAGCAGACACTTCCCAAAAACCATTAGAACTTTTAACTAAACCAATATAGAGAAAAGGTATCCTGGAGTCGTTATCATAACAAATTCGTATCCTTTCTTGTTTACCAGAAGCAACCCGTGCGGTTAACCACCCACATCATTAGCTTTACATCGAGGGGTATCGATCCCGTGACTTCTGGCATGACAGGAGTACACGTTAACCACGGCATAGAAACGTGATTACATAGAAGCCTGATGGGAAGCGTACAAACAGCAAAAAGCCGCAAAGTTGTTTCGTTTCGAAAGGAGCGATTTCCACAGGTAGCGTGGTCTAAACAGATCTTTATTTAGGTAGATCATATAGATAAAATAAACATGAAAGAGTATAGTCTGTAAGATGTATGAAATATGAAAATAAGGAACGAGAAGCATAAAGATTACAAATGGTAAGAGCAGACAACCATTTACCCCATGTCCACCTACATTCACTTATTTTGTCTCTGAGTAGCACATCATTTTTATCAGTACGCGGGCACTCCTGACAGCTTGACAGTCGAGACAAATATGAAAATTATTTGTAGTCATTGCGTTCATCATGTGGATTAATACAAGTTCTTGAAGTAACTCCACTTTGCCTAATCTCTCTCGGTGGGTTTTAATCAACTAGTCCAGCGATATCTAATGGACGCATATACAATAGGGGCAGAAACAAAAATTGCTAGCACTACAACAATGTAGAAGAGCCATAACATTAACGATAAGCAACACAAAAACTACGACTCACAAAATGATTTTTTTCGGGTCTGAATTGCCCAATTGATATAATCCAAGGTTTTCGCTTCTCTCCTTCACCTTTCTCGTTCACCAAACACGGACATGGTGGATAAAGGATGATAGGTTGACTACCAAACAGCGATATAATATGGCTCATAGTCCATGTTGAATTCACCGCCACAGCATGGCAATTCAGAGAACTCCCAGTCCACCCATAAATCCACTTGAAAATAATGTAATAGAGCATTTTAAGGGAGGTCAGAAATTTGCTATTTCGAATTCGTGAGGAGTTGTTATAGCTTGTAGCTGTACTCTGCTGGACAACTCTATTTACCATATCTGTTGAGATGGTGGGGAAGTGAACATAGGCACCACAACGCGCTCCAATAAACCAGGAAAAGAGTGGAATTGTGAAAGAAAAACCTAAAATCATAAACACAATGAAGCATTAAAGGAAAATATTTACTCGCCTGACTCCCATATTAAGTTATCCCTACCAGGAATCTACCCTTTTTCCATCTTCCTGGAGTTGCCAATCTTCAAAAATTGGAAAGCCAGCAGTTTTATCAGACTCTAACTTCATATGAAACTCTTAAGCTATCATTTCTGAATTATACTGTTTCAGGTTTAAGGGGAAATGGCCTACGCAGTAATCAACGTCAGAGGTCACGAGTTCGATTACTTCCTTTCCATTCAAATCAGGTTTTAAACACCCCTTAATGAAATTCGAAGTTTACTCCTCATTATTCAGCATAAATTATGAAATAAGACAGTAATTTTCTAACCACCCATATTTTCTACGGTTTTGGTCTAATTCAACTTTTCATAATGAGATTGAATGCTTAATAACTCAAGAATTTGGGATGACTTCAAGCATCTTACATGAATTAGTATGAAACAAGTTGAGTTACATCGTTGGATTATTTATTCGAGATATTCTTAAATGGTCGATTATTCTCGGTAATTACATTCTCTGCATGCCTTTTTCACATTTCTTAATGGCCCCTGACAACATATGAGCTTCCGTGACGGATTATAAAGTTGGAAACTATCTAACCTTGCATAATCATTCAAATGCCGAATCTTCTTTATTAAATCGTGGAATAACTTCAGCAAGCCCTTCGTTCTATAAAGAAACTTCCCACAATGTTCAAGGGAGTTTGTTTATCATCAAAATTGCTTATTCACCCAACATGGAAGGTGACAGAGTATTATACTACTTAAATAAGTCAAAATTGGAACAATACCTGTGGTATCAATGAAGAAATCTGGTGGGAGTCGAATAAGGCATTCAAACGCAGCCACAATGGAACCAAAGGCCTGGCCAGCGAGGGTGAGAAATGGATAGAGGTTGGCACGTAGGAGGGGTTCACTACGAAGTCGGACAAAGATAACACGTTCGGCATCTCGAATGGGTATGTCGAATGTTTCATGGACTCGTTGAAAGACACGAATGGGTGAATTAAGACAAGTTGTGTCATTGGTGTAAATAAAGATGAGAATAGAGGGATATGTGCGAAGAAGACAATCTACGCCGGTCCAAAGAACACGTTCGCCACCTCCACCAGAATTACAATAGGGATGGAAGAAGGCGAGAAGTGCTGGGGGTCGAAATATCTTATATTTTTTAGCCAACCGTTTGCGCAGAACTTGGCGACGGATCAAAAGCCCAATTACAAAAAGGATCCAAAGAGATATCCATATGAGAATGAAGATTGCGAAGACCAACATTAACCTTTTAATTTAAGAGAGCAGTGAATTTCAGACATTTTAGCAGAAACCAGACAGGCAAGATATAAATGAAAGTAAAAGACCTCAATATAAATAAAACTTTGTTAGTGCTTGTAACAAATAAATAGAAGCATATAAAGATGGAAACCCCTATGATTCAGTCTTAGAACACAGATGAAAGCTCAATAGATTTCTGCAACTGAGGGACTATGAAATAAATGTCTCTTTCATTAATAGTAACACTGATCTATATGAAAATAGATTGCGATGATTAATCAAATACCGATAATACAAAGGCAAACACGAATAGCTTAGATATAAAGTACTTAAATCATGCGAAAATACGATTTATAAAAAGGAATAAACTAACGGTAAAGTTCGACCTTTAGCATCGTAACTGATATAATTCAATCACACGCATACCGATTTTAGAAACCACTTGCGTATTTTAGCGACGTTTAAAAACAAAATCGGGCTAAGCGCAGAAATGAAACTTCAAACGATGACCAATTGAATGCCGAGGCCAATCATATTATGCAATGTTAATGGCTTTTCACTGAAAGGGTAAGAAGAAATATTCAGTGCCCACTTGGTTAAAATATATTGAAATTGGACTGCGACTGATTACTTACCGGCATTCAAACCGTATTACATGTACCGCGTGAGTGTTTCATAGTGAAGCTTTCCATAATTTTTCCCATGACATATTTCGCTTTATTTCCAATTTCCGAATGAAAATTTCCTGATGGAAATGATTCTTTAGTATTTTAATTAAATGTCCTAATTATAATCCTATTTATTGTGAAGATCATCTTTGGTTTATGTTAAATAGTGTAGGTTTGTGAACACATTTTAAATAAAATTGAAGCGCTAATACAAGCCAATAACAGATTAATTTGTCAAAATAATCTGAACAGATGGGTCGCAATTAAAAACTGTTCTCGAAATAATTTAAAAGAGATAGCGCAAGAAGATGTATTACCGGTGAATAAGCCAACAAAAAATAGGGATGTCCTTCATATTTAAACAATAGGCAAATTCGTAGGAAAATGTACTTTATTAGCAATTTACTGATTTGAAATAAATATGAAATTGCAAGGCATGCTAGTTACATAAACTTTAATGAAATTATGTGAGTAAATTATGGTAATAAACTGTGGGCAGCACCCAGTCGTAAATGCATTTTTCTGAGATGCCTCATGCTAGTGATGATTTTTATATTTAATGTCCTATCACACCTTTAGACATGCTAATTCTTCAATTAAATACGAATATCGCTAAATAATAATGCTATGAGCGTTAAAAGCTTGACAATTTGAGCATAGATTTTAAAAATGAAATGGGTCAGTGTGTGAGAATAATAATAACAATTTATAACTTACAATCAGTTGTGAAAAAGGACAAAATATTCCGCAATTTTATAAACCGATAGAGTGTTACAGCAATATCACTTTAAATATTTTGTAAATTTAATACATCATAATGATCATTCTCAAAAAATTACTTTCTACAAATAGGAAATACGATTATTTATATAACAAAACTAATAAATTCGAAAGCAGAATATCATTTCCTTCCCCTATTTCCCTTCTAAATATTTATCGTAAATGAAGTTAGAATACATTCGTGCCGAGAATTTAAATATATTTAAACATTTTTGAGTATAAAGTATGCCTTTCCTCAGTCAACATTCATTTCGAAGATTCAATCATGTATAATCAAAATTGTTATTGTAATAACGTGGAGGATCTATCGGGGCCACATCGATCGAATAGATGGAATAAATCAAGTCACTCATATCGAAAGGTAAGTCCGGAGTTGGCAGACAAACCTCCCTAATTTACTAATTTGAAAATTAGGTTTATTTACAAAACATTTCTCCGTTTGATGTCAGTCATGTCTCGTTGTCGGCGTCTCGGGGTGATGATGAACATGCATATACATATCTATATGCAAACACGCAAACACACAGCGGGACCACCTGTGGATACCGGTGGAGATCTTATCGTCAGTCTATCATTTCTAATTGCTAGGTGATGATAGACATCTGCTGGCTATAGCAGTTATTTAATAATATTTCGAGCATTAGTAGAGCCCAAAATAAAGATTTTCCAATTTTAAAAGATCGGACTATCTGGCTAAGATTGATTCCGAATAGATAAGTGAATGACTGGATATCTGGAACATTTTGTGTTAAATATTAGTCCTAGTTAAGACGCTGAGGACACAGTTTATAGCATAATTGTTACAAGTAAAGAAAATTACATTTTCCCAAAGTAAGTCATATAGGTGGATTCTTTATTTTCTGCATTTTATTTCTGTCTCTTTTAATTCTTCTTTATTCGAACGAATCTCTTTACACTACGTTTTTAAGTGGCGCATAATATAAACCGACCTATCGACACGGAAGCATGTGTTTTGTATTGATATAGTGGTTTGGATCGTTTTGTATTGCTGTGTTTCTGGGTTGTGTTTGTAATTAGTGCAATGTGTTAGGGAATCAGTGATTCGACTACGGTATCCTATGGAGAGTGGCAGATTACAACAATTGTGCATTTAATTCTCGAATCTCTTAAGTACGTGGAAAATGACACACAAATCGTGCCTAACATTAGTGTAATAAATACTGCTATCATCACCTAAATGCGCAAATCACATCCCTGTGCTATTTCCTACTGAAAGTATCACTTCTCGGTGAAATTTCCTGTTGCTTAATAATGCGAAACTAGCGATTTAGGCAAGGAGTATATATCGTATAAGATCAAATAAACAATCAATTTTGGTCATGGACCAACTAGGGCGTTTAAACAAATAAACAGTATTTTACTAAAAGAATAAGCGTTATTTTTCCCAAAGAGGTAGAGTGAACTGTTCTAATAACATTCTTCATTGGTAAAGTCATGCGATAAACACAAATTACGATTAAATTAAGGAAATTTGACGAATGAATTATTAGAATAAATTGTTTTGCAACAACTGGATTGATCTGAAATGATTTTGTAAAGACTGCTTATGTAGAAATACCCATATATTAGACTTGATCGGGGGAGGAAAAAAATTTCTAAAAAGATTTTTTAAAAGTCCTGCATATCAGAAAAATATAACTTCATAAGTTCGCAGTAAAGCGTGATGAAAAAAGAGCAAATTGGTGTGGTCGGCAGACCTATAAAAAATTTTACCAAAAAATCGGTGTTTTAACTTGTAGGAAAATTTAGAGTTACTTTCTATTATATTTTAAAAATATTAGAAAAAAATTTTTAAGCAAATAAAACCTTTTTTAAAACGTAAGTTTATTTTAATGAAAATATTCCACTGATTTGCAATTAAATTATTTTTTGAAGCAAATTTGCCGGTTGCAATAAGATTTTTCCTTTTCTCTCCGTCACTACATTCTGTTATGACCTTTGCATGTGTCAACCGGGTAATATTCTCCAAAATCAAAATTTAACTTCTAATTTATTTATCTATTACGCTTATACAATCCCGCTACCTTTTAATTATTTTGCATAATACTATGCTTTATTTATTAAAATTTCTAGTTCTAGCAATAGATGGCAATCAAAATATAAATTAAATAAGGCAATTTTCAAACAAAATAAAATCTGGGCATAAATTTTAAATAAAAATTTAAATACAGAGGTGGTTATTCTAATTTGTATGTATTTGTTTTACTCGGTTACATTTTGTGCGTCAAGCCCAATTTTTTACTTTGTTTGTCTTACATCTGTGTTTGCCGGGTTGATTTGTCAACGAACATGGCTGCTTGTGGTTCCTCAGGTATCGTAGACCTTTGCGATCTTAATCAGTCGTTTTAGAGCCTTTCAAATTACGTTTAAACGAAATAAAAAAGGGTGACTTCTGTAATTCTAAAGAAGGTATTTCTCCTTATTAGATTAATTATTCCTTTAGATAATGCAGTTACCTGCATTGAATTTGATGAATCTGGAGACTATCTTGCTGCTGGTGATAAAGCCGGTCGTGTATATGTCTTTAATGGAACTGGAGAGGTAATAAGTAATAAATTCGACTTTTCCTAATTAATCTATCGTAGGAATCGTTCTACGGAATGTTTTGTGCCTTCACAAGTCACGAATCTGAATTCGACTATTTAAAGTCACTCGAAATCGAAGAAAAGATAAACGCAATCATGTGGCTTCCTATTTGCAATAATTCACTTCAATTACTCACAACTAATGGTATGCCTAATTTGTTTTCCTTATTAATTAATCATTTCATAGACAAGGTTATCAAATTATGGCGTATGTCGGAACAATCTCCATCTACGTACAATTTTAATTTTCGCCAGGAACAGGGGGATAACCAAAGTGGCGATGATGAATGTCTAATTTCTGGATCTTCTAGCAATGGTGACCCTTCACCAACTTCTGAAAATAAAAGTGGCATTAATTCTTCCCTGAAAAGTGTTGCTTCCTTAAATTCACTCCGAATTCCTCGGTATAAAAAACGCAAGAACCTGACCATTGAAGTTCGATCTCGGAAAATCTACCCTAATGCTCATACCTATCACATTAATTCTCTCTCCCTCAGTTCTGATCAGGAAACCTTCCTTTCTGCAGATGACCTCCGCGTTAACTTATGGCATGTCAATCACACTGAACAATCACTCCGTACGTCCCCTTTCAAATTTACCTTTGAATCTTTTGCGCTTATATTAACGGTGACGCTTTTTTTCTGTTTGCAGAATTTGTCGATATAAAACCGGAAAACATGGAGGATTTGAATGAAGTCATAACATGTGCTCGATTCCATCCAGAACTGTGCAATATGTTGGGTTATTCGACCAGTCGAGGAGTTGTTCGCCTTTGTGACACGCGTGTTAAAGCTATTTGTGATGAGCCTACTCTATGTAAGTTATTTAATTATATAATTTAACCTTGACAGCAAGCTCAATTTTTATCGTGATTCATTTCGTGATTGATACTCGCAACTCTCTCCACAAATTAATATTCTTATTGGTGAAGGATATGCGATGTTTATATTCTCCGTAATTAATGACAATTATCAAGATGATTGTTTATTAGCATCGTCATCATAGGCAGGGAGAAGCTACTCTGAAGCCACTCCGTTGTCTTTTGTTCTTTTGATGTGCGCCGCTGAGTATCGATCTCGTGAAATTTTACACGGGTAACTTGGAAGTTGTCATTTCTTTGTCATCGAGGCACGAATTCAATGATCGTTGAACACTTTTGGTATCATTTACTTTTAGTTAAGTGAGGGTGTACTAGAGTGGCTGTAATTACCCAAGATCATTTAGATTGAACGCAGCTTCAGAGCAAAAAATTCTAGATCGAAAAGATACTTGATCCCCACGCTAACTTCAATACGAATTTGGTACAAACATTGGAGAATTTATCATTTTTAAAACTTCCTTTTCCCATAAAGCGCATATATCCTTTTGACCGCGAATTTCTTAAATTACATAGAGCGGTGGTGTCCTTAAATGAGGTCGATACTTTTAATTGATCTGTGATCTCTTTGCGGATTACTTCGTCATTAAATGAAGCAAACAACTGTTGTCAATTTTTTGGGAGAAAAGACGTTATAGACACTGTTTTGTTTTCCCGGAGAAATGTGCAAGCTCCAAGGTGGTATTGTGGATTTGAATCGTCGATAGGTGAAATGACTCTTCATGCTTACAGTAAGTAGTCAGTGATTCCGTGATATCTGCTCTTTGCGTTGGAAAATGTTTTTTTTTATGTTGTTTCAGTGGTGGTACTAGTAATTACTAGGTTTCCATAGGAAAGATGTGTGCTAACTGATTGCCGGTTTGTATACCAGAGGTTTGATGTAATGTTACCATAGCCGAACACCCAAGCTTGCTTGGATATGAACTTGTCAAGTCAAAGGTCACGAGATCGATACTCATCAGTGTATATCCATCGATGTGCGTGTCCAATCGCACTGATTAATATTCACGTCTGCTAAATCAGGGATGGGTGGTTCAGCATTAGCTGAGACACATTCAGTGAACTGCTTGATCAACAGTACTAGCTCCAAATGGTCAATTGGTGAAGGTAAATGGACGTTGATCACCACGCCACCGCCAAACACGGATATTATTCTGTTTTATATATTCGATCTAGCCTAAATATCAACCCCAAACAAGATTTCGCCTTTGCGTCTAGTGAAAAATAGGGATGCCTTTTCGTTGTTTTTGATTCTGCCAGGTCTAGATATTAGAATACCCTATTCATTGAAGGGTAACATCAAGCAAGAGCAAGTAAATGACCTCTGGTATTTTATATTGAAATCAGACTGATATTTTATCAAATCTGATTATCCTTCTTGAATGAAAGCGTTTTTCTTCAGTACTTATCTGAGGCTTGGAAAGGGCATTCTGAAAAGGAATCCAGATGAACATTCACACTGCTTCTCTTCTATTTTTTTCTGTAGTAAGGGTGTTCTATATATATGTTCTATAGTAAATTCTGGAAGTTCTAGTTCTGCTACTTTATATATCAGGCCACTAGATATTGCTAGGCTACAATTGACTACTTTACTCTAAGACACTTAACTAGGCAAAGACTGTGAATACAAGCTGTCGTCGTGTTATTGAGGATCGGAGATCAAAACACTGAATACGTGTCGAATCCGTAATCTCTGAACTTATTAACGTGCAAGTCAATCGCTACACCATTAGCGCACCTGATATTGATTTCTTTATGCATATTTGGCGTTTCTCAAGGGATGTAGAATGATTTGATAAATGAAGCGCAAAGGAATAGATTTACTTTAGATTTCAATGTTTTGTCTATTTTGATTGAGAATGCATGCAAATCATGCTCATTTGTATCCGGTTATCTAAGATAGGAAATTGATTAATTTTGATAACCAATAAATCATCACAGCTGTTAGTTGGACAAAACAGGGAACTAAATAAATTCACTCCCATTTTAATCCTTTTAACCTCTTCTTACGTGTCAACATTTACCTACTGCCTTTTTTGTCGAACCGATTAAATATTGAATTATTGTCAATTCTCATGATATTAATAATATAAAACTTTTTCAATTTTAATCATGGGACAACATCTGAGTAAGGAGAAGTGCAAGCGAGTCCAGGGGGTGGGGTAAAGAACAAGCATAGTATGTAGGCAAGACATCTAGAGTCTGAATTACAGAGGCAATAAGCTCTCTGCGTCTACATGTAGCATAGAGTGTTAATGTTTGAATTTCCTGAATTGACTTCAAGGTTCTTGTCTGAGATTATATTCATGATGTTCAGAGCTTCTTGATCGGCTGAAATATTCCTGTGGTTGGTTTTGTCACCTGGATTTTTTTTATTTTTATTAGTACTATTACTAATGTTTAGTCTTTATGAATTTTAGTGATCTATGTTGTGCTGTTCCAGGTTATTAGGAGAGACCAATTTATTGAAATGCCATGTTGAATAACGGTATTTAATTAACGAGCTCTGAAGTCTTACTCGTGAACTTAGGAGATAAATCCTAAAACAGCATATGATACAGCAATCTAAATCCGCTAGGGAAAGTGCAGACTGCCTGATGAATTGTAAGACACTTTTGATGTCCTAACTATATTTTCTGCATCTACTCGAACCCTTTCTTTATCTTCTTTTTGGAAACCTTCCTCATATTGATATTTTCTCTTGGTAAATGTTAGAAAAATTTCTGGTTGCCGTGAATTATGGTAGTAATGGTATAAATAGAGTGGAATGATTGGTAAATACGATGGCGTTGCTTGCGAAAGAAATGGCCGAATGGAATTTTCTTAGGCTTTAGTTACTTAATTTTGCCTTTGTCAAATTTATTATTATTATTTTTTTAATTTGCAGGCCTAAATGATCCCTCTTTGGCTGGTTATCGGGGATTCTTTTGTGACATTATTTCCAGTCTTTCCGACTTTCATTTTGATCACTCCAGAAACTACGTGCTTGCAAGAGATTACCTTAACTTGAAGGGTACTTATTTTTGCCTCTTAATGATACTTATTATTTCATTTTACAATCTTTCGTTGTGGGAAGGTATCTAAACACAGAAAGAATAAAGCAGCTCTATGGGTTATGGGAAATGGTTTGTTGTTATCAGTCCTTCTCATTTGCAAATAACGACGTGATTCCTTACATAATTTCCTTTAAATTGTGGTTTGTGCTCGATAATGCAAGGCATGGATCATCCACATTTCACCTTCTCGTCGAACATCTGTTTAACGTTCGTCTGAAGTTGGCTAAATCAACTCTGCTTGTTCATATTTAGAGGTACCTATATTTGGTTAACGAGATATTAGTAGCATTATAACCTATATATCAAAATATCAGGATAAATTCAGTTTTCGATATTTGTTATATGCCAAGGTTTCCCAAAAGAACTTGTTTAACAAGTACTTTAAAGTTTATCATACCAATCCCTTCCTACCGTTTATTGTAAATTGGGCAGTGGTAAATTAAAGGCTTGGCGGATTTACATAGTAGAAGAATTTCGTCGGAGGCGCATTGGCCAACATGCGCGTCCGCCATGTCAGAGGTCATGTGTTCGATCCCCATCGGCACACACTCAGTGAGTGGAATGGTCGATGACATTGATTAAGTCTGGTTAATAAAGAGGCTGGCAGGACTTGTGTCTCATGAGCATGACTCCATGATTCCACTCTACCTAAGATGAGCGCTCGAGTAGGTTTTCCTGAATGAGCTTGGAATGAATTATTACTGTTATTATTTTTATAGAAGAGTTAAGCCTGTTAAATGTAATTTTTGGCTAAATTGTTCCCATCGTTGACCTCAGCGTTTTATTGTTGTTGCAGTTTGGGATGTGAGAAAAGGTGATCGACCGTGTGAAGTTTACTCTGTGCATGACCCATTGAGGACACAATTGGTTAACCTATATGAATCAGACGCCATATTTGACAAGTTCTTGTGCTCTTGGTCGCATGATGATAGGTAAGTCTGTGGATGCCACTGTTTACTATTAATGGTATTATTGTTCGTGGCACTGCCGGAAAAACTTTTTAAAAATTTAGTCTTGGGGGAATAGGGCAAATAGCATACAATTCCAATGCAGCTTGAAGCGGGAGTAATGAAGTCATTGTCAGAAATCTCACTTTCTTTGAATTCTGCAAGCATTTCCATAAGAGGTATAGTCCACTCTGCAGTGTCCTGATGCTCACATTTAATGATTTAACTCCCATGTTCATGGTCGAAATAATACCCACGATATTCAGAGCTTGTTTACCCCTTGAGTTAGTTCCACTTTTACTCTTTTATGCTTCATTCATTTGTGTGACTGTCAATGACATTTTTAACAGCAGCCATCGGACTACAATTTCAGTGGTGGCTATTGGCGCGCTCGTTAAAAGTTGTTCTTCCCTTGAAATATATTTTTGGAAAGAATAGATAATTTGGATGTAATTCTATTTTAATTTCTTAATCATGTTGAAATCGGTCATACGGTATGTTATTGATTATGAGGTTCTTTGCCTCCTATTACTCAAGTTGATGTTGCTAGAGAAGGATAAATAAGATCAATTAAAGAACATCTTTTTGGAAAGGCATTTTAAAATGAGAGAGCATAAAGGTATATAAGAGTAGGACAGATAGGAAGGTGGGCCAAGAAACATTAATGTGTACCGAAATGCAAGAAAGCAGCTATCTTGTCACAATGGCTACTTTCGTGTAAAGCGGAATGGTGTTGTGGGGAGCATACAACAGGTCTTCGCTTCTCTCTGGTTCTCTGCACCCATTGTTTGTCTGCTTGTTGACAAATGCTTCCCTATTAAGATGGCGAGGTTACTCACTTAGTCTACTAATTCCCCAGTAGTAACTTGCTCGGTAGCTTCCAATATATCGAAAACGTATAGCATGCGTCCCCCTTATAAGCCATCCGTATTGGTCGTATAGAGTATGTTTTATAACAAACTACGGGGTTTCGTATGTGTTTTAACCCTCTTATTACTGTATATCATTATGATTGCTGAAAAAAAAACATGCAGAATCAAGACAATGGGCAAATAAGCGTCCCAGTCATAAAGCGACTAAGGAAATATTGGGTAATGGGGGTTGGTGAAAGATTAATCATTCTAAAGACGGGGATGTTCTCAAGGCAAGCCAGTAGGACTACAGAGACTCCGATATTATGCACAATGGACTCAGCGGAAACATGTCTTGACTAGATCACATATACTGCGACAAATTACCACTGGAAAACAATTGCAGATGTCAGAGAGATGGGCCTGGCCAGGTGGATACTGTGCTGAGAATGTAAGCTCTGATATTACTCAATTATTGGTTAGATGAAGAGTGCGCATTCGAATTCAGGCAAGCGTCTGCATTTCAGATGGATGACAAGACTTTCTGATGAAAACTTAAATTCTAATGATGAAAAGGTCCGCCTCTGCACACACATTGACTGAAACGATGGAAACTAGATGCGAACACCATGATAAATAGCAAAGAAGAATGGTGGTTCAACACAGGGAGATAAACACTAAAATATCTGAATTACATAGAGAGAACGAGTAGGGAAATCACTTTAAACTCAAGTACGACTTTAAGTCTTAGAAGGAGATTTTTTATCTAATTCTGTTGATTCAGTATGAGAGCAAATCCAACAACTTAAATCTTCCAGGCCCACAACATACATCATATTTTTTTAGGTACCTATTCACCGGTTCGTACGGCAATGTAATGCGCGTTTTCGATCGTCAACAGGGCTCTGACTGGACCTATGATCTTGGCGATCCCGAGGCCCGTCCACCCGAACCGATCGTTTCGCCTGACAATGTCAATGTTCCCTTCCTCTCCCTAACCCCTGGTAGACCTCTTCTTCGTCCTTATCGCCTTCAGCCCAAACGCTTTATTTCCTCTGATTCCAATGTTGCCAAACGTTTCCACCTTAAAAGTCTCTGCCTCGCCAATGCCTCATCGCTTGACGCTCTCAATAATTCCACGTCTCCGTCCTCTACATCGGAAGTGGAGAACAAGCCTTCCACTGATTCCCCTGTTGCTGTTGGCTCCAAAAGACGCAAACAGACTCTCCTTCCAATACGAAGGACGCCTGAGGAGATCGAGCGGCAGGCTCAGGACGATGAGGAGGAGGATGGTGATCCGAATTCTGATGGTGACGACGAGGACGATTTTGAATTTGTAGAAGACGATGGTAAGCAGCATATAGACGACATGGTGAATGGTATAGAGCACTATCGTCACTCGCATCGTCGTAAAGTTAATGGGATGTCAGTAAGATCTCTTCTTCCAGGTCTTCAAGAAGTGGACTTCAAGAAACGATTCCTTCAAGTTGCTTGCCATCCACGTCGTGGACTTCTTGTGGGTGTTAGTGGGAAGGAGATGTTCTTTATGTCTGAAGGTGGTGAAGCTTTAGCATCTGATTGTGATGTGGAGGAGAGCGAGAAATTGGAGGGGGAAGAAATTGCACTGGACAGTGTTAATCAGGATACTTCCTTGTCCTCTCAGCCTTGTCCTAAGAGGCCTTGTCTTAGGGAGGAAGAAGAGGAAAATATTGCGTTTGTGGAACCGCCACCATCCCCTTCCCAGCAATTTCTACTGATTGAGAATGTAACACCTGAAGAACCATCTAAGATGGACTTGGAGTGATTCAGTGTTTGTCATCATCAGGACTGACTTGCTTTTTTACACTGTCCCCCCTTCCATCTCCCTTGCATTGTGTACAAATTTTCTACCTTTCTCTTCCTATGTCATCACACTTATGATTCCCACACAATCTCATATTCAGAATTACAAACGAGCTTTGTGGGATTGAGCAGCTTGTACCTTGAGTATATAATTTACGACACATTGTGTAGCAATGTTGCATTTGCATCTTCACTTTACTAGTGGTAGGTATTATGTACCGAAGTATCTCAGAGATGGGGCTGGTTGTAATGCCAAATGTAGTATTCTGAAATTTACTCACCAACGACTTTTCTAGCAGTAGTATAGGAAGTTCAGAGAATTGAATAACACTGAGGATGTATTGAATTAGATAACACAGAAGTGGAGTAACTGTACTCATGGAAAGTATGTGTAAATCGTAGTGACATTTCGCACGGGGGTAGGTAGGTAATGGATATGATGTCCAGTAGGGCGTCCGTATCCTTAAGTTGACCAATAGTGAATAGGGGAAGTAACCACGTGGTGTAATTTATGTTGTGGACTAAATGTAATTGCACACAAATATATGGGTTTGGGGACTATTGTTGACAATGCGCAATAGGTCTTGGAACGTAAAATCAATGATGGTGCAGGAAGTGGGGTCTAGAAATTTTACATCTTAAGAACAATGCAAGATTGAATGAAAAGACATAGAGGTCTACAGCAGTTAACCAGAAAGTTGGCCAAAAAACGTCAAAGGGTACAAGAGTTAGATGAAGCGACAATTTTGTCTTAATGCTTGCTTCCGTCTAGAGCAGTTTGGATTTGTGGATGAATATATCTCAGTGGTTTACTTTATGCCCAAGATGTTGTGAATGGTCTGCGTGCAAGCAAGCGTCTCCCTTTCGGCTGGGCAGGTTGACTGCTTAAAATACGTCCAGTTCTCCAGCAGTAACGTGTTCTGTAGTTTGCTATAAATTTTTTATTAGTCAAGCGTGAACTGATTATTAAAAGAAAAACGTTTCCAGATCCTACTGATCAATAATAAGAATGATTGAATATGGATGTGAATCATCCATCCTGAGAATGCGATAATTGCTGTGTGACGGGATACTGTATTATATATATCTTCACTACCCTAATTCAAACATATTCCATTATGATTTCTTAAATATTTGCCGGAAAGATGGCTATATGTTAAATAAAGAAAAATTTTCCGAGAATGAGTCATACACAGACCTATGTAAAAAAGCAAAAAATTGGATAAAGCTCGATAAGCCGATCATAATGACAGATAATGTTAATTAGGAATGAAATCACTTCTGATATGCTCTCACTTTTTGCTCTCGGCCAAATTAGAACTAGCAAGGGAAATATATTAATTCAAAAATGCATGCTATTTTGGGAAGACATTAAGGTTAAGAGAGTGAGGTTGATTAGCCTAACAGACTTTCCTGACCAATCCTGAATATAATAAAATTTAAATGATTGCCTATGTTATCATTACTTTTTTTCTTTCTCATTCCTGGAGCATTACTAAAAACTCGATTTCCAGTAATTTGGCAATGTTACCTTAGCATACTTTTAATAGCTGACCGAGCCATTGTTGGTTTACCATTTGAAGGATGAATCCCATCATCATTGTAATATCTATCTAACGTCATCACTAATCACCAAAATTTAATTATCTTGCCCTCAGTAATGTGTGAAATTGTCAACCTTATTATGACCCCAGGCTCTCTATGGATAAACATCGTGTGTCAACAAGTGGCTCACCCTCGTCTATCGGAAAAGCTAAGTTTACCTCGGATGATAGACGCCGAGAAACCGCGGACTCGGTTATATTGGGAACCAGTCTTGTCCACACTGTCCCTTCTTTTTCCTACAACCGTCCCGTACAATTAAAGCACACGCAATTATGTCTTCACGCGCGTCCTCATCCAGGTGACGTTTATAATTGGTTTTCCAACACACACATACACATAGAGACTGTCTCTTGTTAGACACATCTTCCTTCGCTCCCTTCATTCCTTAATTCTCTCTTCCTCTTGGAAGTCTGTACTACGGTTTGCTCAATACATCTTGGTCTAATCAATTCTCGGTGTTCTGCTTCATTGCTATTAGCCATTACTCTAATTGAATTGTACCTTTTCAACGCATTTTCAAACATAAAGATTTGTGAATCTTCTCGGGAATTTTGCTCCTTCAAACGGGACTGTCATTTCAAAGCGTTTGGTTTTCACATTTTACAATTATATTTCCATTCAAAATGCTCATTTATATCCTGTCTATATATTTCATTCAATTGAAAGTATAATTAATGAATATATTATCAAATTTTTATAAAATACTTCCAATATGTAAACTCGTAAAATAACTGATATAAGTTAAATTCCCGGAGCAATAACATTAGTTTCTTGGTGAGGTAATACTATAGCTCCAATTGCTAGACACGACCTATTGTGTAGGAAAATGGCAGGATTCCTTAATGTGGTTTGTCAGTAATACAGCAGCAACAAAATTCCATATTCAGGCACAGGCACGAGTAGCAGTAATCGAAATAACAGTATACGGCATCGCAGTGTTTAACATACATGTCTAGTTATTCAGGAGTTACGGAATCGATGTGAATGACCACCGCACTAGTTAATTCTCCTCAGAGAGTAATTCGAATGCTAATAGTCCCTTCCTTAACAAGGTTGAATTCTGTTCAACTGCTCTGAAAATATTTGATTAAGCTCTTTAACGTCTCGCGATCTGGGATAGCTATGTCCATATTCAATTATATGAATTTAGCCCAAATCACATGCAGCGACCAAAGATTCCAAAAACTTTAAATAACATCCACCCCCATAATTTGCCGCTATATTTAGTTTTCTCAAACATATTGAACATTCCCAGTGGTCGTTAAAAATTTTAAATAATAATGCTTAGTATATATTATCCCTTCATGCCTGTGCTAATTGCAGACAAAAGGTGTCATTTGGTTCAGAATTTAAATCTTCATATATTAGATTGTCATAGCCTGCTGGCATCATTAGTACACACCTACTTCAGAATTTAACGAGAAAAATAAAATATGTGGCTATCTGCACTCTTATGTAAGCTGCTTAACAACATGTAAGATTATTCTGCTTCCTCTAATTTTGGAAGGAATGTATGTTGAAGTTTTCAAGACCGACTATCATAATTAATCAACCGGTCAACAAGCCCTAAGCATCGTAGACAAGCATTCGCTGTAATCCATAAACTTTGAATTTTGGAACACGCACTTCCCATCAGGCAAATATTGTACACTCTGAATCCAAAAATCAAAGGAAGTAAGACTCTTCGGCACCTTGACGTTGCTCTTAGCATCTTCTCGTTCCAATTCCCTTTGCCATTTATTTGCCTTACCATTAATTGAGGTGGAAAAATATTAATTATTTCGTGTTGTGAGTTATAATAAAAATAACAGACGGGCTATGTATGGAATATGTTTATGTAAATAGGCGAATTACACGCAAATGTGAAACTAAGTTCAGAATTTAAATCTTCTTACAATGGATAGTCATAGATTTCTGACAAGATTAATGAAAAGGTGTAATTCAAGAAACAAGAAATTGCACATAAGTCTTAAGTCTGTCAAAACTTCACAAAAATCCATTGACTAATCCGACATCAAATTCGAGAAACTGAATTTGAAATTAATGCATCAGAGGGTCTAGAATATGGCACAACAAAGCTTCAACTCTAAGTTTATACTTACCCCAATGGTTGTGAAAGCTAATCATTTATCGAAATGAACTTGCAATGAACAAACCGTTAAAAATCAAAATTGCAAGACCTGTGTTATCGTCCATTTTCACGAAAAATACTGCTTTCCCTCTAACCGGTAAATGTTCAAATCTCTCTAAATCGTTTTTCTTGACAATGACAATATATTACTAAGGGTAGTCAACACGAAGTTAATTATCGATTACTGCTACAAAGGAGTTCAAAAACCTTATATTATCATGCATCATACTCGAAATATTAAAACCAACACAATTTAATCAAGCTTATCCGAATATTTGTGGTAGTTGCGCTATCTTACTCAATCTTCTGCTCATTCCCTCTGTATATTTCACACCAACATCATCCCCTACCAAACTGTCAATCGTTCATAAAACGAACAAAGAGCTCTTAATTGGTCAACCACCTTGTTTTACCTCATTTTTGCCTGCTCCTCTCAATTCAGAATGTCCTCACCCGGTACTAACTGATCTTGAGTTCTCTTAGCCACTCTTTTTACTCCTTCCACTTTATTCATGTCCAACTGTCCAATACACCTTCACCCAACCTTACTCTCGGTCTTCTCACTCAGGAAAGGCTCTTGTGCTCTGTTAACCTGAGGAAGATCATTAAATCTAAGAGGGGATGTTGCAGTCAAATTTAATCTGACTTTTAAAGTAGGTTTTCTATCGGAATTCGAACTATTTAATATTCCCAGGAATAATATTTTATTTATTTAAACAGTGGTTTCGATTAATGTTGACACTAATCTAATACAATTCTCATGTAACTTTGTGTATTAAAGCAAAACAAAAGCGGTATGTTCGGAAAAATTTTCCCAGTTTATCCCCTCAGGAACTTTGACAGATCAGGTTTCCATATTTCCGATCTTTGAATGGTCTATGAATTATTTTTCCCGAAAGAGATAGACGCTAAAATAGTAAATGCCATTTTGAAGATGAATAACAATTGAAGATTTGGGTCAGTCACATTAATGTGACACCGTATTATTGGGTCATCATGCACGTTTGTCATGCCAGAGGTCATGGATTTAATTTTCATCGGCGCACACTCAGTGAGCGAATGTCCAACCGCATTGATTAAGTCTGGCTAAGGTGGAAGGTGGCAAGACTAGAGTCCCTCATAGAGGAGGTCCCATGATTTAATCGCCTACCCAAGATGAGCATTTGAACAGGCTCTCCTAAATGGGCTCGAGAATTTCGCCCGAAATCAAAATTGACTGGACACAACTAATATTGCTAAAATTAATTCAGTAAGCAATTGTCTGACTTTGACATCGGGGATGTTCAAAATGTTACCAAACAGCTAAATCCAAGTCTGCAAGACTGATTGTGCGCATGAAGCATTTTTCTAAACAATTTGATGTGGTGTTTATCCGGTCTATTTTGATAAGAAATTAATTGAAATATGAATTACAAATTTCAATATAAGGAATAGAATCGCGTCTTCTAGTAATCCGCCTTTTCTAACAAAATAATTTAAATTCCACTCATAATGGACTTCCCAAACACTCCTCTTGAGAAAAGAGAACGTATCCTGGAGCCGTTTTTATGAGAAACTTCCCTTCAACCATCATGTTAATTACAATTTTCTTGAATGAAATTTTCTGTCTACATCCTCCAAGGCATTCCTACACAAACGATTCAAGTTCATTTTCTTCGTAAATACTTCTAAGTATTTCCTACTGCAAGTTAGTCTGACCCCATTAATCCGTTAGGCATCTGCGACTTCCCTGCGTTCGAAAGATTTGCGATTGATCAACCAGACCCACACCAATAGAGGACACTCGATGATGTTAATTTAATAAATCGGTTTGATCTGACCGTGCAAGCATCTGCACATCTGAACATCTGCAGAAGTTCCGTCAACATTTTTTCATCTCTATTGGCAACAGCAAGATCTACAAACGGTCGTATTCCTTCTACTTTGACTACTGAGCGAAATCTTTATGCACTGGAAATTGAATTTTTTAAGTAAATGCTTTATATTCTCAACCCTTCCGGCCAGAATGACTTCCATCATTCCTCTATTAGTCAACCATACATTAGAATTCGGTCGTCCAATTATTTCCAAAATGAACTTGACCAAATTAACATGACCCTAGAAATGAGCCCGACATGAGTCATCTGAATATTTACATACCATATAGGCAGCGTATGCTAATGCCTGGTTTAATGAGTCAGTATTTTCTGTTTGTAAACTTAGGTATCGTCTGAGCAAGTGGTTGAGTATTCTCTCATGACCAAAACATGCAGCGTAATCTAGAGGGGTCCGATCAAATTCGTCCTCCACTAACATGTCTGCACCACTGTCTAACATCAGAAGGAGGCAATATAAGCAATTTAATCCAGCTGCATAATGAAGAGCAGTAATGGGGCATTTGACAAAATTTTTAGAGGTATCCTTTTCTTGAAGGTGCTCACGAAGAACTTGGTAATCATTGACCATGACAGCATCAATAGCTCTTTCAGATTTGATTTTATTTTGGTTTGCGATTGGATTAGTCTAGACGGTAAAAAAGGCGCTCCATAAGGATTGAAGAGTTATATTGCAAGCAAGAAAAACTCTTACTTGGTAGGAACATAACCCACTTGCTCGTTCTTTACACATAATTTCTGAAAAACTGATGAAAACTTGGCAAAGTATGATATCAACTCTACGCTGATCTCAATTCTGACAGCCAATTGTAAAAGACCAATTCTTGGATGTCCTTGAAAACTCCAAATGGCCAAATTATGATCGAGTTACTGTTGTGGCGCTTTTAGAATTAGTGTATGTTATCAGTCAAACTGGTTATATTGTGCTATTATCTTACTATCATTTCATCGTCTGCTAAATTAAAAGAGAATGTTTAAATCCCTAACTTGGAATAGCCGTAATTATTGGTGCTTTGAGCTTTACGCTTTGAAAATATGCAGTTGTAAAAATAAAATGAACAAAGTGACTATAAATGATTAAATTATACAGAGTGGCTGAAAAGTAATTTCTTTAATTGACCTTCAGATAGGCTCTAATGTGCCAAATTTTTGGTAAAATATGGAGTTCGAGTGAAAAATTGTAAAGAATAAATTAAGAATTTTATGCTCTGATCTATGTAGAGAACGTGAAGAGCTGTCATGCAAGCTCAAGACTTCAGGTAAGATAATTGAGTTCTTAGTCGTTTTAGAAAATGCGAGCGGTATTTAAATATATTTCAAATAAGATCTTCTGTTATTTGCATAAAGAAAGTGATTGTAATATATGAATAATTTTTATCAGTTCCAAATTGTTTCAAAGCCCCTTTGCGAACAAGATACAGGCGCTAATAAACTGGACAATTAAACATTTTCGTGACAGTCAGTGTTCTTATGATGAAAATCTCGTTTGAATATATATATATATATATATATATATATAATTTCGACAGGCTCTTCTCTTATTGCATTAACATTATGATATTTTGCTTATCATAATTAGATTTCCTTTTGCTTCCTGAAAGAAGAAAGTAATTTCTTTCCATTTGAGTGTCACCATCTCGGGAAGACAGATAAGAGAGAAATCGGCATGGTTATCAATATATTTTCTGGTTTTATTTAGGGAGATACTTCTATAACACCTTACACGCACAGCAATTTACACATTGTTGAAATTTGTATGCATCTAGAAGTTAAGGCACTTTGATGATGAGAATGGAAACAACACGAATTTGCCATTTAATATAAAATGCTCATGAAGTGTAATCTATATAAGCTGTTTTCAACCTATTCGGCATCTGATAGATAGCCAAAGTTCAGTCACAATACTCGCTGTCCATTTTTAACAAATCAAAGTCTAAAATTCACAAGCAAGGTAAATCCTTGTATCACTGACAATCATTTGCCTTGTTACGCTGTTAAGGTGGTCACATTTCTGCCTTGCTTGGTTGGATTTGTGGAGTTCACAATAACACCATGTGTGATCAAGGGAATTTCGCTTGGGCTTGAACATTCTGATAAGTGCGGCCGCTATACCGGTCGCATAGCGAGCAAGTGTGGCGTGTATATAGAGGTCTTCCAGGCCAATCAGCGATCAGTATTTCTGCAGCATAGTGTTGATTGTATTTAATGACTAAGCATGGTGGCGGTGAGCCCAAGTGTGCGATAAAATTCACTCGGTACCTCCTTTGTTCCTGCTACTTTGAATATAGCCTAGCTAATTTTGGAGGCAAATTTACTCTAGAGGATCTTGCTAGACGCTAGTAGTACTTGTCATTAACTAGTTATACTTCTTAGGAGGACTACTAAGGTTTAGAAAAAAGGTGTATGTGTGCAACGTCTGCTACAGATTTTATCGTTGGTTTAACTGAAGTCGCTTTCTTATTACCTTGTCTTTTCGATAAGCCAGTAGGAGTGATTCAGTAAATTGTTAGATTTATAAAGAAGATCGCAATACTCTGTACGAGCACTTATCCGCTATTTAAGGTGATTAAGATGGGAAACTGGACCAAATCTGCCTAAGTGGGAACCGCTCAAAGTTGTCTCAAATTAACCGCAGCTAAGTGATATGTATGAAGTAACTAGATGCTTGATGGTTGAGTTAGAAGGATGAATCCTTTTCTCCGAAATATTTACCTTACGTCATCGCTCACCACCAAATTTGATTATCTCGTCCTTATAGTAATGTCTGTAAACTTTTAACCTTTCCTGTGA
>CAADRB010000014.1:2019780-2033395 GCA_900708905.1 Hymenolepis diminuta | reverse complement strand
AAACATCGTGTGTCCTCAACTGGCCTATTTTCATCGATCGGAAAAGGTAAGCATGGGATAGTGTGAACTAACTAATCTTCACCGAGTGACATTCAAGCCCATTGTTAAAGACGTTCACTACTTTAATCTCTAACTAAATTGAATCTGTCTCTATTGCATGAAAGCAAAATAATATGCCTTACGAACTCAAAAGAAATTATAAGAACATATATATGTATAATTTGCAATTATAAAGTGGGCTGAGACATAAAATATAAGGGAATATCTTGCAAAAATGAATAAATGCACAATTAGTAGACATTTCAATTCAAATTTTAGGCAATTGAGAATCATTAGGTCGCATTGAAATCTTCCAAAAGTAATTAATCGAAGTTTAAGCAACTTGGGTTGAAAGTGTTCATTCTAGAGAGGTTCTGATGAGAAACACGTATTCTAATATTAAAATTTAAAATTTAATTCATAATCCTTGAAAAATTTTTTAAAATTCCTTTAATCTCCGCTCAAGAGTCATTTAGTTTATCATTTAACATTTTAATTAGTGTCATATTGAATGTTGTGAGATTCTTAAATGAGCAACTATTTCAGATGTCCATATCCTTAAAATCAACAGTGAAATTAAATGTCCTATAAGTGGAAGTTCTTACAAATATGTATTCCATAAAATCCTGAAAATGCAGATTAATTCGATATAGAAAGAAGAATATTTAAATTGGAATTTTAAGGCAACAAATAATTTGTGTCAAATTAAGTATATCAATGACTTATTATTTAGTTAGGGATTTATAATGCTGGAATTAAAGTAAATTTAATTATATGAATAAATTTTTACCACAAATAGTTCCTAAAAGGTTGTCATAAATCAATTGATATATATCCTGATAATTTAACAGTCTTATTCGTTATCATTGGCCTTGTTCTTACGTTACCTATCTACCTCTATCAAGGCCTTGAATGAGTGAGAAAACGTTTGTGAGTTTATTTCTTTTTATGTTTAATGGTTGTTGTCTATTGATTTGCGCCATGAAGAAACTGTTTGTTACTTTATTAAGATTACTCCGAATGGTTCTTTATTTAATCTAGTGAAGAGTTTCTTTCTGTTATTTTGTATATGGTATCTCTTTGATTAATAAAAATATATTGATAAAAAGATGTTTTCACACACTTTCTTTCATTTTTAGCATGATGTTGTATTTGTTGACCGCTTCAATGGATATGCCTGGATAGATGGGGTTTTAAAAGTGAATAGTGTTAATGTTCTTTTTATTGATCGTACTAGCAAATATGAATTTAGGGTAAGGCACGATGCATCTTATATTTGCTTCCTCTGTTTATTTGTGTTCTAATTTTCTGATAATCTTCTATATATTCATTTTCAGCTGGAAATAAGTCTAATCGATGTTGTAGAAAGGCATAATTTAGCTGTATTTGGAACTCCCTTGACAATTAAGAGTAAAAATTTTCGTGTATCCTGCTTCATCTTCCGTCAAAATAATAACTGCTTGGAGTTCTGTGAAGAACTTGAACGGTCTCGTCAAATATGTGAGTCCTTGAATTTCCTTTTTTTAGACTTTGATCTATTTCCATATTATGATTAGGTTGTACGATGTAATCATAGATTTTGTTTCCATAAAATTTTATGGTATTTAATGACTGGTAGAGTGACACATGTTTAGATTTTTCTTACTGAACAGTTTAATACATTATCGTTTTATACATCTTTCAGCATAGCTTGCAAATTCACATTTTCTGTTTAGAAGTGGTTTATTTAAATATCATTTGTTCAGCATAACTCGCTTTTTTGCCCCTACAGATAACGTGGAAAGCCTTCCGTGTTTCACACGTTGGCCCCCTGATCATCCAAGTAAACCTGATGAGGGCTGGAATCGTTTCGATTTACGCGCAGATTTCGCTCGAATGGGTCTACCAAGTGCCTCTTGGGTAGAATTCAGCAATAAAATCTATGAGGTATGCCCTTTATTTGGGTGTTGAAGTTATTAATACCGATGGAGGTAGGAAAAGGTCCATGCAAAATTGGGATTTCAATAGCAACTCGGCCAGCGTCTCATTTTATTTGTAAAGACTTGCTCATATATTTTTTCTTTGTAATTTTGCATCTGAGATTATGCTCTAATTAGTTTGTTGTACAGTTTTCATAAGACCACATGACCATGATCTCATGGTCGAGGTCAGGTCAGATCAGGTCAAGTCTGACCAGTACAGGTATGCACCCGTAACCAATATAATCGATCATCTGAATAACAGTTGTGGTATAAGGCATCTTTCAGTGCTGGTCAATACAGCCACTCATCGCTGCGTAGTTCGTATTTATATGTCTGTCTGAGACATTTTTTAACTTTAAACAAACTCTCCGCCAAAAAACAGTAAAATAGATCGAAGTAATGCGAGATTCAGACGAGGAAATTTGTATTAAGGAAAACTTTAGTGATGGAAACGAGTAATTTGGTGATATCCAATTCATATTTATGCCTAAGTTTGTTTAAATATCGGATCAGATTAGGTTACAGAGATAGAACTATTAAGGGACATCTATAGTAGGTTTGTATAAGTAGCATTTGAATTATAGAGAATAAATAAATATTCAAGGAGTAAGCAATACCATTGTAATTCTGCTATAGATAGGCGATTTTGGAATCGTGCTAAAGTGAAGTGTAAACTTTTTAATTTCTCTGCTGCTTAAATATGTAATTGTTAACTTTCCTATGCCACAGTACTGCTAAGAGATCTATCTGCACTGCTATGGTATATCTTCCCACTGGATACCACTAGGCCACAGTTCACTCAGACGTAAAGAGAAGGCAAGACAGATATGCATTTACTCCTTATTTCCTTTATTAACTTTTTAACAATACCAGTTATAGGAGAAAGTCATGATTCTCTCGATGAAGAGGGAAATTTGCCTGAACTTAATGTTCAGGTATTTCTCATTCGAAATGCATAGACTGTGACCTTATGTTGATGACTCCTTACAAACTTTTTAAGGTATATGCTCATTTAATATCGCTCTGGGCAATGCAAAGCATCTGAATGAGGGAAACAGTAGACAAGTTCAATATAGTATGAACCAAAAGGAAGGTCAAGAAGAAGTAGGTAATAAAGTCAGGATATCAAGTCTTGCGTTATTTGAGTTCTGAAAGCATTGAGGTATCAATATTCTCACAAGGAATATAGTTTACCTGCGTATATTTTAGGCCTTTAGTACTCACAAAGAGCATAATGAAATTGATTTGTATTTAAAAATGAAAAAAAAGTAATTTTGTCTAATTTTTTGAATGAATTCTTCTTAGATGTGAAAGAAAATAGCAAATATTAATATCACGTTAGTATAAATCATAAATAACAGGAAAAATTATTATTATTGTTGTTAATTGCAATTACCGTGACTTTCATTCATATGAAAAGATCTGAATAAGGAAACGGACAATAAGTCCAATAGGGAATTAGGTCAAAAGTTAGTATAGAAGTCAAGGTATCAAAAGCCTTGCTTTACTTGAATTAAGGAAACATTGAGTTGTCTATATTTTTATAAGCAGTATGTTCAAATTTGATGACTTGACTCCCAGGTTCCCGAGCGAGATTATTTCCACGGTACTCAGAAGTAGATTTAATTCTGTAGTTGGTTATTTAGTCATGTCACTTCGATTTATGTCTTCTAACATCAGCCACATTTAGGTAGATGGGGTTAGTAACGAGTTTTTAAATACGATAGAACTCATTACAACTTACTCAAGGTTTATATTTAACGTGCTTTTATTAGATCGCCATTTTTAAGAATTCCAGAATAATTGTATGAAATTCAATTACAGGTCATCTGGTAATTAATAACTCATTCATACTTGGTATGTCATTTGATCACCTTAATATGAATGATGCCTGTTAATGAGGTATAAATAGATGTGAGGCATAATTTCACACGTGTTTTAATTTCAACCCATTGATTACAAAAGGGAGAATCTGCATCGTGGGGTTGGTTGTTAAATGGATGTAGTTAGATGTTGGGTTGCCTTTCTCTTTGATATTCCTCCCAATAGCGTGCTAATTTTGGTATGGTCCTTTATAGTAAGGTAAATGAAAAGGTATCTTTCGAGCAAGTTAATGCCAATTAAGTCCATTTGAGAGAATTGTAAGTCCCAAATTTTTTAGGTGTAGTTTCGCAATCTTGCTGGTCCAAAGTGAAGCATACGCCATCACACAAGTTGGATCAGTGGGAAAGTCGAGCTGGGGGTTCAATGTGGCCATCGGTTAGATCAGACTAACAGTCATCGATCGCTATTGTTTATGGTAGAGCTAAACGGGCATGATTCAATAGTCACCTACTCTCACCACGTGTAGTCTTTATGCCTCTCTTTCTTTATTTCTATTTTTGTCATACATCTTGCAGACTTAATGCCTTACCATATGTAATCGCCTTATCTATACAATGCGCCTTAATAAAAACAGATTTAGACGACTTTACTTGCAGAATAATCGTTGGCGCATGGAAAGGAGGAAGACAAGCAGAACTTAACGGGAACACATTCGAACAACGCACAAAGTTGGCTGTTTTTGAACCTAGCATACCTTAATAGCTATAGAGAATGGGTTATATTAATAAGTTAGGGGTAAATAATGGAGCCGCATGTAATTTTTTCTTAATTTTTTTCGGCAGCATTGTGATACTTACCCAAGTGTGATGTTTGTGCCAAAGTCCGCCGATCTTGAAACAATTTTGGGCAGTGCCAGTTTCCGTTCCCGTCGTCGTTTTCCCATTTTAACTTGGATTCATCCCAATGGCCGAGTAAGTAGTCAATATTAGTAGTAAATTTCCTCATACCATTTTTTCTCTTCGAAATAGTCAGTAATCTGTCGGTCGAGTCAACCCCTATCTGGTCTGACAGGTAAGAACAAGGATGATCAGGAGCTGTTGAGAAAAATTCGTCTTGCCGGTATGTCAGCAGTTACTGTTGCACCAAAAGGACTCTTACCTCTCACCCCTCGTATTCCTCCCTACCTCTATGTCGTGGACACTCGACCACGACTCAATGCTCTCACTAATCGAGCCCAAGGCAAGGGTTATGAGGACGAGAATGTCTATGAGGATATCATCTTTCGATTTGTGGAGATTCCCAACATTCATGTTGTGCGTGGCTCCTTGGAGAAGATGCTTACTGCATACCAAATGCCTAAGGCCACAATGATGGAGTTAAATCAAGCAGTGGACAAGTCCGGTTGGCTTCGAATTCTCCGTAGAATCACGGAGGCGGCTTACTTTATAGCTTCGCGTTTAATGACTGATGATGATGAGGAGTACGGATACTCCTTCCTTGTTCACTGTTCCGACGGATGGGATCGTACCGCTCAAGTGTGTTCTCTCGCTCAACTCCTCATTGATCCCTACTATCGCACGTATGAAGGATTTCAAGCTCTAGTGGAGAAGGACTGGCTCCACTTTGGTCATAAATTCGGCTCTCGCTGTGGTCAGACACGTTCAGTGGACTCGAAGGAGATTGCGCCGATTTTCACACAATTCCTTGACTGTACACGTCATCTTCTAGAGTTTATGCCCACTGCTTTTGAATTTAATACACGTTTCCTTGCTGCTCTACATGATCACTCGCAGTCAGGAGTGTTTGGAACTTTTGTTGGTTGCTCTGAGAAGGAACGCGTATCTTATAGGTAAGTAATCAATCTACTTATTATATTTCAGTAGCATCATTTAGAAGAGTATTGTAATGCTGTTAGGTAGTAATGTTTATTAACTAATGTATATTGATTGAAAGATGAAGAATTATAATTCTCAGTTACTCATTAAACAGTGTTATTAATCCTACAAATGGACTTGGGACTCTTGTGTCATTTAATAGGGAAGAAAAAATGGTCTTGCAACATATTACTCAGCTCAAATTCGGGAACATTCTCTAACATTTTTATCATCATTGGGTGCTTGCTGATGCCTAGAATCAGCATTCTTAGGAATTTTACCCATCCTCCCGAGTGATTAATGGGCATAGAGATGAATCCAATAAGGATTAACTGAGAATTCATGACTTCCATTTCCATTCGCGAAAGTGTTTTTGGTACCTGAATCATAGGTTTGCTCTGTTTTTCTTTGTATCGCTCATATACTGGCTTAAACCCATTTTTCACTTTATGATTTTTGATTGGCTGTTCACCCCCACAATCGCACAATGATTCACATCCTCAAAGCCTGACTTCATCTGTCTATCACAACCCGAATTGTCATCGGTCAGTACTGACGCCTCCTCTTTCCTCCAATTTCCTCTTCTTACTCCTTCCCTTTTTCCTCTCTTGTATGTCCCCAATTATCAATACATTTTCGTCCAACCCAACTCGTTGAAAGCTGCTATTTTCTGTTAACCTTAAGAGGATCGTTAGTCCTATGGGGGACGGGGGATATTAAGTCTAATTTGATCTGGCTCTTAAAGTAGCTTTACTTGGAATGAGAGCTATTTCATGTTTTCCAACGCCCATCGCGGATAGAGAAATAGCATTATGGAGCTTCTTTGGTGAGAAACTCGGATTCTACCGCTATGTTCTAGATAGGTAATGCTTAAGCTATACCTTCTCCGGATAAAGTCATTCGGCATCAAATACCCTTAAAACCACTGTGTAAAAACTGTAATAGAGGACTGCCTTCATGAGAAATGCAAAAAATCTGATCCATCGTTTGTTTCTTTTCTTAGTCTTGAGAAGCGAACACCGAGCTCCTGGACGTACTTTGCAAATCGACGTAGTCTCTACCTCAATCCGCTCTATCAACCCTCAGAGGAATATCGAAAGGCCTCTGAAATGGCCTCTGATCGACCTCCACATATTATTTCGCTTTTGCCTGCGTTTGTCACCTCACCCCATCTCTACAGGTCAGTTTATTTTACGCTGAATTATGGCCATGTTGCGTTGAGAAGCCAGAAAACATTGGTAAAATTGATCAGAAACCATTAGTAGACTCTAAGTTGCTGACGTGGCTTTAAGTAAACATAATATTTATGTAACAGACATTGCGAGGATACACGTTCACCTAGATCTTGAAAGTGATATGTATTAAAGGAATGCATAAGGTCAAGTTCTTTTGAAAGTTTGAGATTTTGCTTCGCTCATTCGTCACTTTCATCTCTTATTTTGATTATACTACTGTTTCTCGTATTTGAATACTTCTTCATGATTAAAAGTGGTATTTTTTGCTCTTCTATGGGTAAAAATAATAGTGGGCTCTGCTATTTTAATAATATGTAAACTAGTACATATTTAGACAGAATGATACGACTTACCATTCAAAATATTTTTATTGGCCGCAATAGTATAAAAAATTTACCATTTTTAATTGCTGGAACTAACTGGAATCGGTCAACAGAAAGTTCAATAAATGATAAAAGGTAGGGTCAAAAAGATGCTGGTGCACCGTCTCAATGGGTCTTTACTTGGTTTTTTTCGATTCGGGTTGTACAATATTTGCTCAATGGGTAGTTCATGGCTCAAAATTCAAATTTCGCGATTAGTTCTCTTCTTGTCCACGATATTTACAGTTTATCACTTTTTATTCATGACTGTTAGTCTTACCTCCTCAAATCATTTTTCTCCCAATTGTTGAGAAGGCAAAATGATCTTGCATATTATTCCATTTTTACAATCCTAAGTTAGCAGAGATGAGATAGCTAAGCATTTTAAGTTAGCAGAGCTCCACAAGCGGTGTCAAATCGAGACGAACAGTCGTCAAAATCGATTGATCAGTTTGTTGCTTTGTACTATTTGCAAATCAGAGCTTATGTCAGCCAACAGTTCTTTAACCCCAAATGATTATAAGTGATGTTTTTTCTTTTGATTATAAGTGATGTTTTGGCCGATGCCGCGTGTATGCCTTCTTCCAGGACCAGACAGATTTTAACTGGTTTATGAAAATTCAGATAGATGCATACCTTGAAAATCAGTATGTAGTGTAAATATCGCTCAGGTGCCCTAAAAATTAAGTTTAATCTGAATGTAACTCTCCTAATTCTTAAGCCATTAGGGTCCTAGGAATAAAGCTGAACCAATGAAGATTTGTTATAATGAAATCATTGTTTTCGAAAATTTCAAGTTCCAAATTTCAAAATTGTTTCTTTTCACTTAGCAAACGTTATGTATAAAGTTCTATTTATCCTACTCAAACCGTATCCTTGATCGGACATTTTGATTTATTCGATGCACTAAAAGAATAAAAATTCAGAGATGGAAATCGTGATTAATCGACCTTCACCGCTTGAGATGGACAGAGTGGGACTTGCATATTTGAGTTTTCATTTCTTTTCATCCCTGTAGTGTATGGAAAGACCTCTTTCTGCAGTATGAATGGCGAATTCCACACACCACTCAACGAATGCAAGAGGCCCTCAAGAACTTGCAAACTCAGACCCTTGCTCTGAATATTCGTGCCAATCGTCTGCGCCAGCGAATTCGTGAAGTTGGCAAGCTTTTGGGCAAGTCCGATGAAGACTTGGATAGGCTGATATGCATTGCTGAGGTTAGTTAATTCTTTTTATCAGTATGCTTTTCTAATAGCGGTTTAACATAGTCCCATTGGGAAACCTTAAAGCGACTGCTAATTTACGCGATTCAATTCGTAACGGTTGGGAGAGTATTTAAAGTTTCTTATTCAGTATTATTCTTCATGCTTCATATGCATTGGTGATGCAGTTGTTAACTTGCTCGTTTGTGACGTTAGAGGTCATGAGATAGATACCTACTGGTCCATACTCGCGGAATGAAATGAGCAATTGCAATGGTGAAGTTCGGCTAATAAAAGGGTGTGGCACATTTCAGACTTTTCACCAGATGGGCTCTAGGACGATACTTCTCTACTCAAAATGGGTTTGGGAACGTGTCTCCCTTATTGGCTTGGGAAAGAGCTGATAGAAAATGTACTCCAATACTGAATTCAATTGGCTGGGTGTTACATTATTTATTTTTCAGGGGCATCACACACCTTTGTTCGAGACCCAGTGGTCTGCGTTTTAGTGAATGGCGTCATCAACCACTAATTAATAGTTAGTTCGGTTGAGGTTTTATATTTTAATGCGTGCTGATGTCCTTTGCACCATTTTTATTTGCTAAATTTCAATGAGCACCTCAGCACTGACAATCCATCTAGAACTGGAGAAATAAGATACAGGACTTATAACGGAGTGTGGGTCCCCTCACCTTCCATTTATTTAGAATCTAACTATTTATATCCAAATTCGACGTGGGGATTAGTTGGGTACCTGACTAGTCGGTTATACAGTAATGAAGCAACTTAGTTATCAAGCATGGGAGAACAGTAATCGATACAAATTGAGGAGGTTTGCGAATTTTAATGAAAACACATTATTTGACTTTTCAATACGTTAAAAATATCATTAAGTAGTGAAACGGCGTTCTGAAAGTTACAATTTGAATTGATAGGCTACTTGATTATTCTTGAATTAAAATTTTACTATTATAGCCCACGACAAGGCAAAATCTTTACAATTTTTAAACATAGGAAAACACTTTAATGTGGATTAAGAGAAGGGGATTGACTAGAAGAAATTAAAGTTCGATCTTTAGGTTCTTGTATACTTCTTTCACTGTTCAAATTTTAGTATGTATCCCCATTTTCTGGATGAACCATGTTTGCGTTTTCCAGAACTATTGATCATTTTATTAATTTGAATAGTTGGTAAACGACAGTAGGTGCATTTTTTCTGCTAATTGCCAAGATACTAGCAGAACAATAAGAATTAACGAAATTTAATATGGCAGAGCTCAGTTTGGTCTTGACTTTCTTACTTAATTTTTTTACTGTCGCCTTTCTCGTCTTCCCACATGTTTAGTTGCTCTCCTTTGTCGGGCTTAATTTTGTCATATTTTATAGAATTAAAAATGAAATCTACGTTAAAAATTAACGGCCCATTGGGGTCAAGTCGTAATGGATCAAAACATAATAGCCGTTAGTTCATATAAGCTTGCATTTGCGTTATTAGTATAATGGATTCCGTTATAAGTGTCACACCTTCGTTAGGATTAAAATTATCAGTGTTCCTTACTCCATCCGTTCTGCTGAAATTAAATCAGTAGTCCAGCAAGTGTAACAATTTTCTGTCTATTTTAGAAACGCAGGTACGCTACCGTGAAAAATGATACGCCTAAAAGGTCTGCTAACGTGGAAGTGGAAGCGAACCAATGCCGCTCTTACAGTTATGGTTAAGTTGTCTCTATTTCAGTACTGAGTAGAATTCGAGTTTACACGTTTAACGGTTTCCTTCTTAATTCAGGTTCTTTGACTAGGTCGGTAATCAGGAAAAATATGTTCCGAACATATACGCAACCAGTAATCAGGCTCATCCCCGGTACATTAGATACCTGTCACAGTTGTGATGTTCTCCTAGCAACTCGTACGCCCTGCGTAAGTTCCTGCTGAAAAGACATAAATAGGATGAAAATTTTAAAATCTATTGATTAATAACTTAGCGCATCTCTCTTAGATTCTTTGTTCACGTTGTGATAGACTGGTGTGTTCAATTTGCTACGTCTTTGTAAAATCTGCACCGGATTCCGAACTGAACCTGCCCATCTGTCGAGTGTGCGATCTGATTTTGACATCCTCCTCCTCCACAGCTGTGTAATTTTAACGCTCTTCCGATCACTCCTATCTTTTCCACCTTTCTTTTATATAATGCTGCATTCCTCTTAACCATGCGTGCAATTATGCGAACTAAATTCGATTTTAAGAAGTTAATTGAAGATGGAATAAGGGAAAAAACCGTTACTGTCTTTCATATTCATTTTTTTTGTTAATGGTTATTGATCATGGTTTTACATTTACAGATTAGCAACAATGACAATAACATTTCGCATATCAATTAGGAAAAATTTTACTACACCTGTCAATTTAAAAACGTTTTATGCATTATTCGGATAAATATATCCATGGCTATAGCTCTGATGAAAAAAAATTAGAGAATCGGATTTTTTACTGTTGCCTGTTCGAAATTGTTTATGGTGAATTGCATTGAATTTGATGTCAGTGTTGAGGATGGCATTCTGATATATGGGGTTTCAACAACCTTCAACTTTTATTGGACTTAAAGCAACCGGAAATTAGATCGTGGAGGTCCCTGTTGGGTGTAAGTTCTAAGGAACAGTGATCCCATCTCTAGAACAAAGGCATTGCTCTCTCTTCTACAAACGTTGGCATAATATTGGCTTGCACGAATTTCCTTGAGGTGAAGAATTGTGCTTTTAGAGAAAAATTCGGTTTTGTTGGCTGTTTAAGCTAGGAGTCAACCTAAAGCTTCCTATCGTTTTGATTGATTGTTTTTAGTAATAGTTTTGTACATGCGTTCTTCCTATTTTTTAGCTATTTGATGACTTTCAAAAAGCTTTTGAGTAATAGAATTAAGGAGGCTTCATAACACCTTGTGGGCGAAGTCTTTTTTGAAGCAGGATTTCTCAGAGCAATCTGCGAACTAGTTTATCACCTGTAAAGGCTCTGTGAGAGCGTAATCCTAAGATCGACATTCTCGCAGTGTTTATGTTAAATCTTCTGTTACAGTAGTATCTTGCAATAAATCGAAATTTCCAGCACTCCTTATCGACAAAATTTTAGCATTCTCCGGCGAAAAATTCACGCTTTCATTCAATGTCACTTAAAACGACATGCTGAAAGAATCAGTGAGTGATATTTGATTCAGTGGACTAGTTGAAGTTGACAGGATGACGTCAGGTATGAATTTTAAAGGGGAAATCAGTGTAGAGGAAGAAAGAGAGTTTTGGCAGGTAGATGTTACCTTGGCTGATAAAGGATTGTATTTTATCGTTGTTAGTCAAGGTTAGGTCCCGTTACATTACTGAAGATCTGCCTAATGGTTACAAGAGGGCACGCACCCAATTTCAAAAGTCCGAAGTGTTAGTGAGATCACTGCAAGAAAATGGAAACAATTTGGGAGAAAAGGAGAAATAGTTCGAGGAGGAAACAAGCATCAGCATTGAGATCGCAATAATTGGCCTATGTAAGATGGACAGGTAAGCTGAGTCATCACAAAGCAGCTCGAGTGCAAGTCAATAATCCATATGCAGGCACACATGGGGGAAGCGCGTTGCCTGTACTTTGGGGAGGTAGGGAGCGTCTTATAAATGAGGCAAATTAAGGGGAAAAAGCAAAAAGTATGAGAAAACAAACGATGAACTATTGACATAAGAATTAAAAAACATGCTATCTGAATCCAATTATCAAGCTTAGTAAGATCTCTTTGATGGCCTGCTAACTTTTCTTTTAACTGACCACAATCGGTGAAAAGTAGTCCTGATCAGCAAAATTCATTACAAGACGTTACAGTTTGAAAATCAAATCTCATTATTGTTTTGATTAAACAATGTCTGTATTATAGGTTCTAGAAATTTTATAAACCACTGCGTAAGAAAAATCTGATCTATTGAAACATTCCGTAAATACAATTCCAATTTTAAGGTAAGTTAGAACAAGAACAATGAGACACCGCGGATATTTGCAAAAAAATGCATTACTTTTGCAGCACCAATGAGATCACTCTTTTACTAACACAACGACCTGCAGCGACTTCAAGCAACCGATTTCTTAATGGTTTGACTTTTACAAAAGTTAGGAGATACTATTCAGTTGCAGAGGATTAAATCTAGCCAAAATCCTAAAAAGGACATTTCTTTAAGCTGACCTGAGTAGGAGACAAATTGGAACAATACAATGGATCAAAGCTTCCTGCATTGCCCCCAGAATTACAACGTTATTGAGGCTTGGTCTTATTTGGCTTGTGCTACTTAAATTATAAATTAAGACTTTTAATTTTTTAGCAAAATAGTTAGAACGTGACATTCTCATGGGCTGCTAAAAATTTCCTAACTTCTCTTACTGAATGTGCATTTGTTTTAACAAGAATAAGTAGGGATAAAGGATTGCAAAGAAACCTAAGCGAGTATTTCGGTGAATTCGCAAGCTTCATCTCTCACATACCGAATTGTAGGACTCCTGCGTCCACACCTGGGTATGTAAGACCACCTATGGAAACCCATTGCTACAATTATTTTTCCTAAAAGTCTTCCTTTTATAATGAGCAATTAAGCAGTTTAAACAATCATACTTGTGAAGATTAATCTCAGCGTTTATATAGTAAATACTCATTAATTTCTTTGTTTAAATAGGCTTTCAAATATCAAATCACAACTAAATAAAATTATAGAACTGTCCTTACTATTGCATTTATCACGAATTTCAATAATCTTCAAATTATAAAGATGTTGTAGGATGTAGCGGATGCTACACCAATAAGTCTTTTTGCTAACACATGGGATGAAAAGTTCCGGGCCTAACAAAGAAAACACAGTTTTTGGTTCAAAATTAGCTTTATTCATCAACGTAATCTCCATCAAAAGCAACACAATCATTCCAGCGCCGCTCTAACATTTCAATACCACCTTTGTAAAACGACTTATCTTTTGCCTCAGAATAGGCCTCAGTTTCAGCGATAACCTCTTCATTCGTGCCAAATTTCTTACCGGCGAGCATTTTTTTAGGTCTGCGAACAGCCAGTAGTCGCTGGGAGCCAAATCTGGCGAATACGGTGGATGT